>CAHIKZ030000188.1:1385000-1825021 GCA_903632075.3 Acanthosepion pharaonis | reverse complement strand
CCATGGTCAAACCCAAATGTCAACAGCTACACTTTATTCCTATATATATATATATATATACACCAGCAAAAAGAAATATTTCTTCTCCTGATGATGGCCATTTTGGCCGAAACTAGTCGAGGAATCTAAATGAAATAATAAACGAAAGAATATTAATCTACAACCCAGTGTGTCTGAAGATTTTAATTTTTTTAATATTTTCTTATTGTTATATATATATATATATATATATATATATATATATATATATATATATATATATTCTTTTTACAAGAGTCATGAAATAGATCATTAGGTAAGTAAATAAATTAAAATAAATTCTATCTAACACATTTCATCATGTAAAAAGACTTCATCAAACTACGTAATTTTCTTACTGATGGAATAAATATATATATATATATATAAAAGAAAAGGGGTTATCATGGTTCCAATGAGAGAAAAATGTGTATATTTTTGGTTGTAATGTGGATTTTTTTTTAAAATATTATGCTTTATTTTCCATAATTTTACTACACATGTTTCTGGTCTCGTGAGCATCATCAGGTAAAGGGTGGAGATTTCCACATATTATTAAAAATAATTAATTTTTTTTTTTCTCCTTTATGTTTTTCAATGTTAAATATTCTCGATATGAGAAACTCAGTGGGGAAGGGAATATATAAATGTAAATGCCAGTTATAATTATAAAGAAAGAGGAAATGCTGTAGGATGTCAGAATTGCAAATTCTAAAATTTAAGTTCTGGCATTCAGTATTCTAGATGCCCAGCTAACAAAAACACATTAATTCAAAACTATGCAAAATATTTGAACTGAAACTTCTCCCATCAAAAAACTAAATTCTACTACAAGGATAAGTTAAATAGATTCTCTTAAATTAATCTAAAGCAGATGGAATGAGTTGCAGAAATCAGATATTTTTTTCAGCGGGGCAGAAAAATAAAAATGGAGAAAGAGGAGGAGGATCTCCTCAATCACCGAAGTTCATACAAACTGGATTATGTCATAATAAAGAATATAACAGAACTAAAGACTGACAGGAAATTTAAGTCTGAAGTGGTGAACAATATAAGAAACTTGTTTTAAAAGAACTTACATTAGCCAAAGTCAAGGCCATGTAAATGGATCTGAAACTGAGAAAATTTATTGCTATTCTTGTAAAAAGGTCATTTTGGCAAAGAAATCTTGATAGGAATCTCAGTTTTTTGTGGGGGTAAATGATTAGGTTGTTAATGCATTGTATTTTATATTATATAAAACATTTTAAGAAACTCACTCAATACTGCCAAATCCAAACAATGTTTTCTAAAAGAATGGTAGACCTGAAGTATTTTGAAACAAAAAAAAATTTATTTTATTTTTAAATGGAGATCTATCTGGAAAATATCTAGCCATTTTGAATATCTCAAGAACTAGATGCTATATTTTTTATTTATATATATATATATATATATATATATATATATATATATATCTTACTTACGCAGATTG
Source organism: Acanthosepion pharaonis (assembly GCA_903632075.3). Classification (NCBI taxonomy): domain Eukaryota; kingdom Metazoa; phylum Mollusca; class Cephalopoda; order Sepiida; family Sepiidae; genus Acanthosepion; species Acanthosepion pharaonis. Next base: position 1,823,529 of record CAHIKZ030000188.1, on the reverse strand, counting down.
TGTGTGTGTGTGTCTGTACATTTATATATTGGATCGGATTTCTATATTTTTTCAACATATTTCAACAAAAACTTCACAGGACTACGTAAATTATCTTGCGGTGGTTCTGACAGCACCAAAATTTGGAAAAACACAATTGTTTTTGCATGAAATCAATTTGAAAACACGATAAAACACAATTCTGTCGCCAGAATGAGAGGGGGACAACTCATATCGAGTTATTCTTATTATAAAACCCAGGTTGTGTGTGTGTGTGTGTGTGTGTGTTCATTTATATATGGGATCGGATTCCTACATTTTTCAACTGATTTCAACAAAACTTCACTTTTCTTTTGGCAGGTAGTGTTTCTTATTGTCTTGCACACTTTTTTCTTTATTTTTACATTCAGAATGCTTTAAAAATTCCATTTAAAAAACAATTTTTTATAATAAAATTCTAATCGGTAGATTCATAACGATTGAAAACAATGTTTTTGTTTGAGTTTAAACTAATTGAGACGTGTGTCCCTCAACCTTAAACAATAATCTTTGTCAATTTTATTTTTCAGTCTTTATGATGGTCGATACTTGATCTATCTCTTACTGTTACATCCCCGGGCAATGCCAGGCTCTACTGCTAGTATATACATATTATATATATATATATATATATATATATATATATATATATTTGGTTGGATAGATGTGAGTTTGTGACCCTGGGTTTCACGCTTTTAGCGATCGTCAGACAAACTGATTACTGTTTTAAAAAATTTGGGTTTATGTAGATTGCGTGTATTGGTGTTATTGTGGAAGTGGTGGGGAGATTTAATTCGTTTTGTCATTCATTGCTAACGCAAACATCGATGTATGCAGACATACATATACATACTTGGTCGTCCGTCGACTCATACATATATATAAACATATGTAGACAGTTTTAAACTATGACACATGTATGTATACGGGTGGTGTTATGTCTATACATGCATTTGTATGTTGAAATGTTGAAATTTAAACATTGGAAGTGTGGCGGAAATGTCTCGTTATTGTCTCGTGAATGTATCCATGTCATATTATGAAATTTTTTTTTTTTTTTTTTTTTTTTCCTTCCGTTGAAAAATATTTGAAAAATATTTTCTCGCATGTATGTATATGTGTGGTGGGGTTTGTGTAAAATTATGATAGATAAAAATTATTATTAAATTATTTATATTAAATTTTTCAAAAAAATTGGGGTTTATTTGTTATATTTAAAGCTGGTTATTTGTTTGTTTTTGGTGACTGTGTATATGTAACAGGTAAAAAATTGTAATCCTTATTGTTTAATTTATATGGTGATGTTTAATTTAATAACGGGTTTATATGATATGATGTGATAAATGTTTCAAAGTTGGAGACAATGCTATTTAGGTTTTAACTAATAGTTATTGTAAACTGGAAGAAATTGCAGATTGGTAGAAATGATTATAACGGTGGTGGGAGAATGATAAAACCATGAATGTAGTTATATTGGTGGTAGCTTGAACTAAAAAAGTGGTTGTTGGTGTTTTATTTGTTTTATTTTGTTATATGTATTAATTTATTTTGGTATAAATCCTGATAATAGGTATTCTATGTAAAATTATGGTAGTTGAAGATTGCTATAATTTTAATTACAAAATTATTATTATTATATTAAAGCTTCCTGGTAATAGGTGTTTGTTCTCATGGTTACATATGGAAATTATATCTGATCATATTGTTTTAAAGTATTAAATATGCTGGGGGGGTAATAAAGATTGTAGTGGATTATATGTTAATAGTGGGTGTGATGTGTAGTGATGGTGCTGTGTGTAGGTGGTAATGATAATATTGATAGTTAATAGATATTGTAAGGTGGTAAAAGTGATTACTAATGGTGGTGCAATTATAATAATGATAGGTGCAATTATTTTGATGGTATCTTGAAATTAAATTGTGATTGTTGGTGGTTTGTCTGTTTTATCCGTTTGGTATGAATTCGGATAATAGATACTTGTTCTCATGCCTACATTTGGAGATTATCTCTGATTTTTGTTTAGCAATTTCTTTGCGGTTTGTGTGATATTATTGCTACTTTTTCTGCAGGCAAAGTAGGCATTTTTTCGTAATGTTGTTGTAGGCAGGGGCTTTTTTCAATATTTCCCAACTTATTGTTGGTGATGTTTTAAAACAGTAATCAGTTTGTCTGACGATCGCTAAAAAAACCCAGGGTCACAAACTCACATCTATCCAACCAAATATGTTAGCTCTATCTCTGATATTGAGCGCTTTCTAATAAGTATGCATATAAATATATAAATAATTATATATATATATATTTATTTATATTTATATTCACTTTTCACATATATATATATATATATATATATATATATATATATTATCCATTGAGAGTCCTAATACTAATATGATATACATTGGGTCTACAAGAATGAATTTAAAACCAGGTGGTGGCAGCATAAGAGGTCCTTCAACAATATTAATAAATGAAATCAGACATCTCTATCTAAATATTTTTGGCATTAGAAGGAAATGAATAAAACACCAAAAGTAAAATGGAAAATTATAAACAAAACTAGAACTTGTAAAACTTGGGATGACCCATGCCCTTTATGCCAACATGAAAAACTACACATTATCAAGTTTCTAAATAATTTTGCCGACATCAAATTTTCGCATTGAATAATTAGCATAAAAAACAAACAAACAATAAAATAATAAATACAAATTTTAAACTTCATAGTCTAAATAAAAAGTTTAAATGCCCTACCCAATAAAGAAAAAAAAAAACCTTTATGAAGTCGTCAAAAAAACAAATGTTAGCGAATTATTACAGTTTTTTTATTTACACAAAACCCTTTCAGAGGAAAAAATAAAATAAAATAAAAAAATAAATAAATCTCCATAGACACTTAACCAAACTAGACGATGTCATCTTCCACTTTAAATTTAGACACCCCAACCTTACCCTGACTTGACCTCTTTGAATGTAACTGAGATAGTGATACAAATTATTAACCCTTACACCACTATTTTTTTTTGTTAAATAATTGCTCTAGCCTTTACCATAGTAATTTTAATAATGAATATGCTTATAAAATGTGTAAATTTCAAAAATTAGTTATTCCAAAAAAAATTTCGCTTAAAGATGGAACAGAGCTTAGTACTTTAATTCAAATAATTATATCAAAGTTTTCTGCTCTTGTTTTGAAACATGAGAACTCTTATGTAGCGATGGAATCATATTCTTTAAATAAATAATTATATTTAGGTTCTACTTTTGTATCGAGCACTGTTTTTTAAAAATAATAACAAAAATACTAAAGAACTTTGGATTATTTACCTAACAAGTTCTTTCCTATTTTCTATATATTTGCGCACACACACACACACACATATATATATTTAAAGTAAGGTGCACCCTTTACAAGGCCCGGGGGCCACTTGAGATAGAGCTTTATGTTAGAAGGCAATTTATGCAGATAAAAGGGGAAGATAATGGTTAACCCTTGCCTTGAACAAGTTAAGATTGTTGTGATCAGGGAAACATCCACTTAAGAGTTGGTTCCACATATTAGTGATTTACAAGAAGTATTTGTTTAAGTGGTACTTACTTCTCACCGATGGAATACAGAGGGAATGTGGGTGGTTAAGTGTCATGGCATGTCCTTGCCAAGAAGGTTTGATACTGGTTGGACCAGGGCAAGTAGTTTGTGTGAGCACTTTCTATAAGAAGTAATGATAGAGCAGTGTGAGGTTTGCCACATCCCACCTGTAGGAGGAGAGGGTGGAGAATAATTCGTCAACCACAAGGGCTTGAAAATGCTTTTGAACTATCAAGGTTGGAGAGTAAGATCTAGGCAGCTCCTGCCCAAATATGACAACAGTACTCCATTTTTGGAAAGGTAGAGGATAACAGGAGGAGTCAGGTACTTACTGGAATAGTACAGGGAGTTAAACATCTTACCTGCTACCTTAGCAATGGATGGTATGTACAAGTTCCATTTCGTCAGGTGCAAGTTTGAAGCCCAATAGTCTTTCAAGACATAGTGCCTCCCAAGGTAACTAGTTTGGTCTTTAAGAAATTGAATGTAACTAGCCAGTTTTTACCCCACTGGGTAATTTGTGCAGTATCAGAAGAGAGATTAGTTGCTATTCTCTGACCTGCAAGAGTTTTAGAGGTGTACCCGTATATAGTCGTATCATTGGCATAGATGTTTACAAATGATCTGAGTATATTCTTAGGCAGATCATTTATGTAAATCAAAAAGATAGTTTGTCCAAGGAGTGACCCCTGGGGGATACCTGTGTTGACCACTAGGGATTCGTCAGACTGGCCATTAATAACTACCTTCAGGGACCTACCTGTTAGAAAGGATTTTATGATTCCAGAGCTGGAGAGCTTGTTAAGATGTAACTTTACAACCAATCAGAGAAGAGATTACTCCCTGAACAGGCACTCTTCTGTAGGATTATTCAGTCAACAGGGAGATGTCACTATTATGCTTACATGTTGTGTGACATTTACATTAAAAAATAACTAAGCAAGTAAGTGATTATTATATAGAAATGTAGAATGTGTATTATATATATGCAATTTTTATATATATTATTTATATGTTATATATGTGTGGTACTTATCGAAAAGTGCTCAATATCAGTGATAGAGCTAACATATTTAGTCAGATTGATGTGAGTTTGTGACCCTGGGTTTCACACTATCTACGATAGTCAGACATTTGTCTGACGATCGTAAATAGCGTGAAACCCAGGGTCACAAACTCACATTAATCCTATATATATATATATATATATATATATAAATAAAAAACGATATAATTTTGTATAATTTTTATATATCAACAATATTTAGAAAAATAATATGATAAATTGGAAAAAAAATTTTGTGATGCATTTCATCATACTTTCAATATATTGATGATGCTCTGTTAATATATTCCCATGGTACTAACTTACTGGATCTTGTAGGTAAATTAAATAAAACACTTAATAGAATTTACATATGAAATAGAAAAAAATACTTTATCTTTCTTAGACATCATGTTACACCAAGTTGACAGTAGCGTAAAATTAACGAATATAAATGACTTAATAAACGTCTATTCCCATCATAAAAACAAAATAAAATCTGGATTATAAATAAAATTGGATTCTATTTAAGAACACCCGGAATTTGCAAAGAAAGAAAAACATGTAAAATAAGGCTGCTCATATGAGTAACTTTGTATAAGCCATTTGATGCCTTTAATTGTTGATTTGTTTTGTTAGCCTGAGAAAAAATAGTCAAATTACCCAAGTGGACAGGTCTCACATTTTCAAAATAAGGAAATATAGTTTTAAAGCAAACACAATAACTGAATTAGTCAAAGATAGAATTTTGAAAGGAAACCTTAGGCCTGCCTTTGTGACAGTTAATAGGTTTTGGACAACTGAAATTGTGCCAGTTTCCTAAAAGCTCAACCAATAAATGTGCTTCACTAGTTAAATGGTAATAGAGAGAAGCAGCTGAATAAAATGTTTGTTAATTTATATTTAAACGTTTCTCTCACATTTTCCGGTTAGTGTCCTTAAAGCAATGTCCATGTATTTTGTTTTACTTAATACAGTGTAACCCGGATAAAGAGAGTTGTCGGGACCGGAGAAGAAGTCTCTTATATCCGGGTTTCTCTTATATCCGGGTTTAGTCTATTATATATACATTAACACAGGCTCTAATTTGGGACTAGAGAAAATCTCTCTTATATCCGGGTCTCATATCCAGGTTACACTGTATTGAGATTTTTTCCAGTGGTTTCTATATAGCACTAACAAAGTCAATATCTTCTGACACTATGAAGCTAAAGATTTTACAAGTATATAAAATCTACAACTTATGGTTTTATGATAATTTGCCTAAGTATGGACTCTCCCAACTATAAATATGAGCAGGTACTGCCTTTTGGAGAGGGAAGTTTCCAGAAGCCAGCTCTGACAGTCGGACCGAACATTCTTGCTGCAATACTCTTGTTTGTATATGTTTGTATTATTGTTTTTGTTAATATATTTATTTAACTCACTTCCTCTCTTGTGTCTTTATTTCTGGCCCCTAACAAGGCCAAAACATATGGCATAGATGAAATAGAATTAAACTTATAAAAAACCTGGAAGGGAAAATTTGGATACCTTCGATGCTATAAGTAGATTGAGGAAAAGTTGAAAGATACGTATTTTAAAATTTTATTAAAATTAAATTATTTTACAATTTAGAGCTAAGATTGAAGCGAAACAGAAAAAGCAAAATTTTTATAAATATTTGAATTGAGACTGGGATCATTGCACATGTAAATCACAGACATATGCATATACATTACATACACGCATGCAAAGAGCCACATGCAGACAGTGTGTGATGGATGGAGAATCAGCTGTTCTTTTCAGAAATGAATAGAAAGCAAACAGGTCAGAATTCAAAAATATAGTGGGAAGGACAACATTTTTTTTTTCTTATCTCTGATTTTATGAACATGTTGCTTAGCCAAGGGGCTGTCCAGATGGTATATATATATGAATCTGACACAAGCACATGTAAGTCATTAGTGCAGAACACAGACATATGCATTACATACCCCCCCCCACCAATGCAAAGTTACATGCAGACAAAATGAGACAGAAAATTAGTGTTTCTTTTATAATATATATCTGTTGGCATCAGTTCATTAAAATAAGATTAACTGAAATAACAACTATTTGTTTGAAAATGCACTTTTCTGGCATAAATTGTTTTACTGCATTTGACTAAGACATTCATTTCTATCGCAATCTTTTATGAGAAGAATAAAGTTGTCTAGACTAAGAGAGGCATGTACTTTTCCAGCTTTATAAATTTATTGCTATAGTTCAGAGTAAGTGTTGTCCAGACTGAGTGGGAGATGAACATATGTCCTATTGCAAACTCAATCAAAATGTGTGTGAGTGTGTGTGCATTAAGTGGCACAAGCACATCTAAGTCACTCACATGTTAACAGACATATGCATATACATTAGATATGCACATACAAAGTCACACTCAGACAGCATGTGAATGATGGAGTATCAGATTTAAACTCTAATTTGCCACTGTTTAATTAAAGTCAACTACTAGTCAGCTACTTAAGACATCTGCTTATTGCAAATCTGTTTGTACAAACTCAGAGCTTGGATAAATATTTGCAAGTTTCCATGTCTAGAGATACTGAAGCAAATTCAGTTCCCACCTCCTGGATGCCATCTTATTCCAATCACACCACAGCAGTAGAGTCAAGAAAAGAAAAAGCATGAAAACAAAATGCTCTCATAACAAAATCAAACCATTCATTAACACAGATAATTGAATAATATTTACTTAGAAATGAGGAATCAACTAACACTTAAATAATGACATGTACATATTTGATATCACTAATTAAGGCTAAGTAATTTCTTAATGTGTGTAAGATTGCACAAACATTATCTGGTATTTCATCTATTTACAGACACCAAATTATGGCTCTCCACAATTCCCTGTCCATTTACTCAGGCTCACTCAGTAGGTTATGCATTGTTGTTCTCTGGCCCTTTTGTCTTCAATCTGTCCCATGTGTATCAAATTTTCCAAGCCCTCTTTCCTCATTATTTACCCTAGAAATTTAAACTGACTCTTCCTGATGTGCAAGTTTTCTTTTTGTTTCCATTTTCTTTAAAACTTCATTGTTGCTCACATATTCGGACCATAGTATCCTCAGCATCTTTCTGCAGAACCAAATTTCTATTCCTTCAAATATTTTGAGGAGATTGTCCAGCATTCACTGCCAGAGACAGATATGCAATGTAATTGGCCTTGATCTGGCATCTCGTCTGCCGTCGCCTCTCTCTGTCTTTTTTACAAATACTTTCATGGTAACTGCTCCAACGAGTTGCTTTCCCTGGTTCCCAGACTTCATGAATTTAAGCATTCTACTAGGTGAGCATCTCACTCTTTCACTGTTGAAACTTAAATGTAGCCATCTCTTCTACTCCAAGAGCTTCATATCTAGCACCTCTCGCCTCTGGAACTCCCTTCCCTTTTCCTGTTTCCCTGATAGCTATAATCTCCAACTATTCAAATGTAATGTTAATCAACATCTCCAGATGCCTTGATCCCCTATCCTTCTCTTCATCCTTCCTCTATCACTCCTATTTGATCTCGCTCCAACTCTGTAACCCCTTGCATGCCAGCGGCTTCCTGCCTTGCTTGGGGTGAAATGCTTAAAAAAAAAAATAAAAAAAATAAAAAAAATAAAAAAAATATAGAAGAACATATCGCATAACAATTCAAAACTCTTCTTTGTTTCTAACAGTTTTTCCTGTTTCTTAATACTCTGATTAGCTTTTGGAATACATCTTTGGTTATCCCAATGCACTTTCAAATTTAAGTACTGCACTTTCCTTGCTTTAGTAAAACACTTCCCAGATACTTAAATTTTTGTACTTGTTAAATTTTGGTGTCTCTAATTTGTAATTAGCACTTTGGGATCATCCTTTTGCTTACAACTGTGCATTCTGTCTTTTTGCAATTGATGTTTAATCCTTTCTCCTCGCTTTCCTTCACAACCTTCTATGATTAAAAACATGACAATCTTTAAAAAGTTTTTATATTCATTCATGCATCAGAATCCATTGGCCAAAGAGGAAAAGAAAAAAGTAATTTGAATTTCAAATTCACCAAATTTGGCACTGGGTGTCTACAAAAATTTGATCCAAACTACAGCATCTGACAAAATAAAATCTAAATAACTCTTCATCTTCATTAATTTCGTCAAATCTGATGTTATATATGGGAAGAAAACAGAGATCATTGCCCTCTGTGGGATTAAGTTGAAATAATAGACAGAACATCACTGGAAAATGAAAAAAAACCTAATGAATCAGCAGATATACAAATAACACTAAAATGGATATTACATGCAAATCAAAGAGAAAATGACAAAATCAAGATGTTGATATTACACACATATTCCAAACAAAAGGCGGCTTAATACTGGAAAAAGCAATAACAGTTACTGGAATTGAGAAATCTATTTTCCTGAAAAATTGTTTTAATAGAAAGATTTTATAAATTTTAATTGACAGTAGCACTGACTGCTCAATCAATGACTGACAAATGTTTCCTTATTAGGAAACAGCTAAATATTCAACATGAGAACAGATACTACATTTTGATCCTAGCCAATTGGCCAATGAGTAAAGAAAAGCATCTCCAGTTTCCTTTTCTCTTCAGATATAACATTCATTGACTAATATTAGCATTTATCACAATATTCATTTATTTTACAACCCTTAATAAGTCACACTAAATCAGAAAGTAAAAAAATAAGCATTCTAAGATGCATTACTTATACATGACAAATTGAGATAAATTTTTGGCATAGATTTGGACAATGAAAATTTATCTACCTGACCCACTTTCCAAAATCTGAACAAAAATCAGAATATATTTTTTTGTCACACATGGGAGCATCAGGGAACCTTCCTGAACTTTTCACCGTCTCATCATGTCTCTCTGTCACTCTTGTCAAATTTTCAAGTTAAACCATGGGATAAAGCAACAGCCTGGATTCATATTTGCAATGTTATTCACCAGTGACCCTGTCAGTCAGTTAAGTACCATTTGTGATACATGCTTGTCCAATCATGTCTCTTTTGATTCATGTCTGACTAGTTAGATTTTTTGGCAGGAGGTTACCATTTCTTTCTGCAGTAGACTGGCTGCCAACCAAGGCTATAGGATCCAGTCTGCTTTTCAACCCATAGCTGGAGGGAAAAAGAGATAGATACCTCTCCCAAGGGTATTTGCCCATAAGTTAATGTAACAAATATGACTGGAATTCAAGCTCTCATTCCAAACTGTTATCCATTATACCATACCACACATTCCTGAACGAGTCATATTAGTGCACAAAGCATTGTTGAATGACTTGAGATATTAAGACATTTAGTAATCCTGAGTGAAGGTACACAGATATTAGAGGGAGAAAAATATGAGAGAGTAGTTAATCAGGTTGGAACTTGGTGGAAAATGTTTGGTTTCAAAATATTAATTTCAACCTAGAGAATATTTAAGAGGCAGACATCAGGAAGATTCAAATCTAAGGGAAAAAGAAAAAAAAATTAAATAAGAGTCATTAAAGACCAGTATAAATGAAATTCCCTAGCTAGCCCCACAGCCCCACAATTTGTGATGATGTGATCAATGTGTTTGCCAAAATTCTGCAAAACCCAGACAGAATTAGGAAGCATTATTTTAAAATCCCATGTGGCATACCTACATATAATCTTACCAAAATGTCTGAGCCTAAGTATTTTAGAAGTATGGATCATGTTTTTTTTTATCCTAATTATGTTAACATATGACATAGAAATGTGTTATGTCCTAGATTATTACTTTACTATTGCATTAGCAAGTGATATTGCATTAGTGAGTGATACAAGTGCTTATTCACGGAAAAATCACAGGAACATTCTGAAGTAATGTTCTGATGGATCATAGGAACGGAACTCTGTCATAAGTTGAGAACCCTCCACCTGTATTTTATATATCAATAGCAATAATACCCAGAATTAGACGAATCAAAAGTTTTTCCTTTGTTTCCCTATGATTTGCAGTTTAAAAATTTGTATATGCTTTAAAATGATATTAATAAAAAAATTGTTATTGATTTAAATATTTTAGTAGGTATTTATTTCATATACAGTAGGAATAATATCTATTAGATTTTCAAAATATACTATTAATTAATGCTTATTTCCCTTTACTCACAAGCTGTGAACTAAATGCTGGAATGTTTATCACTTTCAGGTAAGAAAATAGTTTTAATTAAATGCCTTAGCAATTCAATCATAAAACCAACAAAATAATTTATTTATAAAGTTCAGATTAAATCACAAAAGTAATTTTAAAAATTTGATTTTTAAAGTTGAATATGAAAATGAGAATTAAGTTGGCCACAATATATGACACATGCTGTTGGATAAAAATAATAAAACCATATTTATTTGAAGTCAGTTTTCCATCATATTTGCTTGTACACACTCAATTGATTTGCAGGCTTTTAAGTTGACACACACAAACACAGCTTGGGCTTTCTATATTAGATTATTCAACTAGCAAATCCTTGAAGTAATTGATTTTCATGCCATAACAATTTCTCATAACTTTTCCTTGCAAACAAAATAGCAGAAAGTATTGACCAACTTTTTCTATTAATGAAAGCTTTTCTTGCTTGCTTAATACCACTAGACAAATCCAAAATAAAAAATAATATTAACCTGAGGATTAGGTATACACCCTTATGCCTGCCACAAAAACTAAGAGAGTCAGGTTTTGTTTTGTTTTTTTGCAAAGGGACACCCCGTTTGCTGCCAGTATATATCTTGACATTATAAAGCCTATGAAAGCAAGAAGAAAGGACTAATTATTAACTTTAAAATAAAATACAACATTTTCAGTAAAAGGGACAGTCCAAGGTACAAGTTATTTAAAGGGGATGCAAAAATTTAATATCCTCGGAAGGATATTAACAGACAATCAAAGGTGTGACAGATACTGAGCAAGGCATTAAAAGCTATGAATACTGGACAATTTTCGTCAAAGAAAAGATTAAGCTAAAGAAACATGGTACTACCTGTATTGGATCTTACTTAAAGAAAAAAAAAAAAAAAAATTTCTGTATTAATTGTAAATTTATACTGATAACCCATTAATGAGTAATCCCAAAATAACTAAAATCAGTAAAGAAAGATCTTAAAACATGGATCTAAACCTGTAAAGTTTTTTTTTTGTTTACACCCAGTAGTAATACTTATTATAAAACCCAAGTTATGTGTGTGTGTTTGTTTATATATTGGATCGGATTTCCTACATTTTTCAACAGATTTCAACTAAACTTCAGAGGACTATGTAAAATTACCTTGCAGTGGTTCTGACAGCGCCCAAAATTGGAAAAAACACAATTATTTTTGCACAAAATCAATTTGAAAACATGATTAAGAGGCATTGCTGTCGCGAGAATAAAAGGGGGACAACTCATATCGAGTTATACTTATTATAAAACCCAGGTTGTTTGTGTGTGTTCATTTATATATGGGATCGGATTTCCTACATTTTTCAACCGATTTCAACAAAACTTCATTTTTTTTTGCAGGTAGTGTTTCTTATTGTCTTGCACACTTTTTTCTTTATTTTTACATTCAGAATACTTTAAAAATTCCATTTACAAGACAATTGTTTATAATAAAATTCTATTCAATCGGTAGAAAACAATGTTTTTGTTTGAGTTTGACCAATTCATAAAAAAAAAAAAAAAAAAACTAATTAAGACATGCGTGTCCGTCAACCTTAAACAATAATCTTTGTCAATTTTATTTTTCAGTCTTTATGATGGTTGATACTTGATCTATCTCTTACTGTTACATCTCCGGGCAATGCCGGGCTCTACTGCTTGTAGTTGATATAATAGTCTTACGGCATTTGAGTATCTTAGCTACTTGTAAAGGGTGTGGCAGAAATATCTCCCACATAATGTTAAGACATTATTGGCAATGGTGTCTTCATCTAGCTAATGTCTTACCATTATGTAAAAGATATTTCTGCCACACACTGTATTTCTTGTAACTTGTTTGTTTTTTTTTTTAATATAACTCATTATCTGATCATTAAATGAACAACTTGGGTCAGAAATAAAGAATAAACTGCCACTGAGATTTGAACCATAATCCTTTATTGTTGGTTGTCAGGCTAAATGAAAAAAATGTGATAGTAGGGTTGAGTTTAAGTACCCCCACCCCCAAAGAACAAATAAAATCAAAACGGCAAATATTTAGAGTAAGACATCAAACCATACTTAGGGAAAAAAAAGGGTTAAATTTAGGAACGTTAGATTACCTCCTCGATTATCCATTGAAAATGCTATCCACCAAAAAAGAAAAGAAACCAGGCCCTACCATGGACTATTTAAAAGATGGTCCATGCAGCGGATCGGTTGTTACAAACACCCAATTGAGTGTGCAGAAAACGTGGTCTTTCCTCGTCTAATTCTTTAAAAAGGCCAGAGTGCCTTTTCTAGAAATACTTTCATGGTAACTGCTCAGATGAGCTCTTTGCTACTTTATGAATTTCATGAATATAAAATTCATAAAATATGAAATTTTATGAATAATAGACTGTCATCGAGATCTTTTATAGTTGAGTTGGCTAGATGTAACCATAAATTCTATGCTAACAGCTTCTTTTTTTTCACTTTTTGCTCACGGAACTTCCTTCTGGCTCCATGCTTTCCAGCCAACTTTATTCTTCAAAAATTTAAATGCAATGTCAATTGCTATCTATTGTCCTCCTGATTACCCTTCTATTGTTCCTGCTCATTATTAATGTTTCTGTTCCCTCCCACCCAATAACTCCTTGTGTCTTAGTGGCTTTACTGACTTGCTTAGGGTGAAAATGATTAAAAAAAAAGAAATAAAAAAACAGTAGGAATGTAACAAGATGTTAATTGGTCTTAATATTCTAATTCTGTTGTAAAATGTCTACAACTGATGATAGATGGAACCACCATAGCCTCTTATTTCATTCACTACTGTAATGATGCCTAATTCCAAGATCAACCATTATGATGAAGGCAGAAAAGAACATCACATGGAAATTCTGTTTTGTAACTGAAAATAAAAAGTGGGCAAATTCAGTGGCAGGATTAGGGTTAAATAAATTTTTCGATAAGCAGTGAATTTGAATCTATAAGCAAACAACAGCTGTGGAATGTACTTTAACCAGTCAGCAATTAAATCATTTCTGTTAATAAGAGACTTAAAAAAAAAAAAAAATTAAATAAAAACTGACAAAATTTGAAATCAGTAAACTTTAAAATTATTCTAGAACCTTTTACACTTAGAAAAAAATTTATGTATTTATTTAACAAAACAACAAAATGTTCACGGCTTTTTCTAACAAGATAAATTAAAATAAAATAAAACATTAAGGAAGACATACTTTATACCATTTGTATAACATTCTGTGTATGCCATAAAAATATGTAATATTCATTAACTAGCATTTTAATAAGCAGCTAATGTAAAGCCTCTTTTCTATGTGTCATGTCGTGTCACTTCAGGACCTTGGCAACCATGGCTCTCCACATTTTCTTGCCCTTTCTAATTCTTAACAAATTTTATCTTTTTGGTATCTCTCCTATACCTTTTTCTGCCATCCATTTACTCATGCTTGCTAGGTAGGTTATACATTGTTCTTCTCTGGCCCTCTTGCCTTCAATCTGTCCTGTGAGTATCACATTTTCTAAGCCTTCTTTCCTCATTATGTGCGCTAGAAATTTCAACTTCCTCTTTCTGATTCTAAGTTTCCTTTTTGTTTCCATTTTCTCTAAAACTTTGTTGTTGCTCACATGTTCAGTTTATGGTTTCTCAGCATCCTTCTGTAGAACCACATTTCTGTTGCTTCAAGTCTCTTCTTCATCTTTGAGATTATCCAACAATTTTGCCATATAGGAGTAACAATATTACCTAACAGTTCAGTATTTTTTTTCTTTGTTTCTAACAAAATTTTCTTGCTTTTTAATACTTTGCTGAGCTTTTGGAAGGTATCTTTCACCATCCCAATATGTCTCCAGATTTCAGTGTTGCACTTTCCGTACTTTTAAACATTTTCCAGATATTTAAATTTTTGTAGTTTTGGTATCTCCAATTTTTAATTTGCATGTTGGGCTGTTCTGTTTATTGACACAGAAAATGTAATCAACAGTCTGTTTAAATTACACAATAGTCTGTTGCATTCACTTTTACAATGGCCCTTGTGAAAAGCATGATTCCATCTCTTCTATGGCTAAAAGCAGGGTGGACTGAGATTTCTAGTCTTGGGTGACAACCAGTATAAAAGAAAGAAAACTCTAAATTCCAAACTCTAGAAATGGCAACAAGAAACCACTATCTTTTCCAAGAATACATGGCAATTCATAGATTAAAAAAAACAAAGTCATGATTGCCTACCCATCCTGAAAGGACATGTTTTAAAAAAAAACGTAAAAATAAAATAAAATAGTGTTTTAATGTTGGGAATATAATTTTACTATTGGGGTTAATAGTTCAGCTGTGTTATGAGATAGTAATAAATTTAATTGGGCTTTCATTATATATCAAAGTAAAACTAAACTTATTCTATACCCACTTGACCTTTGAAACCTAAGTTGACAAATGGAGAAATCTCCATTCAAATCTCCATGTAACTGTTGACTAAAGGTGCTTTATATAGGGTGTAAACAATTGCATTTTAATTCACTTAGATCTATGTTTTAATAATTTCATTGGTTTCTTAAAAGAGCCTGTTTATTTACCAACTATAAAAGAGTTTTTTTTTTTTTTTTTTTTTTTTGCCCCACAGGGGATGTAGTTTGTCAAGTATCTTGCTAAATTACCTTTCATATTTCCTAGGAAATGACATTGTCTATTGTGCAACATTGTAATCATTTATATCCAATCTTATGTGGCATCCAGGTACTGTCTACAATTCTAAATCTGCAGGTCATGACCCTTATGTGTGGCTGCTTCTTTACTCTGCTTCTCCCCTTTGAACTTAGTGCAGGCTATTCTGATTGGTTGATACAAGTAAAAATAGAACAAACCCTGCAGACATCTCCTCTTCTTTGTTTCTTACTCTTTTTCTTTTCCTTCCTTTTCTCATGAAAAGGAGGGTGTATCTTGTTTTGAAATCTCAATAAATTGTCTACTCACCAGTTATTTACTAATGCCTGATGAGATGCGTTAATACACACTGAAACACGAATGCATTTGTGTAGCAATTTTTTTTACGTTTTTCATGTAATATCCTAAAATAAAGTGTGTGTATATATATATATATATATATATATATATATATATATATATATATATATATATATGTGTATATATATATATATATATATATATATATATATTTTCAAATTAGATTGTTTTGTGAGTAAAGTTGTATTCCATTTACCAAAGAAATAAAAAGTGTAACCAAATGAAATAAAAATTGGAATTCTATCAAAATAAAAACAAAATTCAGATGATAATACTTTACACAATATTGTAATTAAAAGCTAACAAAAAGAACTGTAAAACACTTGATAGACTGATTAAAATAGATCTTCTATATACCATGTTCATTCAGGATGTGGGCGATTATGGCTCTCCACAACTGGTCTGGTGCCCCCACTATTCATCTTGAGGTTCTCGACAAAATCCAAAAAAGGATCTGCAATGTAATTAATCCTGACTTGACATCTAAACTCCAGTCACTTTCTCACAAATGTGATATACATAAATTTCCTACATGTGGCCAAGACAGGGCGTTTTTTTAGGAAGAAGAACAAAAAAAAAAACAATGAATATATATACATTAATAAAATAAAAAATCCCGAGTTATTATATTGACTCGTCTTACGACTTTTCTTTCTCTTCATCCCCTTTTAAATACTTTATTTCTTATTTGTTTAATATTTTTTCTCTTTTTATAACTTTTTTAATATTCTTAACTACACTTAAAAAAAAAACGTTTAGAGTGATTATAATGACTTACTCAAACTATTTACAAAAAAAAAAAAAAAAAAAAAACTAGAATACAGTATGAATAATTTGGGATATTGATTAATGATCTAATAAATTTCATTTAAAAACTAAGAGAAATAACATTTAACTAAAATTGCTTAAATTAAATTAATCAAGATATTTATTCACATATTGAATACTAGTTAAAAAAGAAAAAATAATACCATGTAAATTTAGTTAAAATAAGTTACTCCTAAAAATTATCCTTAAAGGAAACTGATTGAAAAAAACGACAAAAAACGACAAAAAGAAAAAGAAAACAAAAACGAAAAATGAGTAATTACAAAAAAAAATTGCGAGAAAAGCAAAGATTACGTGTAAAAATATTTTGTGTAATAAAACGGATCTACTCAAAAGAACAGTAAAACACAAAGATGAAGTCATTGAACGTGCGACTGAATGCAACTAATGTCATCATGCAACTTGAATAAATTGTTTAAAAACCTGTCATTTCTCTGAAGCATCTCGCCATCTATATATACAATTTTATCATACATATATACAAATCTATATACACCTTTAAGCTTTTAAAAATATTTAGTGGTGGTATTTACAACGTTTGTTCATCTACACTGGAAAAATTCATATTTTTAGTAGTTTTGGTTTTCCACAACCACCTGGTGGCCTTTTTGACGAACTCCAGGATCATTTGAATCACCCACCTTCTTTTTTGTCCAGTTATCCCTAAGATAGTAAGGGCTTGTATCATTGATTGTCCGGCAAACTTCTTACAGCCAATCTCGACCGGGAAACAATGAGTATGCCATCTTTTTGTTCTGCACTCATCTAAGAGTCCTTGATATTTACTGTACTTTCTCTCAAATGCCTCTTGCATATGCTCTTCCTATGGGAGGGTCAACTCCAGCAAAATAATCTGTTTTGTGGCATCCAAGTAAATAATTATGTCTGGGCGGAGTTTGGAGGAGAATTTATGTGTAGGGAATTTCAATTGTTTCCCTGAGATCGACCCTCATCTGCCAATGCAACACGGACGATAACAGTCATACACCATCTGAATCAGGAATCTAGTCCGGCTAAAGTCGGCATTCCAAAGATCTGACCACAACACTTTTCGCCGATCTATACTATCCCACCTGGTCCACACACCCTGCTGGCTATAACCTGTCATTTGTTATCTGCTTTTCCTCCATCCCTGCTCTTACTTCGTCCTGTATTAGGTATTGACGCTCCTTCACGGTGATTTTTCTAAATCTGTAGGAAGGAATCAATCCCAGGCCTGCTCTTCCCCGTGTGACTGAACCCACTATTGCTTTTATCTTCAGGTTCCCTTCTGTAATAGCCAGTTCCTTAGTTGCACTCAACCTTCTGCATGTCTTGACCTCAATTCCCACACCTGACACTTTGGGATCTTTGGAGTTTCTATACTGGTAGGTTTCCCTTGTCAGTGAAACCATGAATTCCTCGACCAGACCTCTGAATGGCAGCTGGATGGCATTGGATGATCCATACAAGGCTGCGCTGCTTAAGCTCTGAGGTAATCCTAACCATCTACAGAGGAAACTGTTAGAGTTCCTCTCCAATGTCTCCACAGTAGAGATGGGAATGCTATATGTTTGGAGTGGCCATAATGCTCGTGGGAGCACACAGTGATGGTATAGCCAGGCTTTAAAATGCCTTTGACAATCCGGATTTATCTATTTTCGCCAGCCACAAGTGAAAATCAGTGCATATATGTGTGTCCTTCAGAGCATTACAAAAAGACTTCCCTAGACTTTTAACAGGCTTATCAGCCAACGTCGGGATGGCTCTCCCTTCTATTGTGAAATAATGCTTATACAGTAATCTATTCCATACTAGCAGTAGAGCCTGGCATTGCCCGGGGATGTAACAGTAAGAGATAGATCAAGTATCGACCATCATAAAGACTGAAAAATAAAATTGACAAAGATTATTGTTTAAGGTTGACGGACACGCATGTCTTAATTAGATTTTTTTTTGTTTTGTTTTTTTTTTTTTTTACGAATTGGTCAAACCCAAGCTTTGTGCAAAAACAATTGTTTTTCCAATTTTTGGCACTGTCAGAACCACTGCAAGGTAATTTTACGTAGTCCTGTGAAGTTTTGTTGAAATCGGTTGAAAAATGTAGGAAATCCGATCCAATATATAAACGAACAGAGACACACTCACAACCTGGGTTTTATAATAAGTATGATTAAAATACCAAAAATAGAAAAGCAATTCTAAAACTAGCAGAAAACAAAATCAAGCAATGTAAGTCAACATCCCTGTTACTCTGCCAGATGTTTCAATTGTAAAAGTTGAATAAAATTTGAGAAGGATATATAAAGCAAGAATTATATAAAGGAAAATTATATAAAGATTATTATTATATAAATTAATTTAACATATTAATAATTTCAAATATTTTAAATATTAATAAAATAAAATATTAATATAAGTAATATAAAATATAAAAAATAATAATAAAATTAATATATAAACTATATAAGGATTATATATGAAGGAAAGATTAACAGTATTAACCTCTTCAGCAGCAGGAGCAATTTCCAGTAAAACCATCCACTCTGAGGGCCTATATATGTACTAGTGTACATAAATGTTCCATAGAATTTAGTTGTTAAATACAAGTTTATTTTCATTAGTTTTACTTCAAAATAAAGCATATACATTTACTATTTCTATAATAAAATTCCTAAAATTATCTATTAGTATAAAATAAAATAAGCTTTTTTTTTCATGAAATGGTTATGAGGGTTCACTAAAAATAATTAAGAGTAAAAGTTGTTCATGAGTAAAATAGGGTTAAGAACCACTGGCTTAGATGAACAAGCTCATCCTAATTATCTAGGGGGTTGGGAAAATTCTTTCTGGTGACTGGGTATCAAGATACGTTGCTTCAAATTTAACAAGGAAAAGATCTACTTTGTTGCGATAGGTGCATGTTCAAATCCCCTAAGGTTCACCATATGTTAAGGTCACTACTTCTAGATCAATGCCAGTCCAGGAAACAGAAAAATGAGAAAAGGAGAACATTTCTGAAAGCGTGCTGCTTTTTATACTAATGTCATGACCCTCATCACATGTCGCAGGGCGATAATTCACTTCTGCCACATGTCGCAGGGCGATAATTCACTTCTGCCACATGTCGCAGGGCGATAATTCACTTCTGCCACATGTCGCAGGGCGATAATTCACTTCTGCCACATGTCGCAGGGCGATAATTCACTTCTGCCACATGTGTAGGCACTTCTGCCACATGTGCAGGCGTAATTCACTTCTGCCACATGTCTGGGCCACTTCTGCCACATGTGGGCTTATAATTCACTTCTGCCACATGTCGCAGGGCGATAATTCACTTCTGCCACATGTCGCAGGGCGATAATTCACTTCTGCCACATGTCGCAGGGCGATAATTCACTTCTGCCACATGTCACTTCTTCTGCCACATGTGCAGGGGCTTATAATTCACTTCTGCCACATGTCGCAGGGCGATAATTCACTTCTGCCACATGTATGCGGCAGGGCGATAATTCACTTCTGCCACATGTCGGGGCGATAATTCCACATGTCGCTTCTGCCACATGTCGCAGGGCGATAATTCACATTCTGATAATTCACTTCTGCCACATGTCGCAGGGGCGATAATTCACTTCTGCCACATGTCGCAGGGCGATTTCACTTCTGCCACATGTCATGAGGGCTTATAATTCACTTCTGCCACATGTCGCAGGGCGATAATTCACTTCTGCCATGTATATTCCTGTTTATTTATTTTATTGCTTGTGATTTTGGTTCCCACAACCTACTGCATAAATAAAAAGATTTTTTTTTTAATTACCCCTTCGTATTCAAATCAAACTAGCTAAGATTGTTTTCTTTTTTGGAAAATATAAACTAAACCAAGTTACATGTCCACCACAAGTCAATTCAATAGTGTTGTGGGTTTGATCCTTTATTAGATGCACTGAAACTGGCTTTGAGCCAAACTTGATTGAATAAAAAGTACCTAACAAAAATATTTACAACAAAGTTTGTTTTTCATTGTCACTTACTTTATTTGAAGAGAGTTTAACAACTTTTGCAATGGAAAATTCAGTGTAAAGTGGTGTCAGGTTATGGAGGGACATTTTGCAATCAACTGAAATTGTCAAATAAGTTGGGTTTAGGGTGGGGATGTAATCTTTTGATTGGCAAGTAATGTGAACAGGATCTGAGTTGAAGAGGATATAAAACTGACGGTTGAGAGGGCATGGAAAAATTGCTGACTCACAGGGTAATGAGAATAGCTGGCAGTGTTTCTTTTGAGTCACTGACACACTTTTTTTTTCTTTTTCTTTTTTTTATATTCTTGAAGCCATTCAGGCAAACATACCTGTAGATAGAAAGTGTTCATTCATCTTCAAGATGACCTTTCTTATTGAAAAAGGGGGAAAAAAGTAAATACAATATAAATAAAATAAACCTTGCCCAAACTTTTGTTCTGAAAAGATTATATTACAGAAACTGCCTTTATACACAACTACTACACAACATTGGATGTGTTGGTAGCATTTTAGCAATTATTGGCACGACGAGAGGAATCCATGAGCAGAGTTCAAATTCTAGACAGACCTACAGTATTCACTTTTGCACAAATACCCTTGAAAAAGACATGAATCTCTTCTCTACCCCCAACTATGGGTTAAATAGCAGGATAGACTGAATTCTCTCGCTTTGTGTAGCAACCAGTCTAAGAGAAGTAAAACATTGAATTCAAAACTGTAGAGAAAGCAACAGGAAACCACTCTTTCTCAAGTAGGCATGGCAATTCACAGATAAGAAAGAAAAAATCTGTGAGGAATCATCTACTAAATTATTTTAGAGATATTACCCAAGCAGTTGAAAGTCTGTTCACGCCTGAATTTCTCTGACAAGAATTCACCAGGCAACTGAAAGTGTTTCCTCTCTAGAAATAAACAACTCGCTTAAATTGAGCTACTTGGGCTGAACCCATCTGAGCCAGCAGGGGAGATAGGTTAATCCAATAAAGCATTAGTTTTTATAACCAGGAAGATGTAAACTCAATCTCTATATGAGGTAATAACTATTGTCCATAGAATAAAACTGAAGAGTTGGAATTTTTAAAAACATTATCCATAAAAATATTACTTATAAAGACTTCAGATTCTTGAAGACATTATAAAAATCAAGAAACCGATATAACACTTTCCCAGTTTGGAGACTGAGATTGTAAATGTATTCAGACCAATAAATAACTTCAAATAGATGTTATCTCCTGCAATATGTCATCATAATGTACAAATGGCAAATGCCAAGTTTAAAAACATTTTATTCAAAAATTGATATTGGCTAAAAGCTCTAGATGTATTCATTTGTTTTTGTTTTTTTTTAGCTTATCAACCATTTGCAGCTTATTTTTTAGATTATGAGAATTTTTTTTTTTGGAGGTAATAACTTACTAATAAAAGTCCTACTATTTAACACACAGTTGGGTAGAAGATATGGATTCATACCTTCCCCAAGGGTATTTGTGTCTAAGTGAATCTAACAAACGTGGCCTGAACACTCCAATCTCAAACCTGCACATCCAAGCTTACAGTAACTGGTACTCCAAGTTGATCACCCATCTAAATACTGACCAGGTTTGACATTGCTTAACTTCAGTAATTGTACAAGAACCAGTGTGCCAATATGGTATGTCTTTAAGCATTTAAAAGCTCTAGATAACAAATATTTGGGCAACATTTACATTGGATTTTTATCTGCATTCTCTTGTATATCAACAAGAAAAATAAATAAGAAAAGTCCTTGTCTTAATCATACTTGTATTACTAAAGGCCTGTTGCCTAACTCTTACTATTACACACACACACACAAACAATTGTTTAAGTAAAACATATTGCAAAAAGGCATTAGTTAGTTTCTGGGAAAGAGTTATTTTTTTATATGTATTAAAAAGTGATTAAAATAATTTAACCCTTCAGTATTGTTATATACTGTACCTATGAACACTAAAGGCTATGTCCCTGTGGCGGACATGAGACAGAACCTAGGACAAGCACAACCGGTCGCGACTTGCCTTGTCCCCACCAAAAAAGAGCCCGTATTTGCTTAGCATGTAAAGCTGCTGCAGTTGAAATGAGGGAGAGAAAAAAAAGCACTTACCGCTCTGCCGTAATCCATCCTCGGCCAGATAACGTAAAAAAATGAGGGGGGACTGACATTGCATTTTTATGCAATAACGATGCAATGCATTATGGGACATGGACGCAATGAATTATGGGATCACATGAAGACGCAAGGGATTATGGGTATATGAACAATTATAAAAGCAACTACTTTTTTCCGAGTCGGGAGTTCTTGAGGGACGTTCACGGTTGACGGCAAGAACGGGCAGTTAGTGTGATTTGGAGACAGAACTCAAGAAGGAACGACTCAAGGTTGAAATACCAGCTGGGAGAGCTTGAATTTACTCGCTGGTTACTGTTTTCTTTATTCGCCTCAGTCCCAATCCTCATAAATACGTTGGACACTATTGGACACTAAGTGGGGGTAATATGATGTCTAAGTAGTTCACCACGTGTTTTACCTACTTCATGCCACTGGTGAGTATTGTATTTTGTTAATGTTATAAAGATTACCATTTCATTTCCAACCACCGTTTTGGTTATTCCTCATTTAGTAACTCTTTCTAGGTTACAACAAGTATTCGATATGCTCAAACGTACCCAGTAAATACCAGCTCTCAAAGTTTCACTGTTTACATGACTTCCTGCATTATTTGCGATGATGTCATCATATATTATGGCAGAGTATACTATGGATTGGGTTATCACAGGTTGAACATGGAGAACCAATATTTACAGGGTGTGTTGAATGCTAAAGGGTTAAAATAAACCACTTATATGCTTAAAAAAGGAATATGGAACTTACATTATTTATATATATATATATATATATATATATAGAGAGAGAGAGAGAATACATCAGTCTTGAGAGCTTGTAGGATTTCCTAAGGTGACTAGCTATTCCCTACTGCAAGCAGCTACTTGGGTATATTTGTGTTTTGTCAACAATCAACATACCAATCTGAGATTTATATTGCAATTATGCTGAGCAAACCCTTATTGCAGTTTCTAAGAAAGCAGTAAACAATATGTTATGATGAGTAACTAAACAAGACCATTTAGCTTGAAGCCTCAGTCACAATGACTTGTGATCTCATGCTAACATAATCATCATTAGCTTGCAAAGACTTCTGTCTACCCATTTTCACTCACAAGATTTGAATCAATCTTTGGTTTGGTTTTCAAGCAGTTCTTAACAGTGCCACATCCTGGAATATTATCAGGTCACCTTGACAAATTGAACATAAGATCTGGGTAGTAACCTGAAGTAACAAATAGTAACTACTGTAGTTACATGCGATTAAAAATAACTCATTTAAATAATGAACAGAGTGAAAGGCCTAAAAAAATTACTATTAATTAAAGGTTTCACTTTAATTCCGCCTTTCATTGCAATTGATATTGTCTAATTAAATCATAATTAAAAACTTAAGTGTGGAACGGTATGTTGCTTATATTTTTGTTTTTTTCTAGCATGCATTATGTGAGGTATTTGAAATATTACATAGTTCGGGTTCCCTAATGTCTAAGAGTGACTTTATATGAAGGGATCATAAAGACTGGTGATTTTAAAAGGAAATAAAATTTGCGCACAAAATAAATGTAAACCAAATACGGAGATTGGTTGCATATACAAAGAAAGATTATGCCAAATTAAGGTGTCAAATACAGGTAAAATAATTTTATTATTTCTAAATTCTTATAGCTTTTACATACATAGGATGCTGAAGGTAAAGACCAAAAGCCTAAAAGCCCACTGCAGGAGTTAGCCTAAAGTTTACCCAAAGAGTGCCTTCTAGGCTAGTAGTAAATATTTTTCAAGTTTTACTTCTTCCAAGAAATGCTCAAGATATAAAGAAACATTTTTGTTGATCTGTAAATAATTTAAGATCAACCAGAATAAATCACTAAAACTCCTTAATACAAATAAAAAAACATTTTTGTTGTTGCTGTATAGTAGGTGTTGTAATCTAGAAAAGGTTACTGAATGAGGAATAACCAAAATAGAGGTTGGAAATGAAATCATAATCTTTATAATATCAACAAAATACAATACTCGCCAGTGGCATGTAGTAGGTAAACCACTGCTATTGGTGCACTACTTAGCATGTTACCCACACTTACAATAGTATCCAATGTATTTATGAGGATAGGGAGAGACCTATTAGTGTTCATATGTATGGTATATAACAGTAGGTTATAATAAAATCAGTAAAGCTGTTACCAGATGTTTATTGTTAATGGCTATCATCAGAATAGAAAAGAAAATTGCAGTGACTATCGAATAGGATTCTATGAGCAAACATACGAATTCTAAAAAGAAAAATTAATTTCAAAATAGGCATAAGATTTTTAAATTTTACTGGATACAATAGTTTTGTGGGTGAGCTCATTTTCTGAAGTTAAAGGTTTGCAGAAATTCTTTAATAAATATCTTTTCTAGTTTCCAACATGCGCCATTTCAGTATGAAAGAAATGGCATAGAATTATATATTTTCAAGAATTATGGTGTCTCTTTAGGTAGGCAAAGAACCAAAAGTAAAAGCTTTCTTAAAATCTTATCCTGGTGGCATAAATATTCTATACAACAAATGCAAATAATTTATGTGAAATTTAAGAAAATAAATAATAAAAGCTGTGAAATATAATCTATTTCCAATATAATTAAAATTATTAATTCACTAACTCTCATTATTTATTTTTTTATGAAATATTTTTATGCTTAACTGATGAACATTTTTCTAAAAGCTGAATTTATATTCTGATTTGTACAGGTACATTTTCTCTGCTTTCTGATCAACAGCAACTGAGTTCAGTTCTGATATTACATACAGGTATTAATTACCTAATTTTAAAGGATATCACTAACAAAATGTTCTCAGTAATTATAGGTTAGTAGCAATTTAGGATAAACATCCTCGCTTCCAGTTAGACCGTGTGGTTAGTTATTAGTCCTTTACTTAGTTCTCTATCAGTCCTTATCTTAGGATAGCTTTGAAAGGATCACATGCTAAAAGTTTTATTTTAATCAGTGTTTGGAGAAAAAAAATTGACTTCAGATGATTTATAATAAATTATTTCCCTAAAATCTCTAAAGTTGGGGGGTGGGGGAAATGTGAAAACAACTAATATTTATCTTATAAACAAATTTATCAGTTTCTTATTAAATTTTCTTTGATCTTATTTTTAATTTTTTTTTTTTTTTTTAAATCAACAATCAGGTCACTAAGTTTAAATCTACTAGGAAACTTATTCTGTACTGCTTGCTAAAATATGGTAATAGGATGATAACATTGTGATAAAAAGATGAAAAAAAAATTAAATTGTGCCTATTAATTTTTAAAAAAAAAAAGCATCATCATATATTCACTTAGTGCATTTTGTGTCATTGTGGTCACCACTCCCTTCCATTTCACAATTATGATTTATGGTGACATTCAAGCCAAAGTTATACAATGGCTTTCTGGTTCCTTTTGCACCAGAGATGTTCAGGTTACCACATCCCTCCTCTCAGAAGTTAAAGCGGAAGGATATACAAGGCAGCAGGTGGTTTAAATTCAGAGTTTTCTTTCTCCTAGACTGGTTACCAACCAAGTCTATAGGGATCAATCTGTTCTGCTATTTACCCATAGCTGAGGAGAAGGGTATTAGCACATAAGTGAATAAACTTGACTGGAATTTGAACTCAGCTCTCCAATTCCTCAATCTGAGCCGCTATCCATTTTCCCCTCTATGCCTCAGAAATAATTAATGAAAAAAAATCAATAAAAAAAAATCATTGAATTCACTCACTCACAGATTAAACAAACCTCCTTTTTTATTATTCATATGTAAGTAAATAAATAAGAGGTAGTATTCTATAATTAGTATATAATAGTTATCTCCACTTATAATTTATATATAAGTGTTATCTAGTTGAGTACAAATGAAGACCTCAAAATATTATTCAACTGCAAATTATATGGATTTTTCAGATTTACATTTTAGTTACATTTTAAGGATACCTTATTTCAATACTTCTGCTATTCTATTTACATTATTTGAAATCCTCATGACCAGGTATTGAACTCACAACTCTTTGGGTCCTGTCACTGGATCTAACCAGTGCCTTTATTCACTGTACCATATGTCCTCAAGGTTAAGGCAGTGGAGAACTTGGAGAGGGGATTTAACAGGAGATAACTGACATCCATTAAACATGGCACATGGAACTAGAACAGTCTACCCCAGTGAGCGAAAAGTGTTCAGTTCGACATTCCAACCACCTGAAGAAGGCCAGAGTGTACAATGGCTGAAACATTGTAATAAATAATGCAACAAAGATAAGGACAATAGTCCAAATAATGTAAATAGTGTACATAATACCTCATCTCAGCAATATAGACAGACTTCTGCTACTGTTTTGACTACTTAGATGTTATATATATGCTATCTGCCTAGTGCCTTGCAGCACGTGATTTCTTGATGAAGTTGTTGTAATCGAATTTCTCCACAAAGTAGGGTGATTGGCCTCCCGCACCCAACCTCTGTACTCTGAGGTAGGGTTAGTGCTAACTATGCTCTTTTACCTTTCAAATGATTATTATGGTGATTGTAAATGTCAATCCTCCGACAAGAATTGAACTCTTTGCCCTTGGTTAACAAATATTGTTGAATTAGTGTCCCACTTGCTAATTAAAAAATGAACTTGCCTTTTTCCATAAAATCTTCTAACAATTTGTTCAGAAAGAGAAAAAAAAAAAAGAAGGTTCATTTGCCTCTGGAATTTTTTTGTGGGCAATTTCATAGATTAAAGATTACTGGCATTTTTAATTAGCAGGTGGGACAGGGTAATTCAACAATATTTGTTAGGCAAGGATGCAGAATTCAATCTTCGGGTGAATCATTAGCAATCTCCAGAATTGTCATCAGAAAGGTAAAGATGCATAGTTAATAGCTCTCCCCCTTTTCTCCTTTAATATAGACAGTTATGCTCCCTGTATGATACACAAGTAGGCAATCATGTATCTTTCAATACATGAGTGACGAGGCAGGTTTTTTCCTGCAGTAGACCAGTTGCCATTCAAGGCTATAAAACCCAGTCTGTACTGCTATTTACCCATAGCTGGAGGGAGAAGAAGAGGATTCATACCTTTCTCAAGGGTATTAGAATGTAAGTGAATGTAATGGATTCGACTGGAATTTGAACTCGGCTCTCCGATTCCTTAATCCAATCCGATATCCATTACTCTATCGTGCTTCCAATATAGACAATAATGATGGCTTATTTGTCACATTTCTGTTGGGGGTCTTCCTTTCCTTAAACAATCTTATGTTACCCAGGCTGATGAGTTTCCTCCTAGACTGATTGCCAACAAAGGCTTAAGAACCCTGTCTACTCTATTTTGCCCATAGCTGGGAGGACAAGAAATAAATTTATACTTCTCCCAAGGCTATTTGCAAAAAAAAATCAATGTAACAAACTCGACTTGAACTTTAACTTGGCATGACAATTTATCATTCTAAGCCACTATCTGTTGCAACACCCACACATCAAAAAGGTTATATATGATATATGGATATACAATAATTGAATTAATATTATATAGATAATTTTTAGATATAGCTTATTTCTTAAAATATTTGTTCAGTCATTTTTTTATGAAAAATATTTTTTAAAATATATAAAAATTAAAAAATATTCTTGAATTTTTTATGTGTGTGTGAAAGGTTTTCAAAAGAAAATGGTGGTAACAAAAGTTGAACACTTTTCCACATCCTGTTGTCAAAGAAGAGTTTATTAATGAAACAAATGCCAAAGTGACCTTTAAGCATTTCACATACTGAGATAATAAAAAACTAAGCACAACAGCAAAGTCAGAAGATTTTTACAAAATAGACCAATGACCTGAGCACTGAAAGGTTTTTAAAAAGAGAAGCTTGTTATATATTAGCTTTTCTTTTCATGACAAAGTATATGGTCAATTTTTATTATCCTTAAATCTGTCAAACTGACTTTTGCACAAAATTTACTTTTTTTTGAATTTTTATATTAAGTTCATGAGTTTCAACATATGCACAACACTTTAATGTTTTGAAATATAAGGCAAGTTTTAGAATTAGACAAACATGTCACAAACACTAGCAAAACAGACAAAAATGTTCCAACAGTGTGAAACAATTGCGATTATTTACAGAAATTAACAACTAGAATTGTTAACAGATATTTTGCTAAGACTCGGTAACTGTAACAAAGAATTCAGTACCAAAGGAAGCCCTATAATTTCTCCCAATCCAATAAGTTTTGATAAATAACTAAACATTTTTTTCTTTCTTTAAATGCTATGTCATTAAATATATAAAAATTAAAAGAAAACATTCTTGAACTTATAGTTATGTGTGTGTGAAAGGTTTTCAAAAGAAAATGGTGGTAACAAAAGTTGAACACTTTTCCACATCCTATTGTCAAAGGAGAGTTTATTAATGAAACAAATGCCAAACTGACCTTTTAGCATTTCACACCCTGAGGTAATAAAAAACTAAGCACAATAGCAAAGTCAGAAGATTTTTACAAAATAGACAAATGAACTGAGCATTGAAAGGTTTCTGAAGAGAGAAGCTTGTTATAGATTAGCTTTTCTTTTCATGACAAAGCATATGATCAATACTTTTATCATCTTTAAATCTGTCAAGCTGACTTTTGCACAAAATAAAAAATAAATTAAGTTCATGAGTTTCAATATATGCACAACACTTCAATGTTTTGAAATATAAGGCAAGTTTCAGAATTAGACAGACATGTCCCAAGCACCAACAAAACAGACAGAGAAAGGGTGGGAGCAAGATGCCAACCTAGTAGTACGCCTAATTCATGCAGTCTGGAAACCAGTGAAAGAAGCTTGTCAGAGGAGTTGCCATGAAAATACTTGTAGAAAAGACAAAGGGAAGCCACAGCACATCTGAGAGAAAGTGACTGTAGACGAGATGCCAGATCAGGACCTAGTGAATTATATTTTTTTTTTTTTTTTTTTTTTAGTGTTTCACCCCAAGCAAGGCGGAAAGCCACTAGGACGCAAGGGGTTACAGAAAATTTGGAGCAAGATCAGATAGGAGTGATAGAAGAAAGGATGAGGAGAAGGGTAGTGGATAGGTCAAGGCAACTGGAGATACAGAGGCCAGTGAGAGAGAGAGAGAGAGAGAGTACCGGGAACCCCTTCCTAAACAAGAAACAAGGCGTAAGCCTCTACTCATGTCCAAGAGAAGGGGGAGGAGTATATTTTTAATGGATTTATCGTTTTTAGAATTAGGATGCATTTGGTTACAATAAAGTAACTTAAATGTTGTCTTTATTTTTGTTTATCTCAAAAAGATTGATCATGTTATTTTTTTCTATATTTTAATTTGCTTTTTTTCATTTCTTCCATATGGTTTGAGAAATTATTGTTGATAAGTGCTTCTTTTATATTGACTATAAAATAATGCATAAAATAATGTCTGATGAAGAAATCATTTTAGTCTGGTTACGTATGTCTTTATAACACCTATTTCTTATCCGTGAGGACACTCAGTTTTAAAATAAAGACATTTTTACTTGCGTTTTTTTTTTTTAGAGTAGTAATAAAATCCTACTTATTACTATCTACTAAAATGTTAAGGAAAAGGATTTTATTATTAATGCTGAGTTCATATGTGTGTGTGTGTGTGTGTGTGTGTGTGTGTGTGTGTGTGTATATATATATATATATATATATATGTATATATATATGTATGTGTATATATATATATATATGTGTGTGTGTGTGTGTGTGTGTGTGTGTGTGTGTGTGTGTGTGTGTGTGTATGCTAGACCTCCATCATATTCGTTGTATGAGGGTTGAGCAACTCAGTTCCTAGGAACAGTCCAGACACCTTCACATATGATTTGACTAGCAGTAGAGCCCAGCGTTGCACAGTGATGTAACAGAGATAGATCAAGTATCGACCATCATAAAGACTGAAAAATAAAATTGACAAAGATTATTGTTTAAGGTTGACAGACATGCATGTCTTAATTAGTTTTTTTTCTTTTTTGTTTTGTTTTTTTTTTTACAAATTGGTCAAACCCAAACAAAAACATTGTTTTCAATCGTTATGAGTCTACCAATTGAATAGAATTTTATTATAAACAATTGTCTTGTAAATGGAATTTTTAAAGCATTCTGAATGTAAAAATACAGAAAAAAAAGTGTGCAAAACACTACTGCCAAAAAAAAAAAAAAAAAAAAAAAAAAAGTGAAGTTTTGTTGAAATCGGTTGAAAAATGTAGGAAATCCGATCCCATATATAAACGAACACACACAAACAACCTGGGTTTTATAATAAGTATAACTCGATATGAGTTGTCCCCCTTTCATTCTCGTGATGCCTCTTAATCGTATTTTCAAATTGATTTCATGCAAAAACAATTGTGTTTTTCCAATTTTTGGCGCTGTCAGAACCACCACAAGGTAATTTTACGTAGTCCTGTGAAGTTTTGTTGAAATCGGTTGAAAAATGTAGGAAACCTGATCCAATATATAAACGTACAGACACACACACACACACAATCTGCATTTTATAATAAGTAAGATTATAGTGGTGAAGGCTTTGTGCAGAACCAACCACACTTTTTGAAGAGCCAAATACAGGGACCTGGTGCACAGCCTGTCCTGCTATTTACCCATAGCTGGTGGGGGTAGAAGAGGAGGATTCATATCTTTCTCAAGGGTATTAGCACATAAACGAATGTAACGGATTTGACTGGAATTCGAATTTGGCTCAATCCAAGCCACTATCCATCACTCCACCATGTCTCCTATATTATATATATATATATATATACACACACACACACAAATACAGTTCAAAAATTTGAAGCCATCCCTAGAATGGGATGAACTTGACAGAAGAGTGAAAAAAAAAACCAAAAAAAAAACAATGAAAAAGAGCTCTTAGAGTCATTGATAATTGATTCCATTCTCTTTTTCAAACTTATACTTTGAGAAACTTTTGCAAAAAATGCCAAAGATTTGTGCTTCAGTAATCAAGTCTAAAAGAGGATATTTTGATGAGAGCAAAATTTAGTAATAAAATGCTTTTTTCTTTTTATCATAATAAAATTTTTAATAAAAAATCATGTCTAACTTTTTTAACCATTTATAATAATTTAAAGTACAAAACAACTACTTTGGGTGCCAATTTAAAAAATTATCATTGGATGCCTCAAATTATATATATATATATGGATGTACATGTATGCATATATATGGATGTAGTGTATGCATATATATGGATGTATATGCATATATGTGTACATGTATGCATATATATAAATCTGTATATGTATGCATGTGATATGTATGTATGTATATATGTGTAAAAGTATATGTTTGCATGTGCATGTATGATATGTATGTGAAAAGGTGTTTATATATATATATATATATATATATATATATATATATATATGTATGTATGTATATATGTATGTGTAATTATTTGTATATTATATGCATGGTACTTATTAGAAAGCGCTCAATATCAGAGATAGAGCTAACATATTGAACCAGATATATGTATATATGTGTATATGTGTGTGTATGTATGTGTATGTGTGTATTTATGTGGATATGTGTACATGGATATATGTATGTGTGTATGTGGGTACACGCCTATGTGTATGTATATACGTGTATATGTTATTGTGTATGTGTGTATTTGCATGTGCTTTTGAACATAAAAATATAGGTCCTTGCTAGATTAGATAATCGTTATATTTATTTTTTATGTTTATATTTGATTTGTAACCTGTAGTCGATATCAATTTTGTCAAATTTTCTTAATTACACAGCGGCCCTTTGAGTAAACGTCCTTCAATTTTAGTTTTCCCCGCACCATCTCTCTCCCCCACGTCGTCTTTCCTTTTCTCTCCCTCCCTCTTATTCTGATCTTCAACATTAGATCGTCGAAATGTATCTTTAATGTATTAGACATCCGACAACATACATATTTCCCCCTTCCACTCACCTCTATAAAACTTCTCTCTGTTAAGGTTTAATCCCCCACCTTCTCTCGTCTGTTACCCCTCTCTTTAGCTCTAACATTTGTCCCACACTCATACTTACACTCTCTTTAAATTCTATTTTTATTTCCGGAGTTGTTTTTTTCCGTTTTCTTTTTGAATTTGTAGGTCTGATGAATTGGATCGTATTTACGATTCCAATGGAATAAATTATGACCATGGAATATTAGTGTTTAAGCCTTTTTATTATATATATATATATATATATATATATATATTATACAATCAGAATTAAGATACCATTATGCAAATGATCATTTTCACCTTGTAAAATTAAATTTACAGGACTTTTCAAACAGTCAATGGATGATAAATTTTTGAAATGAAAAAGATAAAAAAAAAAACAAGGGGGGGAAAAGATGATGGAGAATAGAAAGGAAGGTAAGGTAACACAAGAAACAGGAAGTGGTGGTCAGAGAAGAGAAGGAGAGAAAGAGAGAAAGAGGAGAGAAAGAGAAGAGAAGGAGAGAAAGAGGAGAGAAAGAGAAGAGAAGGAGAGAAAGAGGAGAGAAAGAGAAGAGAAGGAGAGAAAGAGAAAGAAAAAGAGAGAAGAGGAGAGAAGGAGAGAAGGAGAAGAGAAGGAGAGAAAGAGAAGAGAAGGAGAGAAAGAGAAGAGAAGGAGAGAAAGAGAAGAGAAAGAGGAGAGAAAGAGAAGAGAAAGAGAAGAGAAAGAGGAGAGAAAGAGAAGAGAAAGAGGAGAGAAAGAGGAGAGAAAGAGGAGAGAAAGAGGAGAGAAAGAGAAGAGAAGGAGAGAAAGAGAAGACCCATTTAATATACCCAGTAGATATCAGAAAGTATATTGACCAAATGAACCTTCAGAAATTAATGAAAAAAACAAATATTATATAAAATAATAAGAGATAAACCCAAAAATATGAAAGGGAGATAATTCAGAAAAGAATATTAAGGGAAATATAAAAAAAATTTAATATAAAGTGGGTAGAATATAAATATTGTAGGATGAATACATCTAAATTAACATATATCAAATTAAATTTATATTAATTGATACTCATCTACAAGGAAAAAATTTATATTTGAAGTTGAACATATAAGATAAAAAAAAAAAACTTAAAATTGGAAAAATTAAAAAATTTATCATCCATTGACTGTTTGAAAGATCCTGTAAATTTCATTTTATAAGGTGAAAATGATCATTTATATAATGGTATATGAAATATATTGCTCTGTTTATTATAAAAAATGTTGTCTTTAATGTGAATCAGTTTTAATAATTAACATTTTAGATTCATTTGGATCATATACCAACAGATTACTACCTATATACACACTACATGCCAAATTATTATTGAGAACTTTTTTTCTAATATTTCAAAAACCATCCAATCAATTCACACAAAATTTTCACACAATGTTGGCAACACTGATCTACGCAATCACTGAAATTTTTGTACTGATCTGCACAATGTAAACAAACTGGCGCCATATTTGTTATCAGCACGGTGATTTGAGCATGCCAAATTATTAGTAAAGTATAAGAATTTAGTGAAAAGATGGGCCGTAAAAGCAGTTTAAGTGATGCTGAAAAGAAAACTATGACCTCAGAACTCTCAAAAAGTAAATCTACCCTACAAATTTTTAAAATGATAGGGAAGTGTCATCAAACAGTGAAAAATTTACCGCCGATCATACACAAGTACACAAAAGGGCAGATAAAGGCAAGCTGAGGGTTATTTCACATCGCCTCATATCACGACTTAAACGAGAGGCCACAAAGAACCCTGGACTTACCAGTGAAGAACTTTTCAGTTGCATTGGGGATCCTACTGTGTCTAAAAGTACTCGGTGTTGGTATCTGAGGGAAATAGCAACAACAGTCAAATCTGTATCGGAGCCTCCATTGATGAGAAATCACATTCAAAATCGATTGAAATGGGCTGAGGACAATATGAAGATTGACTTCTCTAAAGTTTTGTTCACAGACGAAACTTGAGCAACACTTGATGGGCCAGATAGATGGTGCAAAGCCTGGGTAATGAATGGACAGAATCGCCATCAGTGTTTGACACGCCAACAAGGCGGTGGAGGCATAATGATCTGGGGTGGTATTATTGGAAACACATTAGTGGGCCCATGGAGAGTACCAGATGGCGTCAAAATGACTGCTGATGCATACATAGCATTTATGAAAGAGCATCTTGAACCGTGGATGAAAAGGCAAACAGTTGCCTTCAGAAGGGCCATTGTTTTTTATGCAAGATAATGCTCCCTCACACGCTGCTCACAAGACTATTGAATATTTGAAACAGGCTTCGATGGACCTCAAAGAATGAAGTGGCCAGCAAATTCTCCGGATTTGAACCCAATTGAAAACCACTGGAGCATCATGAAGCAAAGACTGTATGCCAACAGACGACAATTCAGGAGCAACGCTGAGTTACTGGAAGCCATTCTTGACATATCTCGTGGCACTACAGCAGATGACATCCTACAATTAACAAATTCTATGGATCGTCGACTTTTTCAAGTAATTTTAAAACAGGGAAAGCACATTCCCCATTAATTTGTTTAAAATTGAGCCTTTGTATCTGTTATTTGTTTGATTATCTTATTTATTAGCTTCTTTTGATCATAAACATTCACATTCAACATTAATAAACATTTTGTTTGCTCAATTCTGGGAATTTTACTAAACCTTTCTAATAATTTGGCACACTCAAATCACCATGCTGATAACAAATATGGCGCCAGTTTGTTTACAAAATTTTGTGTGAATAGATTGGACAGTTTTTGAAATATTAGAAAAAAGTTATCTCAATAATAATTTGGCATGCAGTGTGTATATGTGTGTATATATATATATATATATATATATATACACACACTGCATGCCAAATTATTATTATATATATATATACATACATATGTGTGTGTGTGTGTGTGTGAGAGAGAGAGAGAGAGAGAGAGAGAGAGATAAATTTAAGATTAGAAAGGAAAAAAAACAACATCCAAATTCAGCAGATGTTAACTGAAATTTACAGATGAAAATGTTTGAGTTGAAAAAAAACAAAAAACGTTGAAATGATGAAAAAAGGATATCAAAGATGGTGAAAATTGTGGATGAACAGGCATGCCAAGAATTTTAAAATTAAAAACAAAATCCTTAACAACTTGTTCAAAAATGATTGAAAAAAAAAAATAAAATAATTGGTAGTCATTATGTTCAATTTCACCAAAAATTTAAACTTTATGCTTCATTTTTGACCATTTTAAAACCCATCAGAACAAAAGGATCCTAAACTGTTGGTCAAAGTTTATATTTTGTGGTTTATGCAAGCATACTGTGATTTGGTTTGCATAAGCCTAGTTTGTGTTATTTAATTTTTACTGGTTTGCATACTGATGAATTGTCCTTGAAGGGAGAAAAGAATGTTATCTGCTCAGATGAGAATAAACAGATGGGTACACGACAGATATGAAGGGTAAGATACTTTTGGTGGGGGAGGGACAGAAAGGGTAACAGCAAATGACCATGTTCCAATAGGACACCAGAATAACAACTAAAATTTGATAAAAGATTCTGTGTTTTAATTATTAATGCCACACATCTTAGTTTAGCACAAGTCAAACAAGATAGGAAGGAAATAAAACTGTATTTCGAAATGTAACTTTAACATCATAAAACAAACATATCACTGTATCTAGTAATTTCACACAAACAAGTATATGCAGAAAAAATTAATATCAACTACCATGATAGCAGAATAATATATAACATTTTTTTTTAAGCATTTCACCCCAAGCAAAGTGGGAGTGCCACCAGCACACAAGGGGTCACAGAGAGTGAGAGCGAGAGTAAAAAGGTTATATTTGAGGAAAGGATAAAGAGAAAGACGGGGATCAAGATCAAGACATCAGATGATGGTGATTGACATTACATTTAAATATTTGAAGATTATAGCTATCAGTGAAGCAAGTAGGAGGAACGGAGTTCCACTGATAGAAAGTGCAACAGAAGAAGCTGTTAGAGTAGAAGAAGTGGTTACATTTAACCATTTTGACAGTGAAAAGGTGGGACTGAGATGCCAACCTAGTAGCACATTTAAATTCCTGCAGATGGAGTACCAGTGAAAGTAGCTCATCAGAGCAGTTGCCATAAAAATATTTGCAGAAAAGATAGAGGGAAGCCACATCACATCTGTGAGAAAGTGACTGTAGACGAGATGCCAGATCAGGACCTATCACATTACATATCTGTCTCTGGAGTTTGTCTAGGACCTTGAGATGAACAGCAGGGACACCAAACCATATATGACAACAGTATTCAATACTAGGACGAAAAGTAGATTTGAAGGATGGACTTAGGCGAGAAAAAACTTCTGGGATGATACAGAAAACCAATTTTCCTTATTTTTATTTCTTCAAAGCACCCAAGATAATTAAAATTTGGTATTAAATGACCTATATGCCATTAAACAAGTCCACAACATTTTAGCTGGATACTCTCCAGCCTTCTTCAGGTGTTTGTTGTGTTTTTATATCATGTTATGAACTCTGCTCAGAAAACCTAATACGCAGACCAAGTACTGACATCAAGAAGCAGCAAACAACAAAATGTAAAAGCCTGTGAATATGGTAGCATATTCAAAACTCAAAAAGTAATCATAATGTCAACACAAAAGTCAAGAGAACGCAGACACAGGGACACAAAATCAGATGGTACATGTGGCAAAAGATGCTCCTAAATTAATGGTGAGATTTGTTGTCTGTCTCTCTATATATATATATATATATATATATATATATATATATATATATATATATATATATATATATAATCCCTCCCACGTTCGACGATGAGGGTCAGGCCAAGTCCCCAGGAAACCGACATCCCGACACATGAGATTTGATTATAGTGGTGAAGGCCTCGTGCAGGACCAACCACACTTTTTGAGGGACGAATACAGATAACCTGGTGCACCGAATGCATGCCACAAGGTTCCCAAACGACCCTCCGCAGGTTTTTGAATTCAGAGTTGTCCTTCTCCTAGACCAGTTGCCATCCAAGGCTATAGAACCCAGTCTGTCCTGCTATTTTACCCATAGCTGGAGGGAGATGAAGAGGATACATACCTTTCCCAAGGGTATTAGCACGTAAGTGAAATGTAATGGATTCGACTGAATTAACTCGGCTCATGATTCCTCAATCCAAGCCGCTTATCCACTGCTCCACCATATATATATATATATATATATATATATATATATATATATATATAGAGAGAGAGAGAGAGAGAGATAGATAGATATGTGTGTGTGTTTCCATACAGGAAACATTCAGCATTCATTGACAAAATCAATTTAGTAAAAGATCGTATAAATCAACAAAATTTATAAAATATATATATATAGAGAGAGAGATAGATAGATAGATATGTGTGTGTGTTTTCCATACAGGAAACATTCAGCATTCATTGACAAAACAACATCAATTTAAAGATCGTATAAATCTCAACAAAATTTATAAAATCTTTTTATTAAAACGTTTTTTCAAAAAATTAAACTCCACAAGCCATTAAATGTTATAGATTTTTCTAATATTGATAAGGAGTTTCTTTGCAAAACCTTTGTTTTGGTAGTTTGGAAAGTTAACAGCTTGATTATCTCATTATGTGTTATTTATCATTTTATATGCTATCCATTTTAGTTGTTGCTGCTGTTGGAGGTTTACAAGCAAAGTAGCTTTTATTTGCATAGATCATACTAAAACAACAGACATTATGCTTCCAGAGAACACAATATCTTTTTTTCCACATGAAAGTTTCAACAAATAAAATCATGATCAAGCAATCCTATTTTAACTACAGCACTTTAAAGTGTGGCAGGCAGCACAGCAGTTATTGGTGCAGAATATGAAATTAGCAAGCAATGTTCAAATTCCAACTGAGGCTATTATGTTCACTTTTTTATTATTTTTTTAATCAATTCATCTTGAGCAAGGCTATAATGCCACTAAGATACAAGGGGCGACTGAGAGTGAAAGAGAATGAGGCATAAATCCACCTCTTCTCTCAAAGAAAAAAAATCAATTTCTAAAGTAAATTATTTGAAACACATTTACATATGCCTGCTTTAATTCCTGACCACAGATAATACCTTGCTTCTGATTTTCAATGCGTTTCTACAGTAAAATCATTTGTCACATATTTATATCCTGCTTTAATTCCTGATCCCTGACAATCCCTTATTTCTGATTTTCAATGCCTTCCTACTGTAAAATCATTTGCAACACATTATACATATGCCTGCTTTAATTCCTGACAACTGACAATCAATGATTTTCAATACCTTTCTACAATAAAATAATTTGCAACACATTTACATATTCCTGCTTTAATTCCTGACCATAGACAATCCTTTTTCATTGATATATGAGTTATAACAAAGATTGAGTGCCTATATTCACCTTCCACCCAACACTGTCAGGAGACAGCAATTAAAGGAAAGAAAAATCTTTCCTATATATCATGAATTCAATTGCCGTCAGTCAGTGCTAAAATACGACCCTGATCATCATTTCATACCATCACCCCAATAATCTGCTGTGTCATTATCAATAATCAGAATGAATGTTGTTGACATTTGTTTAATAAATCCAACTTTTGATAACAGGGCTTGTCAGCAACAACAACTAAGATAAGGATAGAGACATAATGGTTTTTGAATAGTCATATTAACATAAATGGTAGAGTTGTCAGGGTGGTATGCTTTGATACATATATAAAAATATCAATAACAAATTCTGGGAGGGGGAGATATACAGCAAGTACATATACATACACAAAAACTGCATTGTGTTCACACATCTAACATTCATATGTAGACCGTACATACATATTTCTATGGAAAGGGAAAGAAAAAAAAATCTATTCAAGCAAACTATCTAATAGACCTTAAATGCAAAGGAACAAGAATATAAATAAAAAAAAATATATTTCAAATATTTACACCTTGAAAAACTTTTTATTGCTTAAAAAAAAAAAAAAAAAAAAAAAAGAAAGAAAAAAGAAAAGAAAAAAAAAAAAAAAAAAAAAAAAAAAAAAAAAAAAAAAAAAAAAAAAAAAAAAAAAAAAAAAAAAAAAAAAAAAAGAAAAAAAAGAAAAAAAAAGAAAAAATACTTCAGAGAGTAAACTTAGCAGCAACCAAGTGCAATTACTTTTTTTTATAAAAAGAGGATTCTAACCACACTACATTACAGTGGTTCTTTCAACTTGTATTTTTGAATTGTTTCACCCCATGCAAGGTGATAGTGCCACCAAAGCACAAAGGATTATCAAGAGTGAAAGAAAATAAAAAAATTGTTAGTGAAGAGAAAAGACAATAAAAGAACAGGATTCAAGAAGACAGAAGATGGTGATTGACGTTGCATTTAATTTTTGAAGATTGTAGTTCAGTAAACCTCAAAGTTGAAGAGACTCGAGGCGACGGAGATATGATTCTACAGAAGGATGCTGAGGATAGCATGAACCAAGCATGTTAACAACGATGAGGTCCTGGAAAGGATGCAAACAAGGAGGAGGCCTATATTTAGCATCAGAAAAAAGCAGCAGAAGTTCTTGGGGCCCGTAATGAGAAAAGGAGAGCCTGGAAAATCTGATGCTCACTGTCAAATAGAAGGAAAGAGAGACAAGCGAAAGCAACACATGACATACCAGGGGGCTTAAGCAAATCAATGACAGAACGTGTCCTGGGGGAGGTGAAACTTAATGAGAGTTACAAGGGATAGGAGGAAGTGGAGAGCCATGATCTCCTACATCCTAAAAGGACATGGCACATAAAAAGAAAAGAAAAAAGTTGACAGAAAATTAAGAAGAGAGTTCCATAGGTGAGAAGAAACTATTAAAACTGAATTTACGGTTTCTTCTAACTACTTCAATAGTTAAACAATGAGACAGAGTCATTAATCTAGTAGCACGCTTAAATTCATGCCATCAAATCATAACTAATTTCTGTTTTTGGGAGCCAACAAACAACTACAAAAGTTTAAATATGTGGGAAGTGTTTTAAGAGCAGATGGAAAATACAATGATGAAATTCAAAAGCTGCATTCTAAAAGCTAAGTGAAGAAAAAAAATCTAATTTTGTTAGAAACAAGAGTGAACACACTGACTGCTGACCCGACTGTTGAGATTGAACAAATACATTGAGTCAATAGCTTCATCCACTGCAAGGAAAGTTGGCTCTGTGTCATGCCAAGAGATTTTTCTCACCAGAGTCGATCCTTCAAATCTACAATCAACCATTCGCCCTTGCATGGAGTATTGCTGCTATATATCGTCTGGTGCTCCTTATGTTTGTCTCAAGATTCTTGATAAGATCCAGAGACTGATATGCAATGTAATTGGCCCTGATCTAGCATCTCATCTGCAGTTGCTCTCTCACAGACATGCCGTCGCCTCCCTCTGTCTTTTTTTACAAATGCTTTCATGGTAACTGCTCCGATTAGCTGCTTTTGCTGGTTCCCAAACTTCATGAATTTAAGCGTTCTACTAGGCTGGCATCTCGCTCACACCCTTACACTGCCGAAACTGTTAAATGTAGCAGTCTCTTCTACTCCAATTGCTTCATGTCTTGCACCTCTCGCCTGTGGAACTCCCTCTCTCTTCCTGTTTCCTTGATAGCTATAATCTCCAACTATTCAAATGTAATGTCAATCGACATTTCCAGGTGCCTTGATCTATCCCCTATCCTTATCTTCATCCTTTCCTCTATCACTCGTATTTGCTCTAGCTCCAACTCTCTGTAACCCCTTGCATGATAGTGGCTTCCTGCCTTGCTTAAAAAAAAATATGTAATATCATTCTTCCTATATGACAGTGAATACTGAATAATCTCACAGATGAAGAGAGAAAGACAGAAATATGGTTCTACAGAAAGATGCTGAGAATACTATGAACAGAGTGCATGAGTGACAAAGTTGTTTTAAGGAAAAATAGAAACAAAAAACTCACTCACTCAGATTCAAAAAGAGACGGTAGGAATTTCTAGGATACATCAGGGCTTGAAGAATACGACACTCATAAGGACATAGCAACAGCCAAAAAGGAGAGAAAGAGGCAACAGGCCATCCTATCCAACCAGCTTATGTGAATGAATGGCAGAACAGAGGCGCAAGCGAAAGAGTAAGCGTTCTCAAAGCAAATTTGTGGCTTTCACAACACAAAGAAAGAAAATCACTTGTAACGCATCAGGAAAATAACTCACGAACACCGTAGCCAAAAATGCCCGAATTTTCCTTCCCCGAGTCGAAAACACCAACTGCTTTTATCGGCAGAACCTATTTTTTCCATTCGTTTACAGCTGATAGGATGCTCCATAATTTGCATATTAATATACTCTTATAGCGACTCCTCATGCGACGGACTTGTTTCTTTTTTTCATCACAGAATACACGCAACGTGTTGTCGCTTGGATTGACGAGGTAAGTCGCTATAAGAGTTTTGTTGACTACTTTTTGGCAATCCCTCCCGGCAGATCGCAACAAAAAACACAAACTTTTTCCGGGTACTTGATTATCTCGCTCACTACAGAGAGGTATAGTAAAAAGACATATTACTAAGAGCTACAAGTGATAGGAAGTTGTGAAGAGCTATAATCGCCCACGTCCTGAAGGGATACTGCAAATAGATCATCCTAACTACTAATCATACATAATAGTTAAGAATAAACTTCGAATACACAAGAACACTAGTCTTTGTACAGCAGTGGCAAAGCACTCAGAGGATGAAAGGAAAATTGTTGTCCTCTATGGCAATATGAGGATGCAAAACCGCATAAAGCAGGAAGAAGACAGAAAAAAAAATTTTGAAACTCAGTTGGTCAGTTCTAACCTGCCTGCCATATTCACCTGACCTTGCAAAAACTAATTATGACCTTTTTTGATCACTGTAAAACACTTTGATAGGGAAAACTTTCTCTGATGAAAACAAGATTCATCAAAAACATTTCCACATCAAAAACTGCAGAATTTTACTCAATGTTATTGATGAGGTACCTGATAAGTGGCAATAAGTCATTGCAAATAATGAGGAATAAACAAATGAATAAAATATAATTGTACTTTATCATCTTCAGTATAAAGTTGA
The DNA here is from genome assembly GCA_903632075.3 of Acanthosepion pharaonis. NCBI lineage: Eukaryota > Metazoa > Mollusca > Cephalopoda > Sepiida > Sepiidae > Acanthosepion > Acanthosepion pharaonis. The sequence continues at coordinate 1,780,585 of CAHIKZ030000188.1, read as the reverse complement.
TAAACAAAAACAGAAATTATTTATCAGTCAACCTAAAACATAAACATTTTTATTACTCTACCCAACCTCAAAGATGTGTTGCATTTGGTAACTTTTCAGAAACTTCTTTTTTATTATTATTATTATTATTCATAAAAACTTAAGGTTTGTCTGGAAATGATCCAGCTTTTAATTTATTTTTTTTAATCATATCATCCCATGCAAGACAGTAAAGCCACTAAGACACAAGGGGTTACTGAGTGTGAAAGAATACGAAAAAAGAAAAACATTATTAAAGAGCAAGAACAATAAAAGAGTAATCAAAAAGACAGTTGATAATGATTGATATTGCATTTAAATTTTTAGAGATAAAAGTCGTCTGGAAAGCTGGGAGTCAGAAGTGAGTCCCACAAACAAGAAGTGCAAGAAAAGAACCTATTAGCATAGAACTTCTGCCTACACTTCAACCATGAAATGATGCAGCCTAGCTGCCAATTTAGTACCGCATTTAAATTTGTGATGTCTAGATACCAAAGAGAATCATGAAAGTGTTTACTTATAGAAAAGGCACAGAAAAGCTACATTACATTGGCAGGAAAGTGACTGAAGCTGATATGCCAGGTCAAGATCAGTAGCATTGTAGATTCTTTGGATTCTATCAAGAATCTCTCACTTCAAAAATTTAAATTCAATATCAATCCCTATCTACTGTGATCCTGATTACTCTTCTTTTGTTCTTGCTTCTTAGTAATGTTTCTCTTTATAATTCTTCCACATCCAGTAACCCCCTTGTGTCTTAGTGGATTTATTGTCTTGCTTGGGGTGAACACAAAAAAAAAAATAAAACAAAAAACATAACAGAAGCCCCAGACCAGATGTGGCAGCAATATATGATGCATGAAGGAATGGTAAACTTATAAAACATGCGAGACAGATTATGACCAAAAAAAATTGCCTAGCACAACACAGTGAACCAACTTTCCTAGCAGCAGACCTAGCAATTGATTCGATATAAACACTCCATTTCATGTCAGTGTTATACACTTATGGAGATGATGTTGATTGTTGAAGAGCCTTTCTCATGGAATAATGATGATGATAGCAGAAGTGACCATTTTTATGGAATCTTAGACATTGTGACCAAAAAGGAGGATCATATGGAATAATTACTGTAGAAACTTTATAAAAATTGGGTCAAAATATTTGTAGGTGATTCACTATTTAAAGATAGGACATGTGTCAGGCAAATAGTTTATTATAAACTTCAATTTTGAATGAGAGTGTCATGAACTTCAGCTTAATCAAGATTAAACAAAAACCATTTCTGAACAGTTTGACACCTGAATCTTAACACCTACGACAAAGATTTGGCTTGGTAGTTGGACCGAGATCTTCTTGAAGTCATAATGGGTCGAGTGGACACAGTGATTATCTCTCCTTTCTACCTCCATAAAAACCTATCATCTCTACCTTTGTCATGAGGTGGGGCAAGAACTCACCCCTGCTTTGTCTTCATTCTAAATACCACCTTGTTTTACTTTTATGTTTCTTCATTTGCTGGGAGTGCAGGCAAAACAAATTCACCTTTTTTTTTGTTTACTAAGTGGACTCAATGAAATATCTTTTCCTTTCTAAAAAAAAAAAAAAAAAAAAATCTACTGATGATTCTCTGCTAGTATTTATTTTCATTTCTTCAGTTTTAGTCATTATATATATATTCAAATTATTGACAATTGGAAAACATTCATGAAAGTATGCTTTGAAATATATCTGATTATTTTGCCATTTAGGCTTCATCAGATCAAGAGCAAAAAAAATGAGTGTGTGCGTATTTGTGTACATTTAAAAAAATTAAATCTTGTTTCTTTTCCCAAGATGGTGTGGCTCATTACTAAAAAAGAAAGAAAATGAGTGACTTTGAAAAATAGTCGTTAATATTTTATGTTCTTTGCTTTAAGTTTCCAAGTTGAGAGATGTATTGTAATTCTTCAGATTGGGTAAAAAAAAAAAAAAAAAAAAATCGCTGCATTCTCCATTTTTAAACATACACAAATACACACACATGAAACTCATTCTTTCACTTTTGATCTAATGAAGCCTACACAGTGAAATGCATAATCAGATATTTTTCGAAATATACTTTCACAAACGTTTTCCAGTTGTCAACAATTTGATACTGTATCGGAATTATATGCCCTATTTTTTAACACAAACACGCACAGACACACATATGTATATCCGTTTTGTCCTCAACTGAGCTCTGAAGAGCGAGGAGCAATAAACAGTTAACTCATTTTTGTTAGGTTATTAATTCACCACTTTATAGTGAGTAATATTTTTCTTTCTTTTTGCTTACCCTTACTCTTTCTCTCCCTTCATTTTCATATATCTGTGTATATATTTATATATACTTTTCAAAAGTCCATTTTTAAAGCCCTAATTCACTGCATATAATGACCATAATTAGTTCTATTTAGCTAGAAAATATAGACTCATTTGCATGACACAAAAATTTCATTCATAGAAAAATTAAATCAAATATTTAGCATAAAAAATTTAAAATTACATCATAATAAAACACTTGATAACAGCGTGTCACATCAAACAAATTAAAGTTCATGTTCTTGGCATGTCACAAAAGAATTCATAAAAAAGCAATATTTTAATCGAATTGGAGTTAAATGACTCCCAATTTTCTAATGATTACTTATGTTATTTCTCCATTTCCCTTATCAGAATAAAGCAATTAATGTGCAAAGTAACAATTTGTGGATATACAGGATGAGATGGATAAATTTTCATCTGAATTATACAAAAATGAAATATATTTACCAAAAATTTACTAGATATATTTACCAAAATTACACAAAAATACCTTGAAATACTAAAGAGTAAATTTATTCAATAAAACTGCCATTGGCTTCAAACACAGGCTCCAGATGAATTTGGAATCTTCTGCAAATCTTCTGGACAGTCTCTTTGTTTAAGTTAGCGAATGCTACCATAATCCTTGCCTTCAGTTCATCTTTGGTGTTACAAAGAGTTTTCTTGGTCTCTTGCTCAACTGCACCCCACACATAATAATCAAAGGAGTTTCAGTCTGGGGAGTTAAGTGGCTAGATGTAAAGGCCGATGTTGTCGAAGGAACTGTCTGACAGCCGTGACTGGGTTCCCTGCTTTTCTGGCATGGTGCAGAGTCCTGTTGCCAGACAGTGGGCCTTCCAACAACCACACTCTTGACCCAGGGCAGAACTACCTCCTCAAGACATTTGATATAGACCTCCATGTTGAGTCTGAGGCCCTGTGGGAAGATGAATGGAGGCATAGTGTCACCATCACTAGTGATCACTCCAAGCACCTTCATAATCACCATTAGACTCATCCAACTCTTTCGAAAGACACCCAAACACCCTGTATTTTATATTCAAAGATAACTTATATTCCATAAATTATCTGGAATGATATCTTGTTTCTTATCTAAGTATTTCATATGACATATTACTCACTTGAAATTATATATATATATATATACACACACACACACACACACACACACACAGGGTTATTAAAAAAGAAAAAGTAGATTTTGAAAATTTAATAAAAACAAATGCTAAGAGACAAAAAGAAGCATTTAATCAAAAGTGAAAAAAATTTTCATTTATTTTATAACTTTGAATCGTTTCCTATCTAGTAATGTGGTGAATGTGTTGTTGTCTCTTAGCATTTGGTTTTATTAAATTTTCAAAATCTTTCTTTTTTTTTTTTAATAACCCTATAACGTGGACTGATTTTAAATGCCATTTAATTTTAAGTGTCTAATGATTTTTTCTTTTTCTTACAGATTTAGAAACTTAAGTCATTGGCAATTTCAGCCATGGAAAGATTAACAATGTGTTAAATTTATGAAAGCCTATTACGAAAATGGACATTCAAATAGAAATACATTTTGCGCACTTCGCGATTTTTTGGTCACCATAATCAACCAACTGAGAGTGCAATTGGAAAAATTGTTTCTAAATTCAAACAAACCGGGTCAGTGACTGATGTGAAAACACCATTGCATGCTCGTTTACGCTGTTCAGCTGAAAACATTGCTGCAGTGCACAAGAATGTGACCAAAAACCAGACACCTCTATTCGTCATCATGCGCAGGAATTGAACCTCTCCACAACAACGTTACATCGAATTCTGACAAAAGATTTGTCTCTACACACTTACAAAATTCAATTGACACAAGAACTAAAACCTGCTGACCATTTGGAGCACCGTACATTCAGGAGTTGGGTGCACGAACAAAGACAAGCCAATGAAGATTTTTCACAAAAAATCCTCTTTAGTGATGAAGCCCATTTTCATCTTGGTAGATTCATTAATAAGCAGAATTGTCGCATTTGGGCTGATGAAAATCCCAAATTGTTGAAAAGCCACTGCATCCACAAAAGATGACTGTTTGGTGTGTATTTTGTTCTAGCGGAATCATTGGGCCACATATTTATAAATTTGAACATCCATTTTCATAATAGGCTTCAATAACTTTAACACATTGTTTGATCGTTAATTTTTCCATGGTTGAAACTGCCAGAGACTTAAGTTGTTAAATCTGAAAAAAAGAAAAAAATCATTAGATGCTTGAATTTAATTCACATTTAAAATCGGTCCAAGTTATTGGAACACCCTACTTGTCACTTAGCTGTTTAAATTTAATCATCACAGAGAATCATTTCTGCCTGCCATCAGCATGGCTGATGCTAAACTCCAGGATAGCAATACACCATGCTTTTTTGGCCTCGCATTTTCCACCAACATGTGGTACAACTATATCGAATCAACTGCTTCATCTAATGCAAAGAAAGTTGGTTCAGTGTGTCGTGTCAGAAATTTTTTTCTCATCAGAATCCATCTTGCACATTTATAAATCTACCATTCATCCATGCACTGAATACCGTTATGCCTACTGTACATCTCGAGGATCTTGACATAATCAAAAGAGGGATCCACAATGTAATTGATTCTGACTTAGCATCTCTACTTCAGTCACTTTCTCACCAATGAGACGTGGCTTCCCTCCATCTTTTCTACAAGTATTTTCATGGTAACTACTCTGACGAGCTTCCCCCACCCCACCAGTGCCTCAACAACATGAATTGAAGCATGCTACTAGATTGGCATCTAGATCACACCATTTTACTGTTGAAATAGCTATATGCAAATGCAACTGCCAACAGTTTCTTTTTTCACACTTCTCACCTGTGGAACACTCCCTTCTGATTTCTTGCTTCTCTGTTAACTACAATCTTGAAAAATTTAAATGCAACATCAATTGCCATCTTCTGTCTTCTAGAGCCCTGTTCCTTTTTTGTCTTTTCCTCCATTTCCTCTTTCTCTAACCTATTGCATTCTAGCTGCATTACTGCCTTGTTTGGGATGAAATGATTAATAGAAAAAAAGAAAAAAATTTTTAAAATAAGTAGGAAAATGTTTATAAATTTAACACAATTCAACATTTAATTTACCTTCAGCTGAAATTCTTGGGAAGTGAAATAATGTAAAATTATATTTCAATTTTCAAATTCCATAGAATTTCAAAATAAGCAATTTTCAAATTCCATAGAATTTTAAAAATAGTAATGACTAGTATTTCATTTCACAAAACTTTCTTATGAAGCTACATTGAATAGCAAAATATTTTAAATTTCCAAAAAAATATTTTCCTAATTATTCGTTACTTACCATACATACTAGACTATAATGTGAGTTTTTATGATAAGTTTTTTTTTTTATGCAAAAAAAATAGGGGGTTGCACTTCGCAGGGGTAATTTTTTTTTTTTTTAAGATATTAAAAATTATGTATTTTCAGTGACCAGTTGCACTAATCAACAGATGTCCTATATCAGTCAAGCAATGAACACCTGATGATGACTAGAGGGTACTTGGTTAAAATAGTGTGTCTATATTATCAAGCAAGTTGAGAACATTAGTTTGAAATAACAAACGTATATTGACAATTAGTCATTTGCAAGGCAGAAATAGTAAATTATGTTAAAAAAAAAAAAACTGTCCTATTTGTTCCTTATTAACATTGTTGGACTTAATCTGAATTTTCAACTCCTTCCACATTTATATTTAATTATATTATTTATATATATATATGGGGGGGGGGATTTAAAGAAGAGGTTTTGTTGCCTGAACAACTCTAATATATAAGATTAGAAAGTTTATATATAACCCAAGATGACATTCAAATGAAGTTTCTGATGTTAAAATTTATATATATATATATATATATATATATATATATATATATATAAAATAAAAAAAAAAACAGACCACTTTAAGGTACCATTACAATAATTTACCATTGGAATTACCCATTAGGTTTACCAAGTTCTTCGTAATTTAACTACATATATATATATATATATATATATATATATATATATATATATACCTCAGTGGGTTCCGAGGTCAACCACAAGTGGTGACAGTGTTTCATGCTGGAATACAATTTTCTGGCCTGAAGATTGCCTGAATATATTTGAGATGAGGTATTGTAACTATTTACATCGTTCTGACTATTGTCCTCATCTTTATTGCCATATTCACATTTCGGCTGTTGTACACCAACTTTCTTCAGGTGATATACACTGGAATTTCAAACCAAACCCTTTATTTTGTCCACTAGTTCTAATTCCACATGCCATGCCTTTTTTTTGGATATCACAGTTTCAGTTAATTCCTTTTAGTAACTCAACTCTCCAAGTTTTTGTTCCTTCACAACTCTTTGGGTCAAGTCATTTTTTGGATTACTCAACCAAAACTTTCATCCACTTGGCCATGTGTCCTTGGGGACATCAGTGAATGGATTTTTAGGACCTATAAACCTATTGTCTCAGTTAACATTTTTTTTTACCAGAGCTCATATTACATTTGCTGTTATTTTGGGGGGTTCTCTAGCTCTCTGTATTACTGGTTCCCATATTGTATTGTAATGACACAGTGTTGTCAAGCAATCCAAAAAGTGACTTGACTCAAAGAGTTGTGAGTTCAATACCTGGCCACAGCAGAGAGAACAAAAACTTGGAAAGTTGAGTTACTAAAGGGAATTAAATTGAAACGAGAAAATAGAACAATCTACTTCCGTTGACTAAATAAAGGATTTGGTTCAAAATTCCAACATATATCTCCTGATGTAAGTCAAAGCATAGAATATTGTGAATATGGCAACAGACCAAATGATGTAAATAGTGAAGTATAATACTAAACTTGACAATTACTACTTTGTGTCCAAGTTAGATAAATTCACTCTTTATCTTTTAGCTTAAACAAACCAGGCATTGACCTGAAATTTTCAGATTTTCACCCATAAATCAAAAACATAACCTTTTGAATAACTTTTTTTCTGATAACTGTAAGAAAAAAAAAGATTAAAAAAAAAGTGCAGAAGTGTTGTGTTTACATATAGAAAGTACCAGCAACAGACACTAGAAATTCATGATGGTCAACCTACAGGAGAAAGTCATGAAGGTCAATGCTTAATTGAAGTCCTTACAAAAAACATTTTGATGCAATGTTGGTTTCTTGTTACAATAAGAATTTATTTTTAAAAAATAATTTCTAATATCAATAAAGTGCAAGAAATAAAATCAATTTAAAACTCTCAAATCAGTTACTCATGTTTCATCGCTTTCAACTCCTCAAGCAGTTTGAGTCAAAAGTGACAAAACTAAACTGATTCGTAGCTTTTAAATCAGCTTCAGGACTATGGTATTGTAGGATGACTATTTAATTTAATTCAGTCATTCCTTTCAAATCGTGAAATGAAGGTTGTCCAGAATGGGCACGCTTCCAGATCCTTCCTTATGAATACTGGTGTTCCGCAAAGCTCTATCCTGGGTCCTACACGATTTCTGATCTTCATCAATCATCTTGATGTCATCAGCTCCCAAGTAGGCATCTATGCAGATGACACTACAATTTACTCCTGTCTCAATTGCAAACCTAGCAGCACTGACAAAGTCAACCTGGCCACTGCTCTCAAAAAGGACCCTCAATCAGTTGTTAACTGAGGTAGGAAATCGCTTGTAAATTTTAATGCCTCCAAAACAAAACTGTTCTCATTTAGCCATCACAGATAATTCCCTGTCCCCCATCAGCATGGTTGATGCTAAACTCCAAGAGAAAGGTCTCACTACACCTTCTTGGCCTCACGCTTTCAAATAACTTTAACAACTACATTGAATCAATAGCTGTATCTGCTGCCAAGAAAGTTGCCTCTCAGTGTTGTGCCAGGCAGTTTTCTTGTCAGAGTCCATCTACAAATATACCATTTGTCCGTGCATTGAGTACTGTTGCTATATCTGGTCTGGTGCCCCTGCTCTTCATCATGTGTTTCTCAACAAAATCCAAAGAAGGATCTGCAATGTAACCAATCCTGACTTGACATCTCAACTCCAGTCACTTTCTCACAAACAGATGTGGCTTCCCTCTGTCTTTTCTACAAATATTTTTATGGCAACTGTTTTGTCAAGTTTTTTTCCCCCTGGTGCCCCAACTGCATAAATTTAAGCATGCTACTAGACAAGCATTTAGGTCCCACCCCTTTTATCATTGAAATAGTTAAATGTAATGGCCACTTCTACTCAAACAGCTTCTTTTGCACTTCCCCACCTGTGGAACTCCCTACCATTTACTTGCTTCCCTGATAAATACAATCTTAAAAAATTTAAATGCAATGTCAATTGCCATCTTCTGATGTCTTGAACCCACATCATCTTTTATCCTTTCCTCATCCCCCCTATACACAGTTTTTTTCTCTCACCTTCACTATGTAACCCACTGAAAATGTTTTTTTAAAAAAAATTTATTTCTTATAAATTATTGATGCTATATTTATCTGTGATTTATCTACTGAGCTTATTATATATATATATATATATATATATATATATATATATATATATTTAAATCTTATTTTTAGTTTATACTCAGACAGAGTAGACACTCCATTTTATTTTAAACAGTATTCATTTTATCAACTGATCTGCACATTCAATAAAACTTATTAAAGAAACTGCTCGCCAGCAGGATTTGCATCCAAATCCTCCTTTACAAGAGAAATCACCATCTGATCCAGTATCCTTTAACTGCTCAGCTATGAAAACTTTCACAATCAAGCAAGATTCAATTTGCCTTTAAAGCATATACACACACATTCAGATTTTCTCAACAGACACATCTGTTAAGTTGTGTATCTGAAATGTAAACAAAGCAATTTCTAAAGAAATAATGGATTTTATTTTTTTTTTAATCAGACATGTTTTTATTACTTCAGACATTATTTTTAGTGGATACTCATACTTGATTAGACACACTTTTTTTTATTATTTTAAACAATATTTATTTCATCTATTGGCCTGTACATTTTTTTAATAAATTTTCTCAAGCGTGTATCTGTATAAGGGTATCCACTAAAAGTAACATTTGAAGTAATAAAATTTATTAATATTTAGAAATATATAAAACATCTTAAAATATTTTAGATTCCACACAGTTTTTTTTTTTTAAATTAAATATGATGTAAGATTTCATGGTGATTATTTTAAAACAAGTTATGGTATAATAGGTGTGAGTATCGGTTATTGGTGCAGAAAGTCTAACCAGCAAGCCAAAGTAAAGTTCTGACTTAGTCTATTGTGTTCACTTCACAGATACCCTTGGAAAAGGGAAGAATCCATTTCTTCTACCCTGCCCCCAAAGTCATGGATTAAATAACAGAAAAAAGACTGGGCTCTCTAGTCTTGGGTATCAGCCAGACTGAGAAAATTCAAAAGCGTAGAGAAAGCACTTTATCCCGAGTTTTCATTCATTTATTTATTTCCTTTCTACTACCATATTTTCTTATTCATAATACAAGAAATTTTCAACAAAAATTCAAGACAAAAATGAGTCTTTGTATTAGACACAAGTACACAGCAATATTTGTTCTTTGAGAATCAGCATAATTGGATTTTTGTCTCAAAGACAGGAAATTCATCAAAACTGATTAAAAAAAATTAATAAAGGGAATACACAAGATCTGTCATGTTATGATAACATTAATGTTATAACAAAGGCCTAACTATTGTATAAATTATGTAATATTTTCTTTAGTTTTTTTCTGTTTAAAAAATGGGGGTGATAGCTTCGATGATGCTGCTGTTTCATATTCCTCTGTTGACACAAAGTATTCTGTTCAGAAACTTCAAACAATTCAAGAAAAATAAAACAATACAAAATAGATAGGTAAACCACTCCAACATAATTATATCATTATATCAAGAGTGTACACTAGCACTTGTTATTTCAAATCACAAAATATTATAATAATTGATATGAACACAACATTGAGATTTTAATAGATAATATGGTATGACTTTAAAAACTAAAAATTTACATATGGTTGGCTGTTCTACAAGGTCACATTTACTCAAGGATGTACTTTATTCTATTTTTTTTTTTTTTTTAGCTTCAGAAACACGGGATCATATGTAAACCTGAGCAGTGCTAACAAAGTCAACCTGGCCACTGCTCTCGAAAAGGACCTTCAATCAGTGGTTAACTGGCGTAGGAAATGGCTTGTAATGATAATATACACAAGAAAATACCATACTTCTAGACAGCAGGTGGGTTGCTTTAAAGATCTTACTTTGTAGACTTTACTGCTGGTCATAAAAACACCAGACACTTAAGACTCTGATAAAAATAATTTTTTTATCCCATTTATTTAGTGGTTGTACAGATCACAGCCATGTCCCATTGTGTTATAATACATTCCTGGACTTTTCTACTGAACTGAAATATGATTCACTGATTGATCCAGGAATTAAACTCTTGACTTGGTTTAAAACTAAATTCTTACTATATGATTATAATATCGGACAAGTGTCTGTTAGATAATAGCATTTTTGAAGTATCAAGTTAACTAAAAATTTAACCTATCCTGCTGAGTAATTATCTCATATCAGTTAAACTGATGACTTCCTGCTAGCATGTACAGTAGATTAAGAACAATCTAACTCTATTGATTGAATAAAAAGTTTGATTCAAAATTTCCAAAAGGTTATCTGAAAACTAACTACAAAAAAGGTTGAAGAGTACAATAATCAGAACATTGTAACAATCAAGATGAATACATTAGTCAGAATGGGGTAATGTATAATAACAATTATAATTACTGCCCTGACCCCCAGAAATTACTACAAGTTATCTGTTCAGCAAGCGTTTGAAATAGAAAAAAAAACAAATCAGTGGATTTAAAAATAGAAAGTAAATTAATCCTATTCCATAAAATTCTACAAACTAATTTGCATTTTTCTCGTATCAAACTTTGTGCTGTGTACCTTCAAGGTGTAGGTGACCATGGTTCTCCACAACATACCATATTTTGTAGCTTAGTACAGTTTGTCTCCTTTTGCTCTCTCTCTGTTCTGCCAACCATTTACACAAGCTCATTTAGGTAGATTCTTTGCTACTTTCCTGTCCCTTTTGCCTTCAATGTCCTCAGAGTTTCAAATTTTCTAAGCCCTCTTTCCTCATTATATGTCCTGAAAATTGTCTTTTGTTACAAGGAAAACTTGCCCCAAAATCTAGAAAGCCTTGACAACTAAAGAAAAAAATAATAGGAAAAAAAAAAGCATCATGTTAATTGTACTAAAAGTACAATATAATAATTTACAATTGACTAATTTGAAAGTAAATATAGCCATTTCATTCTAAGGTGTTTACTTTGTATGATGATTTTTATCTTGGAGAGGCAGATATACATTCATTCTTACCTTGGATCAATATCAAAAGAATAAAAAATTTGAATCCAGGATAAGACCAAAGTTGAACATTTAAAATTTGGTACCAAGATTGCAACAGTTAATTAGTAATTCTATTACTTTCAATAAAGATTCTTCTTCTAGATGCCATGTCCATTCAGGATGTTGGTGACATGGCCCTCCACAATTTCCTATCCTTTGTAGCTCTAAGTAAATTTTGTCTTTTTTCTATCTCCCCAAAACCCTGTTCAGCCATCCATTTGCACAAGCTTGATAGGTAGGTTATGCACTATTTCCCCCTGTCCCTCTTGCCTTCAATGTCCTGTGAGTATCAGCTTTTCCAAGCCCTCTTTCCTCATTATGTGTCCCAGTAATTTCAATTGTCTCACCCTGATGTAAAGCATAAGTGTCCTTTTTATTGCCATTAGAACTTCATTGCTCACATGCTCAATTCATGGTATTCTCAGCATCCTTCTGTAAAACCACATTTCTGTTGCTTCAAGTCTCTTCTTCATCTGTGAGGAGATTGTCAAGCAATCACTACATATAGAAAGATTGATATTATGTAAGAGTTCAGTACTCTTTTCTTTGTTTCTAATGAAATTTTCTTGTTTCTTAATACTTTGCTTTGATGTTGAAAGGCATCTTTTGCTATCCCAGTAGGTCTTCAGGTTTGGGTGTTGCAGTTTAGCAAAATAAAAAAAATAAGAATTATCAGAATATAATTTAATTGTATGGCAAAAATACTGAGTGATTCTTAAATAACCAGATATCTTAGATATATGAATGCCATGGATGTGTTAAACAAGGATAAGCAAGTATGATAACTGATTAATCAGGGTGGAAGGAAAAGTCGATGACCGATTAAACAGTGAAAGACTATTTGACACCACTCCCTATCATTAATTTCATGGTTGGTTTGAAAAATTTTCCAGTCCAAACATAAATGCGAGCATTTTTAGGCAGACTTTTCTCTAAAGAACTATTGCATCAGTTGAATTCTTTTTATCTGGGTAGGCAGAGCCAGCACCATTGTATTCAGAGCCCACGGGTTAACACTACATAGTGCATCTCTTCCTCCCTACCTATACACAAGATTTTACAACATTCAGATGACTGCAACACAACAATTGGCACACATTAATCACTCCTTTTATAGGAATTTTCAGTACCCTAGGCATCAGTCCCTAACCTTTTGTGCCACAGACCAATGTCATGCAAGACAATTTTCCCACAGACCGGGGCGAGTGAGATCAGTATCCACCACGCGTAAGTCAATAAAATGGAAAAAAGAAAAAAAAGTTTTTATTCTGTTCGGCACAGCACAAAATGGTCCAAGGTCTGGTGATTGGGGACTGTTACCCTACGGGATCACCTGGTTCGGAGCATCACAAAACCCAGATAGGTTAAAATTGATTTTAAAAGGTGTTATGAGGAAAGGATAAAACTTGATAGTTTTTATTTTCTTTCACAACTGATTAAATATTCCCCCAGTTAAACATTACATCTCATTCTCTACACACAATGACAAAAAAATAAAAGAAATCAAACAACCTTCCCCAAGTGCCATGCGTGATGCATGTATGGTCAAGAATTGTCACAGTAGACTGTCGTTACTTTCTATGGTAGACAGATTACAAACCAAGACTATAGAACTCATTCTATCCTGCTAATTTATCCATAATTAGGGGGAGAAGAGATGAATTCATGCAAACATTTAGAATTGGAAAGTCAGATTGGACAGTGACACTGAATATTTCCTACTTCACCCTTTATCAATTTTATTCAAAAACAAATTAAACAATTTTAGAGCACATCCTTTTTTGAGATTCTTAGTAGACATCCATCAGTCTCAGGAGGCTATGGTATCTACTATGATGGCTATGTAATCCCTGTTGCAGATGCCTGCTCAGATACATTTGTGTTTCTTCAAGACAAAATGTCAATCTTTGGGTTATGGAAGTGAGCATATAATCTGGCATGATCAGTAGTTAAACATTCAAACCCTCAGTCATGATGACTTGAATTTACACTCTCAACTATCAATGGTGCTGCATGATGGGATCACTTCCCCAGGTCGATATTAGACGTCACTAATCAACCATAGTAAGATTCAAACTTTGTTCTCATGGTCAAAACTTTCATTGTTTAAGTAATAAATTGGGCTCATCCTTGATCTTAAGTGGAACTTATATATACGATCCACCACTCAAGTTGCAGGAAAAATAGTCGGTTCCCTGTACCCCTCCATTAAGTACTTGCCTCCTCCCAGTATCAAGAACCAGATTAGGAGTACAGCTATTATATATATGAACAGGAGCTGCCAAGTCTTCACTTCCCCATCTCGATAGGATACAAAAGCATCTCCACATTCTTGTAGGTGACAAATTATTTTCCAGCTTACAATTAATTTCTCACAGACAAAACATTGCAAGCCTCTCACTGCTCTATCATTATTTTTAGGGAAAGTGTTTTGACGAACTACATTCTTCAGTCCCAACAGTTCTTACCTTCACAGCTAAGACCTGCTATGCCACGTCCATTGTAGCGAACCACGCTCATTCCCTTCATAAGCCATTGATGAGATTAAGTTCCACTTGAGCAGCTTCTTCCTACAAACAGTTGCTCTGTGGAACTGACTCCCAAGATCAGTACAATCTTAACCTGTTCAAGTCAAGAGTTAAAACTTATCTTTCCCCACATACACATGTCATAAAATATGCATCTTACTTTGTAACCCTCTCCCGCGAGTGGCTCGTATATCATTGTAAAAAAAAAAAAAAAAATTGTCAAATCAGGTAAAAAAAAAAAAAAAGATTTTTATTGGTTGTTGGGTTTACATGGGTTCAAAATGTATGGTAAGCTGAATGGATACACGAGTGAAATTTAACCTGTTTTTTTCTACAAAGATTTTCTAATAAAAAAATATTGTTATTGTTTTTTAGTGTTTAAATTCATTCTTCGCCACCATAATTATGTACATTTGTTTATTAATTCCACTTTTTTATTTTTAACGGTTTATTTTTTTTTTTTTTTTTTTATTCAAGCCATTGTCTTCCTCAAGGACAAGTGTGCCTGGTAAACCAGTGATCCAGCCAAAATATTTTTATTCCACGAGTCAATATTCAAAAATAAGTTGTTTTGTATTCTTAATTTCTTACGTATTTTTTTTTTATTTCACGGTTTTTACTAAGATTATTATCTTTACTTTAATAAACAAAAAAATAAATAAATAAATCACCGAGTATTTGCTTTCCAATTAAAAAAATTAAAATTTTAAAAATAATAATTTTCGACCGATTAGAAAACTATTTTTTCTTTTACTTCTTTCAGAGAAAAGTTATCGTATCCAATAAAATGTCAAGAAAGAAATGTTTCTAGTTAAATTGACATCTACAAAAAAATTAATACACGCACTGATTGTAACCCAAATATTTTCGTGATGTGTGTATGGGTAAATAAACACAGAAAAGTTTTAGAAAGAAGAAATTATCGGGATTTCGACAAAGTACTCGACGGGCGGTGAACGACTTAACCAAATGATTTCACAGTTACCAACACAAAAACAAGAATTTTGTTATACAATAATTCTTCAATCTTCATTGTTCGGGGGGAAAAATTACATAAATTAAATTCATTTAAGACTTAAGTCAACGAATTTCCGTTTAAACAAAAAAAGTTTGCAGTGGGGTAAGGATTTTCTTTCCATTAAAAGAAGAAAAAAAAATAGTTTTAAAAATCGGTATTTTTTTTTTTTTTTTAATTTACTTCTTGTTTAGTCACGGGAAAAATTTTAGGGTGTGATTTCAAGTTAGGAATTAAGTTTTCTTTTTACAAGTTGTACTTGAAAACTTTTAGTTTCAAAAAAAGCAAAGTTGTTTTTTTTTTTTTTTATCAAATTAATTGATATGTATGTAAATAAACTAATAAATAATACTAGTACTAAGTAAAACAAACCAAAAAATAACAGTAAAAACAGTTTTACAGTTTTTTGTTAATTTTGTAACTTGTTGTTATTGTTTTTCCGCCTACAATATTTTTTTCCCGCATAAATGTCACGCTAACTTTTTTGTGATTTAATAAAGACTAGGAAAAGTCATTTAAATTTATTTAAAAATAAAAAAAAGACAGAGTTTGTTTTTTTTAGTTTATTTAAAAATAAGTTAAAGACTTCGGGGCAAAAACCGTAAGCAACGGGAAATATGTCTGACCTTTGCTTTATTTATTGAATAAACGTCAGAAATGTAACAAACAAGCAAGTCTCTAATATTTCTAAACGGAATATAAAATTAAAGAAAAAAATGTAAGTTGTATTTTTACGAAATTAAAGCAAAAAGATTTACAAACAATTCTTACTTTTATTCTCTCTGAAAATGAACAGAAGAAAATAATGATAAAAATTAAAAAATGAGAAAAAAAATTAATTTTTTAAAAATCATCTTTTTTTAATAGAAAAATTAAACTTTTTCTAATTAAAATTGTTTTCTTTCCAAATTAATCACAAATCTTTCCTTTTTTATCCGTAAGAAACAAAATGTACCAAAAAAGTTATATTTATTATTAATAATGATAATCAAAATAAAATAAAAAATGCGTACGTACCTTTTCCCTATCGCAATGGTTTTTGTTTTGCTTTTTAAGCGTGTCAGTGACTTTTGAACTGATGAAATATTTTTTTTTTAAAAAGTAGCCAGATTAATGTCTCCACAATGTAACTTTAACAATTATAATACTAACTACTAGTTCATATAATTTTTTAAGTGTGAGAAATTTAGTTGCTAACAGGTGCGTGATGCGCATGTGACCCACACGGAACTTGAATGGGACAGAAAAACGACTGAGATCCGGTTTTCATACGAGCGACAGTACTTTTTGAAGAAGAAGGGGAAAAAAAAAAACGGAGGAAAGGGAGAACTGATAAAATTTAAGAATATACCTCCGGTAAATTAATATGAAAAATTAAAAGATTCTACAAGTCATAATAACTAGTAAAACATCTTTTTAAAAAAAAGGAAATCCGGTTTTTAATTAAAGAAAAAAATTGTTGGGTTTTTTTGTTTTTTGTTTTCAGCCAATGATGAGAAGAAAAAAATCAAGCCTTTGAAAAGCGTACTGTGGAAATGGTAAAACGATTTAAATTCTGATTATTGATTCTTTTTCAAACAAAAAGTCAACGATTTATTTTTCCAATCTTTCTGTGATCATTTCATTAGGGGGAGTTAGTCCGGTGTTTATTCTTTTGAAATGTAAAAAAAAAAAAATGCTGGTTCTTATCGCTACTGCTATATTTTCAATTTTCATTCATAAACGTTCGGTTTTATGCACATGAAGGGTAGTCACTGATATGTTTTTTTGTTTTTTTTTGCATCAATTCTTTAATTCATGATTTTACAATATTGTCCCAAAATTATATTTCCAACGAAACCAAAGAAGCAAACTTTGTTGTGTACAGTAAATACAACGAGTATCTTCGTTGTTTTTATCACATTTTCCAGGTTTTTTCGGGTGTCAGTTCGGTAACCAAGGACATTTAAATAGAAGCCTTCTACTTCTTGTGTGTAGGTGGACTGTTGTTTAGTTTTTTTACAAGATTTTTTCTAGGGTACCATTTTTTTCGCTTCCTTCAGCGTATTTTTGAACTGCTTAAAAAGCAAGACTGAATAATTTCAAGAATTCTCTAACCATCCCACACCAACAAAATTTGGGATAATTTTTTTTATTTTAATTTGTAAAGAAAAATAAAGTATGAAACTGAAAGTGTTTTTATTAGTAAATACTTTTTTAAAAAAATTATTTTCCTTTCGTAAATCTCAATTGCTTTTTTTTTTATTACTCACAGATTTGTCGTTTCCCAAGAAATATGGTATTTCTTAAGAAATTTAAATATTAAATAAATGAACATTTATTAAATATTTTGTAAATTCAACTGCTTTTGTTTGATAATGACATTGGATTATTATTAATGATTATTATTTGATATTTTTGCCATAAAACTTCACGTATTGTTGAAATGTAATTTTAATTAAATTAAATAAATGACAGTATGACATGGCACGAAAGCAAAAATTAAAAAGTTTTGTTTTTTTTTTTTAATCGGATCCTCTCATAAAATATTTTTTTTAAATAATTATCTGAATGTAAACAGTAAAAACTATTTTCTATTTTGATTTTAAAATACACTTCTTTTTTTTCGATGTTTTTTTTTTTTTTTTTACCTTTTTTCTAGAATGGGACCAAAGACTTTTTTTCTGCATATGATTTTAAGTTGTAAGATGAAGAGGTTTGATTTTTTTTTTTTTTAATAGTAGTAATGATTTCAGATAACCAGCAATGTCAAAGACTGGGTCCAAAAAGACAAAGTCAGTCTTCTGTTTTTGTTTTTTTTTAACCAACAAACAAGTAGGTGAACCCAACCCTAGCACCAGGCACGATGTCAAATAATTGAGATGCTATGCATAAATGCTGTTTTTTTTGTTTTGTTTTTTGTTTTGTTTTTAAAAGGAAATGCCAAGATATTCGAAAAACGTTCTGTAAAATGTTTTTTAAATGATTTTTTTTTTTACTATAATCATCAGTTTGTAGCCAAGTTTTAAAAAACTTCTGTTCATGAATTTTTTACGTGCCAAACCAAAAAAAATTTTTTTTTTATCTATATGATTAAGATTCGGTTCCGTTAATTCTAGATTTTTATATAAAAATGGATTTTTTTTCTTATGCAGTCTGCTTTACTTTGTGAGAACTGAATATAAAATTTAAAACAGGACTTTTTTTTACCCATTTACGCAAATTCGGCTGCGAAAATGTATCCTAATTCTGTGCCACTGTTACAAAAGAAAAAAAAAGTTTCTTGTATTCAAAAATGAATATCCATTTTATTTCAGTTGGACATTTTTGTTTTTCCCATTTTGTATGTGTGTTGTTGTTTTTAATGTTCGTCTGTATTCAAATTTGATCTGCTTTTCCTTGGCAGCCATATTTGCGTAAAACGAGTAAAAAAAAATCAGGGTTCGTTATGGCAGTTATCTTACATTGTAAATTGAACCCCCACTTTAGAATCATTACTCAATCACACTTTAAAACTTTTTCCTCAAAAATGGAAAAAAAAAAAAAAAAAATAAAAAAGAAAAAACAGTCCAATTTGAACAAAACAGAGTAAACTATATTACAAAAAATGAATTTTTGTACAAAACTTCATTTGAGTGAATCTTTATCCAGCAGTTTATTGAAATTTCACTTTGGGTCTCAAGAATAAAAAAAAAAAAACACAATGTCAGAGATACAGCCAAGAAATAAAAAAATAAAAAAATCATATACTCAATTAAGAGACTTCTTTTTTTATCATTTCACCCCAAGCAAGATGATAATGCCACTAAGACACAAGGGGTTACTAGGAGTAAAAGAGAATGAGAAGACTTTAGTGAAGAGAAAGGACAATAAATGAACAGGATTCAGGAACAGATAAGATGATGATTGGTGTTACATTTAAATTTTTGAAGATTGTAGGTGACAGGAAAGCAAGAAACTGAAAGAGGCAAGAAAAGCAACTATTAGAATATAACTTATGTATACATCTAGTTAGTTCAACAGTAAAATGATGAGATGTAGTTGTCAATCTAGTAGCATGTAATCAAGACACCAAGGATGAAAGCTTATCAGAATAATGGCTATGAAAAAGATAGGGAAGTCACAACCAGATGATGGGAACATGACTGAAATTGAGATGCCATTGATAACATGACAGAACCTTCTCTGTATTTAGACCAGATATGGCTGCAATAGTCAATGCACATTCAAATGGTAAATTTCTAAATGTGAAGATGGTTTCTGATGAAAAAAATTGGTGAGCACAACACAGTGAACCAACTTTACTAGCAGCAGACCTAGCAATTGATTCACTACATTTCATGTCAGTGGCAGATGTCAGCACAAATAAGACACAAAGAGTTGCTCTCCTGGGGATTAGTATCAGCCATGCTGAAGAAAGACAGAAAAGGTTCTCTACAGTGATTAAATGAAAGCAGTTTTGTTTTGGAGGCATTAAAATTTACAAGCCATTACTTGCCGCAGATAACCACTGATTAAAAAATTCTTTGAATCTATAAATCTACCTATAAAATTCTGTGACTTCTGTTAGTCCATCTGTCACAACCTCTGAAATAACCATACATTGACTGATCGAAACCAAATTTTGGGGATAAGTGCAAACAGATAAGGGGTTACAAAGTACAGTTGGGTTTACTAAGGTGTGTAGCTTACTACAAGTTTTCATTAATTTTTTTGAAAAATTAAAAGTTTTATTATTTAACATACAAAATGCTCTCACTATTTTAAAAGCAATTTAATTATTAAAATAAATACTTATTTAATAAAAATGCAATATTGTTTTCTGCATAACTTTTCTTTAAGTTTTTATATATACAAGAATCCAGTTTCCAGTTCATACTGCATTTACTATAAACAAATCAAAGGGCCAAATGCTTCAAAAAGTTGGTATTTGGTAACAGAAAGGAATATTTATGCCTGGCCAGTTGTATGTTGCATGCTCAAGAGTAAGAAATCCTAAGAATTTATTCTTTGCCGTTAAGAAGGAAAAGAAGAAATTTCTTAAAACATATTGTTTACCATGAAGTTTATCCACTGTAATAAATATGGCAACAAAGATGAGGACAATAGTCCGAATAATGTAAGTAATGTACATAATACCTCATCTCAGAAATATAGACTGATAATGGATGTGGGTGTTTGTATGAGGTGTTGACACATTTATCGATAACTTGATGATTGTGAAGTTTAGGTAAGAGGGACAATTTTTTTTTTAACTACTCAGTAATCTTAAAAATTTAAAATATTTTAAGCATTCTAATATTTTATTGAATTCAAGCTACTTTGACTTACAAAGATGCTTGTTGAGGAAATGTTAGAAATTTACCAATAATTTTAAATTTACTATAGCTACCGCTCTTATTTGATGATGTGTATGCATGTCTAAATTTACAAAAATCAGCATGTTTATACAAATACAAAAAATTTCAAAGAGCAAATTTACTTGTACCAGAGAATTATCTATTAAACAAGTTTACCAATCCTTACTCTATGACAGGCTCTCATTCTACCAAAGAATGTAGGAGTGCAATTATTTAACAAACTTATTTGCTTTTTCAGATGACCAAATCTCTACTCACCAAGGCTAACCAAACAGAGGTTCTTTCCGAAATGACTGGTATGTAAAGCTTGTTACTAAATACTTAGCATGCTGGTTAATGCCATAATAAAAATGATAATAGTATCAACCTCAAACTAAAATAAAGAATTTCTTTTCATTAAACAACAGTTTATATATATACATTTAGTAATTGAAAAATATGGTCCCATCACTACACAGGAATTACCATATTTCAGAAACTAAAACTTTAAATCTAATTATAGAATTAAATTAAAATTCTTTGTGCTGTTTCATTTTCAAGCAATTTTTTGAAAAAAAATTTTAAATAATTAAATTTAAAGTTGTAGTTTCTGCTTTTGAAACAAGGTAATTCCTGTGTAGCGATGGGATCATATTTTTAAATTAGTAAATTTATGTTTATACTCTACAGAATTGTAATGCACAGTTTTTAAAAAATTATTAAGAACACTGGATTATAAATCTTACTGTTCTTTTTCATTATTTTAATATATATATATATATATAAAAAAAAAAAAAAAACCATTTATTTTCTTTTCAACACCATCACTTGATAAGACACAGAGTGTGTTGAAACAAAATGGCTATTTTTGTAGTGATTTTATAACATACTTATGTTATAAATTTTTTTATAAAAATAATTATATATATATATATATATATATATATATATATATACACTTGATTTTGAAATTAAAGTCACAGTATTTTAAGATGTCCTTACAGAAATTTTGTTTAGAGCATCACGACTTTAAAGAGTCAAATTTTGATTGGCCAAAATTTCTTATATACTGACCGCTTCTGATTCATTTTGGTTATCATAATAGCATTTTCACCATTGTATTCTTCAATTAAGTGTTAAACTTAAGTAAAATTCACAAGAAAGGTTACTAAGTTATCTACTTGAAGTCATTTTTTTGGGGTTTTTTTTGTATCTTCCATTTTAGTATTTAAAACATATCAAGTATATTTAAAAGAGAAGGAAAACTGATTTTAAACTTCCACTGCTTTGCAGCCATACCCAATCATGGGAAAGTCTGCGGAAGTAAACCCTGAGGTCAAATCTGAAGCTGTAGTCCCTAAGAGAGTCTAATGCTATATTCAACTTCATTCTGGTAACTCCTGTGATGATGCCAGTACCAAGATATATTGAACTCTACCTTTCCCTTAGACATCATCAGTGTCATAGAGAAAGGAGACACTGATGAGGAGCCTCTCAAGACTGACGGACATAAATAAAATATATGAATAACATTTCAGACACTAAAATGGATCATAACCTCTCTCTGTCTCTCTTTTCTGGATGTTTCTTAGTTCCTCCCATTCAACATTTTTTAAATCTCTGATACCTGCTAAAAGGATGTGACAAGATAATAAAAAATAGTTAACTTTTTAAACCCTAAAAATAATCAAATAATTGTAAGATTTTACTGAACTTTTTGTGTGTCAGACACATAAACTATGCCCAATTTCAAACACTGAAACAATGATTATGTTTAACAATAAGTTGGTTGTGCTTTCAATCAGAAGCCATCTTTACAAATGCATTGACTTAAATCTAGTTTTGGGAGTTAATTGAAAAAAAAAAAAAAAAAAAAATATTTAAGGCCAGAAAATGGATGCATTTTTCATAAAAAATAAACTGTGCAAAACCTTGAACAAAGCATGTAAAAATGTTATTTAATGAATATAAATCTTAAATTTCTGTCAGAAAAAGACTTGTTCTTCATTTTATTTTGATAATTTAAGTATTCATTTATAAGGAAATTTGAATTATCTGAACATATTTTTCCAACCTCTGTCCCAAGATGTCAGGATAATTGAAGTACTTACTCTTCTGAAATTCTGAATTTTTTCAAAGTTACTTTATCACCTGCTTAGCAAGAGGAACATCCCTAAAGGTGAGCTATAAATTGCAGATATCAAATTCAATCAAGTGGAAAAGTTTCAATATTTGAGGATTTTTTTTTTTTTTTTCAGAGGACAGAAAATATGATACTGAAATTTTAATGTACATTGAAATAACAAAAGAAACCTTCTAAAAGCTAAGCAAAGTATTAAGGAACAGGAAAATTTTGTTAGAAACAAAAAGAAAAAGTGATGAACTGCTATGTAGCATGTAATATCAGTCTTTCTATATGTCAATGAATGCTGAACAATCTCCTCACAGATGAAACAAAGACTGGAGGCAACGGAGATGTGGTTCTACAGAAGGATGCTGAGAATACCATGCATGAAGTACATGTGAGCAACAAGGAAATTTTAAGGAAGATGAAAACAAAAAGGATACTTAGAATCAGAAAGAGTTGAAGTTTCTTAGTCACATAATGAGAAAAGAAGGCTTGGAGAATTTAACACTCACAAGTCATATTGAAGAGGCAGGCTAGAGAGAAACAGTGAGTGACATACCTAATGGGTTTGTGTAAATGGATAGCAGAATATGAACGAGGAGGGATAGTAAGGAGACAAACACTGCTTAGTGCTATAAGATATAGGAAGTTGTTGAGAGCCATGTTTTCCTACATCCTGGTACATAAAACATGATTCTTCTACCATTTTCATGTACCTTTTGTATTCAGTAACATTCTGAGAATGATAAAAAAAAAAAATTATTGAGGTCTTCCACTGAAAGTTGATTTTTTTTTTATTCCCTTCTCCCAAGTAAATATTCCCCACTTGGGAAATTGGTGCAACACAATCTTCCTCCCCTTATTACTTCTCTTCTGACATTGTGTAATAAGAGGAGTAATGGATAGCGACTTGGATTGAGGAATCAGAGAGCTAAGTTTGAATTCCAGTCAAATCCATTACATTCACTTATGTGCTAATACCCTTGGGAAAGGTATGAATCCTCTTCTCCCACCAGCTATGGGTAAATAGCAAGACGGACCGGGATCTATAGCCTTGGATGGCAACTGGCCTACTGCAGAAAGAAATAGCAATCTACAGCAGGAAAAAAATTTGCCTAGTCAGTCAAGTATCAAAAGATACATGATTGCCTAAGTGTGTATCACACATAACTGTAATAACAATCTAACCTTAGTAAATATATAGCCTCAATGTAACAAGCTACTGCATAAATCTCATTAAATCCATTATATAGTAGGTATCAGCTTTAACAGATCACCTACTTGATAATCAAAAGTGAACAGATGTTCAATTTATAAACAATTCTTTGACTAATTTCATTGTTTGCTAAATGTAAATCAGAAGAACAAAAGCAAAATGAGAAAATCCAACATTTTTTTACATAACAGACAATTAATCAATGTTTTGAAACAGAAGATGTACATTTAAAGATTTTTTCTTTTTGCCTGAATATAAAAAAAAAAAAAAAACTAGTTTGACTAGCTGCAATTGGCTTAAAGAGCATTTTGTAGTTATTTTAAAATTAAAACCATTAAGAGATATCTTCTTTCTGCATCTTGAATAAATAAGAATTATTCTATGAAAATGTCTAAGGTTATTCAAGGTCACATCTCTAAACTACCTAATTTGCATTGAAAAGTCAAAACAATTACCATAGTTGCATTTTATATTTATACAGGTTTACCATCACTATTCTGATATCATTGGAACATGTAAAGGTGCTGGATAAGTTATTTTACCAAATTACTGATGGTTACATTACAATAGACTTAACCCAACAGCTAACCCTCCTGCCATTTTGTTGTAAAATAAGGCAAGGGTCTGTTGAGGTTGGAGGAGACACTTAACTGGCTGTCCTCTTCACAATTAAGGGTTAACAGGCAGAGAATGGAAAGAGATGAGAGGAAACAAAATAAAACTGAGTAATGACTGGTGAGGCCATTGTCTCAGAAAGCACAGTGGGCAGCACACAGCTTCTGGAACAATATACGCCAAGAGAACATCTTCACAAAACACTGAATCTCTGGCAATAGCAAAGTGAGTCTTACCAACTGCCCACTGTTGGTTTCCTATCACTTTTATTGACATGAGACAGTTGGTAGAGAGGTCTGTATCTGGACATGCCAAGCTATTCTGCTGCTAATAGGGTAAATCTGGATGTAACACACTTTGACAGATATGTTTGCATGCAGTAAACATATTCCAGTATCTATTTCTAACATGTCAGCAAATAGCAGTGTATTCAACATGATCCAAACAGATTATGAAGTGGTTTTGCACAAGAGTTGGCTATTCTGACATTTTTATCCTGTGTCTGCATTCTGGAATTTGGGCAGTAAAACAATCTTCAAAGTCATCAATTTATTTTGTGATTTTTTTTTCCCTTGATAGATAATGAATTTTGATAGCATAAAAAGCATTTTGATGGCATAGATTTATGAAAACCCAGGAGACTTTATTACCCAAGTAAAAATACATCTACCGTATTTTATTTTAGGTGTTGTATCCCCTCAGGATGTAGGTGATCATGGCTCTCCACAACTTCCTGGCCCTTATAACTCTTAATAAACTGTGTTTTTCTATTATGTTACCTAAGCCCTGTTCCGCCATCCATTTACTCAAGCTCACTAAATATGCTATGCCTTGTTTTCCTGTCCCACTTGCCATCAACTGTCCCATGAGTATCGGATTTTCCAAGCCCTCCTTCCTCATATGTGCCCAATAAAACTCATCTGTCTCTTCCTGATGTTAAGTATTAATTTCCTTTATGTTTCAATTTTCTTCAAAACTTTGCTTACATGTTCAATCCATGATATCCTCAGCATCCATCTGTAGAACCACATTTCTGTTGCTTCAAGTTTCCTCTTCATCTATGAGCACTCACTGCCAAACAGGAGGACAGATAGCAGTTTAGTACCCTTTTCCTTGTTTCTAGCAAAATTTCCATATTTCTTATTACTCTGCTTAACTTTTGGAATGCTTCCTTAGCTATCCCAATACACCTTCGGATTTCAGTGTAGCACTTTCCATTCTCTGTTAGAACACTTCCCAGCTTATGCATCTCTCTCTCTCTCTCTCTCGTGTACTGAGCATAATCCTACCAGAATATATTGAGGGATGTGGGTAACATATCAGTTATCAATTCAAAGTGGCATCAGTGTGTCAAATTCAAGTTTTGGATGAATTTGTTGCATTCACTTTCACACTCTAAGGCACTGGAATGGTGGGGGTTCTTATTATTCCTCTACTCTACTTTCAGGAATAGGTTAAATGGCAGCCATTCCAGAAGATCAACTGATTTCAAAACCTTGGAAAAGGTAACAGAGAAACCACTGCACTATCTTTCCCAAGAAGTCATAGCAATTCACAGATAAGGAACAGAATCTGTTGTGAGCAATGGTTTCCTAAATCCTGAAGGTTCATGGCATTTAAAATTTAAAAAATGGAGAGATAATTAGGGTAGATAGTTTAAAAATTGAATTTAAATTAGAGTTAAAACAGTAAAAATCTAAAAATAAATTCAGTTCTGGGAAGAGTTAATAAAATCTGGAAGGAAAATATTTACATATATTGAGGAAATCTGAGATCTTCAGAATCTTGCAAAAGCATCCTGGTTTTAATAGAATCATGGTAAACAGTGAAAATGGTTGTTTTAGTTATTGAATTCCCAAAGATCAAGTCAGAGAGTGGTTATGTTTCTCTCTCCACCTGACACAATTCGAAACAATATTATTTCTGTATCATAGGGTTTTTACTTGATGAAACAAAAATATTATACACAATATTTTTTTTGAGTTTTTAATAAAAAGAAAAACAAATACTTTAAGCTACACAATCTTTGTTAAATTTTTCACTTATTAAGGCATCAAAGAAATGATTCTTATCCAAGATTCTTTTTTCATCTTTTTTGCACTTTTGCCAGCAACCATTTCCCAGTATACATTCCTTTGTATTTCGTTTCTATCTTGTACTACCACTACAACTAATAATAATAAATACTAAGGCACCTTGAGGTGGTGTAATGGTTAACAAGCTTGACTCAACTGAGTAGTGAGTTCGCTCATCACTAGGTGACCCTTACTTTCAGCCTTGTTCCACATCTAAGCTAAGCTTGGAAAAATCACAATAATAATAATTACTAACTTTGATAGTAACTTGGATTTTATTAAATCCTCTTTTTCAAAAATAAAGAAACAGAAAACCTTAATTCCAAATTGGCATCTCTGATATTTGGTTCTACAAGAGTCTTGAACTGATATACAATTTTTTTTGTCTTCTAAAATCATAGGAAAACTACATGTTTTATTAAAATTTGAAATGCTTTGGATAGAATTTTCACTATTGTTATTTTATTACTAGTTTTACACCAATTATTATTTCTTTTAATCACAACACTCCAAAGCTGAAGAATTTAAGACCGTGCCTTTCAACTAGGATGTCCTGGCAATTTTCTAAGCATAGCTTAGATGTGACACAAGCCTGAAAGTAAGGGGCACCCAGTGAGAATCAAACTCATTATTCAGTCATAACTGATATAGTGAGACAGGCTTGTTAACTATTACACGATATCAGAATTCCCTTCATCTAGGATGTCATGATTCCCTATTGTGCCACAGAGAATAATAATCAGGGATTTGGTTTTATGCTTGTTTTGATCTGCAATAACAAATATTGTCAATTTGATAAAGAATAGATAGGTATGCACTGCTTCAGTTTTCAGGCAACAGACAAAAAGGTATGCCTTGGTCCGACTTTTTGCACAAGTGTCAAAAAGGTATGAACAGATTCAGTTTTTTGCACAAGAAATGGTAAGATATATACAGGTCTGGTTTCCACAAAAGGGTTAAAAAAGTATGCACAAGTCTTGTAAACAAATGGCCCCATCTTGGAGTGGGGATATGGAGGTTACTACCCTGCACAGGGATGCAGGTGATGTTTTTGTAACAAGCATGCGCGGAAACGTCCTCGGACTGCGTGTGTGTGTTGTCACCGGGCACACCTTGGAGTACCATAATGGACTCGACCGAGGACTATAAGAAGAAGATGCGCGAGTCGTTTTGTCGCCCAAGACGCCAAAGCCGTTGCAGTCGGTCGTCCGTCGGCAGCAGTCTTGGGTACCGTTATGCTCGTTGGCTGTCGTAAAGTGTTGTGTCACAAGTAGGCGTTCGTTTTGTGTCGCATTCGTTTCTGGTTTGCAAGAAGGCATTCATTGTTGTGTCGCAAGTAGGCGTTCACTATTTGCCCATAGCTGGGATCCCAATAGGTGCTACCACTCTAGGTCAGGTTGGACTTGTGAAAAACAGCAATTAAGAGATGGTTTTATGCTCCTCAAAATCTCTACTCTCCTGATCAGAGGCCTTGCTGCCAGATATAGCCAAGTATTACAATGAGATTGCTTAGCAAGATAAAGGTCCTTGACATAGATAATGATCAATTAGGGATCAGGGATTGGCAAAGTCACGTGTTTCTTTTTTTTTTTTTTTTTGAATTGTTTGTGGTGATTCCTTAAGTTTATGAATTTTCCAATGAATCAGCACATGATAGGCCACAAAAATCTCCTGAGCCAACCAAGCATAGAAATGAATACAATATAGGAACCAGTAATAAGGAGTGCCAAAGAAAAGCAATAATAACAAAAATTGCAATGTCAGCACTGGTAAAAAATGATTTCTGAAGACATTAGGTTTATAATACCCAGAAATTTATACACAGATGTCCTCAAAGACACATGGCACAGTGTATAAAGGTGTTAGTTAGATCTAATGACAGAACCCAGAGAGTGTGAGTTCAATACCTGGTTAAGGCAGTGGAGAACTTGGAGAGGAGGATTAACAGGAGATAACTGACATCCATTAGACCTAGAACAGTCTACCAGCAAGTGAAATAAAGGTTTCAGTTTGACATTCCAACCACCTGAAGAAGGCCGGAGCGTGCAACGGCTGAAACATTGTGATAAATATGGCAACAAAGATGAGGACAATAGTCCGAATAATGTAAATTCTTTTGCATAATGAACACCTAATACAGTAGTTTTTCATTTTATATAATATATATTATATATATATATATATATATATATATATATGCATGCCAGGCACCAAAATCCTAGGAGTTAGAATCTCTGATGCCAAATTGGTCAGGTTTCAATGCCAGCTTGAAGCAATTATATGTCAAACCACACTGATGAGTTGTGATACAGCAAAACAGTCTGTGGATAACGATATTAGCTCCTGAAAAATTATTAATTCAGTCGAGCACTGTGGGGAGAAAGTGCAAATTTGTAAATAGTGACTGTTACTGATGATAATGCAAGGCTCTCCAGCCAGATTGAGTTCTCTAGGTCAATGGGATGTTTATGAAAAAATAAATACGCAAAAATTTGCGTTTCTTTCTGCTGGGCACTGATGCAAAATTGATCAGGTTTCAGTCCAGCTTTAAGCGATCAGATGTCTAGCCACACTGATGAGCTGTGACACAGTGAAACTGTATGTGGATGATCATGAGATATATATATAATGAAATGGATTAAGTCTGACAATTATGTAATATATTTTCTGTTTATACATTATTTTTATCGATACAATTTAAGTAAATGCTCTGTTTTTTAATTAAACAGTATTAATTACATTTACCAGCCTAATGTAGCTAAATGGTATAGCACGTCCGATTAAATGACTATTTCCGTACAGGAATGCGGGTTCAATCCCTATTAGAGAATACATATTTTCTACAAAATTTCTCTAACATTCAGTCAGTAAATGTAATTAATACTGTTTACTTAAAAAAATAAAGCATTTACTTCAATAAACTGTATCTATATATATATATATATATATATATATGCATTAATCTCGGAAATTTAAACAATGCTTTAGTTGTACACACAACTAAAGCAGATCATAATTTCAATTTTGATTCCGTGAAGATTTTAAAATATTTTCATAATAAAAATCTTAGGCGGATTTATGAAGCAGGCATAATATCCATCTCACGCATGGTGAATACTAAACCTGGCTTCTTTAGTATTTCCCCTTTTCTAGCGAGATTAATGCTCAACAAGCGTACATATAAATTTTAGATCAAAATAGAATTCTTTTCATTTTTCATTCAAAATACTCAAATTTTAGGAATACGTTTTCACAGCGTCCCCACATGACGACAACGTGACCATGTTTAAACGGAACGCTGATCTTATAAAAACTTTCAGTTATCTGTTTGGATAAGTCTTGTTCTTATGTCCATCGCCTTTGTCATGTTGAATTGATAATGTTAATTATATTTTATGAATATGTCCTGAAGATGGTATATTAGACCTAAAACATCCGACGTTGAGATTATATTAACATTAAAACAGCATAATTGCATATAAGGATTTTTGTTTGTTTTTTCCATATATTTTTCTTCATACTGTCGGATCTATATCCATATATTTGCTTACAATATATATATATATATATATATAAGCAGCTCACTTACCAAAATTAAAGCTATCTAATGAGCTTGTGTAAATAGTTGATAGAACAGGAATTAAGAGAGACAGCACAAAGATAGAACGTACTTAGTGCTGCAAACAATAAGAATTTGCAGAAAGCCATGATTGCCAATATGCTGAAGGAATATGGCACAGAGAAGAAGCCTGACAAAGTTTACTTTCTCCTAAAAATGTTAATTTATCACAAAAATTTTAAGCTTCTTGATTTTTAACAAAAGCATTATCAATTGTTGATCATAAATACATTCCTATTATCAGTTAATTACTTTCATTTTTGGCATACTTTTGGTATTTTTTTCTTTTCATTGTTTATCGACAGATTTCATTTTTCCTAATTTTTTTATTTAGTGAGGACTGTGATAAAAAATTCTCTATTCAGAAGCCAAATTTTCTATCATAAGATTATGATATAATTGCCTGATAAAATCATCGTTTTTAACCATTTTATGCAAACACACATACTTTCAACAATAAACAAATATAAAAGGTCTTTGATCCATTTTTTAAAAAAGAGCTGCTCAATCTTGAAAGAGTTCAAAAGTGCTTCCATGTCCTTGTGGATGTTGAACTGCTTTCTAACCAACGACCTCTTTCCCACAGATAAAATGTCACAAGTCTCTCGCTGCTTTATTGCTATTTTCATGGGAAGTGTTCAAATGAACTACATTCTTTAGTTCCAATTCTAACCTTCACAGCTAAGACTTGCCATTCCATGCACATTGTAACAAATAACTGTCATTCATTGTGTGTTTCATTAGGGAAAGTTACTTTAATTTCTGACATACTTTCAATATTTTTTTTGTTGTTTATCGACATACACTTCATTTTTCCATTTGAAGAGTGTGACAAAAAATTCTCTATTCAAGAGCTAAATTTTCTATCACAATATAATTGCCTGATAAAATCTTTTCTTCTCCACCATGTTATGCTAAAAAGCATTATCTTTCAATTAACAATAAACAAATCTAGAATGTCTTTAATCCATTTTAAAGTACCTCTTCATCCTTTTTAATCTAAGCACTCCAGTAAGTACCTGATTCCACCTGCTTAACCTCTACCTTTACAAGAGCCAAATCAGACCAGAAAATACAGTTTGTCATATATTAACAGAAAAGATATGAAGGAGACCCCCACCAATAATGAAAAGAGAAGTAACAGTTCTTGAACTTGGGAAATCTATTTTCCTGAAAAATTGCTTGAATAGAAGGATTCCATAAAATTCAGCTTGGCTGCTTGGTCAATGATTGTCAAATGTTTTTTTTTTATGAAGAAACGGCTAATATTATGATTATCATTTATAGTCAGAGCAAAAACTTTTCTGTGTGCATGTATACATGCATTCAATAAAAAAAAAAGACTAGAATGCTAAAAAATTATTGATAACAACATGTATAGAAAACCGGAAGTCAAAGGTAAAAATTTGACAAAGAAAAGAGGAACAAAAAGAAAGGAAAGGTTAAGGAGTGAGTGTAAAATGAAAAAAAAAAAGCAATGAAAAGACAAATAATCACATTCTAGAGAGATGCATTGGTGCACATCTGCAAATGCATACACTATGAAAAAAAAACCCTTGCACCAATGAAAAGTGCATATAAAAAAGAAAAATCAAAAAGTGTAAGCAGTCAATTCTGATACTCGCTGATGAGTGAATGAAGTAATTCCCAGAGAGTCTGTGTACAAAACTCTGGAGTCAGGATACTGAAGG
The DNA here is from genome assembly GCA_903632075.3 of Acanthosepion pharaonis. Classification (NCBI taxonomy): domain Eukaryota; kingdom Metazoa; phylum Mollusca; class Cephalopoda; order Sepiida; family Sepiidae; genus Acanthosepion; species Acanthosepion pharaonis. The sequence goes on along the minus strand of CAHIKZ030000188.1, from coordinate 1,748,557 downwards.
TAACATCAATCAGCTAAATGACAAACCTTTTACTTGTATTTTATATATATATATATATATGTGTGTGTGTAAAAATTTCTCCGAATTAACCTGCAGGAAAAGACAATATGTATAAAGAAAAAAAAACAATAGGAAAACTAGTTTTAGCCAATGCATTTCATCCAATGTGATTCTTTTCAAGGCAAAATCGAAATGAATTTATTGAAACAAAGTATCTATAAACAACAAACAAAATGTCATTAGCAACTTAGAAATGCTACTGTATATTCATATGGTCAACTGAAAAATTATGTCAATTACTTTATGCTTAAAGAGAATATTTTCATGTGTAGAAATATTGTATTTTTGTCTTGGTGGATTCAACTATTTTCTTTTGGTTTCTTGATATATTTGTTGTGTATGTTGGTTCAGGAGAGTATTAATTCTGTTAGGAAAGATGATATACATGGCAATTAATGGATTCTTTAATACGACAAAAATTTCTTACCATAAATATTATTTTAGTGGGTATATATATATTTCAGTAGACATCTTTTGATCATCTAGTCTGGTAGACATTAATTTCACAGATTCAAAGCAAATAGTGATGTCTTTCCTAATGTTTATAGCAATAAGATATATACACATCCAATCTTGGTTAAAGACCAAGGAAAAAAATCATTAAAAAACAAACGCTTTTTTCAATATTTTGGACCATTTTCCTGGTTTTCAGTGAAAATTTGAATATAAATTGTCTGATATCTGAGTACTGCTTCCATAAACCATTATGAAAGAATTCTTGTTGATGTGATTATATATATTGACTATGTTTGTGTATCTTTAAATGTTCTTTAAAATGATGTGATTATATGTATTGTGTTTTAGTTTGGTTTAGTTTGTTTTATGGCATGTCAACCACAATGGGTTATTTAACGCTAACAATTTTTATTGTTGGTAATATTTTTCTTCATAAATGTATTGCCATTATTATTTTTTTTTTTCCTTCAAAAATTTATTGCTGGTAATATGTTTTCTTCAAAAATGTACTGCTGGTAATATTTTTTCAAAAAATGTACTGTTGGTATTTATTTTTTTTTTCAGAAATGTATAACTTTTTTTAAATGTATAGCTGCTAATATTTTTTTTTAAATATGTATAGTTTGGTTTGTTTTGTTTTACAGCATATCAACCTCAAATGGTTATTTAATGCCAACAAGATTTTTATTGCTGGTAATATTTTTTTTTTTTCAAAAATTTATTGCTGATAATAATTTTTACAAAGTATATCTGATATTAAAACCTATTTTTACACTTTCATAGTGTTTTAACCCCAATTTGGGGGTTAACTATTTACCTATAGCTGGGACCCTAACAGGTGCTACCACCTCAGGTCAGTGGACCAGGGAACACCAGCAATTAAGAGGTGGTTCCATGCTCCTCAAAACTTCCTGATCAGAGGCCTTGCTGTTGGACATAGTTTATCATCTTCCCCAGGATGCAGATGTAGTTTATCATCATGACCAGTATGATTATTGTGTTTTAAGCTATGTTAGTCACATATATTTTGTTTTAAATATTCTCATATCAGCTTCTTAAAGTATGTGACTTCAGGCATCAATTTGTGTTGTCACATTTTTCACATTATGAAAGATATTACGTTTGTTCCTAAATTTGATAAAATTTCCTTGATGTCGAGTTTCTTTTTATGCTTCTAGTATTTGTAATCATTTTTTCAGTTTGTTACTTCGTATTTTTGTGTTATTGGTAAGGACTTGTCAGATTTCTTATTGTGCTTTGTTCTTATGTTGGCTGGTAACACGTGATTTAATTGCACTAATAAAAGTGACAAGTTAATTGGCACAATAATGTAGTGGTTGTGTAATCAATATATTTGTTTTTTGAATTAATATTATTACAGAGACATTCTCCAAGTGTGTAAACAAATTTATACACTAGATTGGTCTGTTGAAGTTTTGCTTTTGTTGTTGTACCACCGGTAGTTACTATGTGGAATGTTTTTAGTTTTTGTGTAGAAAGTAATGAGTTTAATTTCTTTGTTTTTGTCTATATTTCTGAGATGAGGTATTATGTACACTATTTACATTATTCAGGCTATTGTCCTCATCTTTGTTGCCATATTTATTACAACGTTTCGGCCGTTGTACACTCCAACCTTCTTCAGGTTGTTGGAATGTCAAACTGAACCCTTTATTTTGCTCACTTGGGTAGACTGTTCTAGTTCGACATGCCATATTTTTAATGGATGTCAGTTATCAGTTATTACCTGTTAATTCCCCTCTCCAAGTTCTCCACTGCCTTAACCGGGTATTGAACTCACACTGTCACAGTGCGAGTTCAATACCTGGTCAAGGCAGTGAAGAACTTAGAGAGGGGAATTAACAGGTAATAACTGATAACTGACATCCATTAAAAACATGGCATGTGGAACTAGAACAGTCTACCCAAGTGAGTGAAATAAAGGGTTCAGTTCGACATTCAAACCACCTGAAGAAGCCCAGAGTGTACAATGGCTGAAACGTAATAAATATCACATTTTCTATATTCAAAAATATTAAAATTTTTTTTGGAAAAAAATGTGTTTCTGGTGTACCATGATCTCATAAGCAACCAATCATAGCATCCCATTCCCAATAAACCACATAGAAAAGAAATTGGAATGTAGGAACCAACGTGTTAAAACACTTCTTAGATATTTAAATGTTTGCACTTGCTTGATTTTGGCATCTCTAATTTGTAATTCACAAGTTGGGCTTTTTGCTGACAACCATACATTCTGTATTCTTAAAACTGATGTTTAGTCCTTTCTTCTTGCTTTCCTTTACTACCTTCCCTAGGAGTTCCTGTAGATTTCCTTCTGTGTCTGCTATCAACAATATGTCATCTGCATATCTTATATTGTTAAAATTATGGCCGCTAATAATGAATCCTAGTAGGACTACTAATTCCCTCAGGATTGCTTCAATGTAAAGAATGAATAAGTCTGGTGAGAAGATACATCCTTGTCTTACATACTTTCTTTTTTTTTTTTTTCTATTAAAAACAATGACCCCAAAAAACAACAGTAGAAATTCCAAAAGAAAAATGAAATAAAAGTTAAAAAAGTCGAAAATATCAAATTGTTTTTGGAAAAAAAAAAAAAATGTGGTTTTACTGTATCATGATCTCATAAGCAGTCAATCATAGCATCCCACTCCCAAAAAGACCCACCAGAGGATCATGTAGGCTTTGCAGACATACCTCTGGTGGGTCATATGGGAACCAACGTGTTAAAAATTCATTTCCCATTTTTTACCCGTTCGACATGCATGTTCACAGAACATTTTCCTGCCATTTAAGCGTTGATCAAATATTAATTACTTACAAAGACTTTTTTCTGAGTTCCTTTCACATTTTACATTTAAAACTTTTCCCAATGGATGCATTTCTTTTACTAAATTTCCAGTTTCTTTTAGCCTCAATAAAAATAAAAAAAAAACCAATAATCTCAGAACTTCATGTTGGACAACAGAAACAGCCACCATATTTCATTCCCTTCAGGAACCAGTGTATTTTTTCTTTTTAATTCCAGATGGAGAGTGATCAGAACTCTCCACAGATTCAGTTTCTTTATGATTTGTGAATTTACTATGCATACATTCTTTGGAAAGATAGAATGGTTTTCTGTTGCCTTCTCTAAGAGTTTTGAATTCTGAGTAGACTGCTTCCTACCAACTGCCAGAGAGCTCAGTTTACCCTGTTATTTAATCCATAGCTGGTGGGTAGAAGAGATGAATTCAAACTTTTCACAATTACATTAACACAAACGTAAACACAATGACTAGCTCGGAATTTGAACTCAGCATGCTGGCTCCATTTTCTACACTAATATCTGTTACACTACCTGCTTATTCCAATAAAATTTTGATTGATTGATTTGATTTTTATAGCTTATCAAACTTTCACAGGTTATTTAAAGCCAAAAAGAAAATCCTACTAAGTAACGGAGAAAGAAGGTGGATTCTTAGCTTTTTTTTTTTTTTAATGTAAATGAATATAACAAACCCAACTGGAATTAGAACTTGGCTCTCCAATTTCTAACTCAGAGCCGTTATCTGTATCCTTAAAATAAAACTGACTAAGCACATTCAAAATTAGCATAGAAAAATTTTGGAAAAAAAAAAAAAAAATGTTGCTGTGTATTTTCTTGCTTCTGTTCAATATTTTCTAAATGTGAAACCAAACTAAAAAGTAAAATTGTGTAAGAATTACTAATTAAGCCTTTACCTTGTCTCCTTGATATAAATGAAAACAATTTGTTACATATATATATATATATATATATATATATGAATGGTAGTACTCATTTGGAAAACCTTGGTTAGCTCAAATTGTAATATAACAAATTGATGTCTGAAGAAAAAATTGTAAATAAAAAAAGAAAGAACCAAGAACATAACACTGTACAAATCCTCACGTCAAATGCTTGAGTTCCAAGTCCTAAGAAAAATAACCCAAAACGAGTAAAAGACTAAACGTAAAGTGCTCAATACACTAAGTAGAGCAAAAATTAAAATAATCCTAAACCAAATAAAACCATCACCACGTAACAAAAAACAAAAAAATACCACATGTTACTCTAATAACCAGCTTTTCTAAGCTATCACCACCTATAAAGAATCCCAAAAATTATTAAACCAAAAATCGAAAATTCTTAGTAGATGCCAACATAAGAAAAGCTGGTTATTAGAGTAATATGTTGTGGGTTTGATTTTTTTTTTTTTTTTTTTCATGTGGTCATGGTTCTATCAATAAATATTGTTCCATTATTTGCCTTTTTAGCCAGTTTTACCCTGAAGATCCGTTTAGGTGAAACCTAGGTAGGTTTGCCTGGTTCTTTAGGATGATGATGATTATTATTATATTATTATCATTATTTATATATATTATTATTATATTATTATTTATATATATTATATTATATATATATATATATATATATATATATATATATATATATATATATATATATATATATTATTTATATATATTATTATATTATTATTTATATATATTATTATATTATTATTTATATATATTACTTATATTATTATTTGATAGATAGATAGAATACTTAGAGTATTTAACATTCACAAGACATTGAAGCCAAGATGAACAAAAGAAAGCAGAAAATAGCCTACCTAACGAGCTTGTGTAAATAGTTGGTAGAACAGGGATTAGGAGAGATAGCACAAAAAACTGAAAAATGAACAGAAGACAAAGTTTGTCTTCTTGACCATCCATCTATGACAATGCTGTTAATCTGAATTTTATCAGATTTAAAATCATTACTGTTATTAATTTTCAAAAACAAATATTTTCTTTGAAACATTAACATTTAAATCTTTAATGTAAGTTTTATATGCGGGAAATGTCTACATGTCTCATTACAGAAAAAAAGTACATGCATAAAGCAAAAAATGTGTACTCTACATACTCGTGTATAAGATGACTTCATGTATAGTGTCGCATGTGAATTTGTTGCATGAATTTTAACCCTTCGAAAAAAAAAAAAATTTACCTATGTATAGTGTAACCAATTAGAGAAAACACATGATTTTTTTTTAACCTCTTCAAAAGAATTATCTGTGCATTGTGCAACCCAATATTTTTTGCACAAAAAGCGTAAAAAATGGTCATAAAAAACTCACACTATATTTGAGCATATAAAAATCTAAGCAAAAAAAGAACCCCCCCCCAAAAGATTCTTTAAAATTGATCATCAAACTTAACACCCTACCTGCAATTTTAAACATCTGATTTCTTCTCTGACATTTTATTTTGCTGTAACTTACCTGTCACACTGTATAGTAGCTTATCAATTTCTAACATTTTTTTTTGTTTCACTGCAAGCAAGATGATAATGCCACTAGGATGCAGGGGTTACAATGAGTGAAAGAGAATGAGAAAACTTTCACAAGGAGAAGTGTGGAAAAAAAAACAATAAAGGAACATGGTTCAGGATTTAGTTTGGTTTACGACATCTCAACCTTAATGAGTTATTTAATGCCAATATGATTTTTATTGCTGGCCATGTCTTTTCTTCAAAAATGCATTTCTGGTATTAAAACCTAATTTTTACATTTTCATAATGTTTTAACCCAACTTTGGGGATTAACTATTTGCCCATAGCTGGGATCCTAACAGGTACTACCACACCAGATCATGGTGGACCTGGAAACACCAGCAATTAAGAGGTGGTTCCACATTCCTCAAAAGCTCCTAATCAGAAGCCTTGCTACCGGACGTAGTTTATCCAGGATGCAACATGGTTCAGGAAGATATAAGATGGTGATTGATAATGCCTCCAAATATTTGAAGGTTATGAATAGGAAGAAAGCAAGAAATAGGGAGTTCCACATCATCATCATCCTTTGACCTCCCTATGGAGGGTCAGAACTACATTAACAATCCTTTTCCACACTGCTCGATCCTGCATTGCTGTCCCCAGGTCCCCAATGTCCAACCCTGAGTCCCGAGCTATGGTTTCTGAAAAGACACCTCCAGAAGAATGCCATAAAAGTAAGGATAAAACAACCTCCCCATCCAATCAGTGGCAGTAGCCAGAAAACTGCAATCACTTTTGTTTGAGCTTAAGAGAGATTTGTCTCAGTTCTCCATAAATTGTGTTAAGCATTAATGGGATCTCCAATTGATGTTGTGGATTTTTCTAAGTAGATTTGTATATGTTCCATCTAGTCATCTTTCAAGATGAATAGATAATATCCAAGTTTCTGATCCATACAGTAGAACTGGTTCAATCAGAGTTTCACAGGTGAGAAAAGCAAGAAAACAAACTGTTAGAAAAGAATTTGATTATATTACAGCTTCTTTGCAATATAAAATTAACTATATTATTTAACCTAAAATAATAACCTTGTTTATTGGGCATTTCTTCCAATTACATTTAACCTTGTCCAATTACTCTACACAAGGAATTAATATGAATAAAGAATATATATATATACTTACCTTCTTTTGACTGTAGGCATGATTAATTTGGTATTATCCATTTTGGTATATTTGAAAATATAATTAATTTTAAACACACTCATTTGTGATGTTGACATTCAGGAAATCCAAAAATGTTCTTTCCAACCTACAAAAAAGAAACAAAATATAATTGTGTAAATCCCTTGCTGTGATGGGCTATATGAAAAGACAGAAAGTGCAACACAGATCCAAAGATGTACTGGGATAGCCAAAGATGCATTTCAAAAGCTAAGCAGAGTATTAAGAGACAGAAAAATTTAATCAGAAACAAAGAAAAGAGTACTGAACTGTTATGCAATATCAGTCCTCCTATATGGTAGTGAATGCAGGATTCTCCCACAAAATGAAGAGACTTGAAGCAACAGAAATGTGGCTGAGGATACAATGGACCAAACATGTGAGCAACAACGAGGTTTTAGAGAAAATGGAAACAAAAGCGAAACTTATATTTAACATCAAGAAAAAGCAGTTGAAATTTCTGGGACACATAATGAGGAAAGAGGGCTTGGAAAATCTGATACTCACAGGACAGATTGAGAGAAAGAGGGATGGAAGAAAACAATGTATAACATACTTAGTGAGCATAAGTAAATATATAGTAGAACAGGATTTGGAAGAAATAGCAAAAAGACAAAATTTATTAAGAGCTACAAGGGACAGAAAGACATGGAGGTCCATGATTGCCTACATTTTGAAGAGACACAAAAATTTGTACATTACAAGTTGACCTCAATCGAGATCAGAGAGTCTACAACTCTTCATAGCAGTTAATTTGGAACTCCATAATCCTTTCTATTAATTAACCTTCTCAAATTTTGAATCCCTGAAAGCATTCTATGAAACTCCCACAAAATGATCACACTATAAATGAATAGTCATTATAAATTTTAAACTTGAAAGGAGTGCTGAATTTCTATGTAATATCTAAAGTTTTGTCAACCATTAATTTTTTACTTGTATTTCTTTCATCTTAATTTTAGTTACCTTATTTACACTAGTAGTATAAGTATTAACATTATCTTGAATTTTTATTATTAATTTTTTACAAGTATTTCTTTCAACTTAATTTTGCATTCACAAAAACATTTTTTCAATTTGTCATACTATTTTGAAAGGAGTGCTGAATTGCTATGTAATATCTAATCTCCTATGTTGTAGTGAAATTCTGGGCAATCTCTTTACAAATGCAGGAGCAACTTATGCAACAAAGATGTGGTTCTAGTCACTGTAGCAACAGAAGAGAAAGCCAAGTCTGCCCTAAAAAAGAATATGTGTTCTCTATTGAAAAAGAAAATCAGAATCAAGTTCTAGTCGACTTTAGTAAGCCTTGAAATATGGTAATTGTTTGTGTTTCTTTACAAGTCTAAACCAATCACAATGTTTCTTACCCCAACAAAAAAAAAAAACTCTTTGAATGACAGAATGCCTTGACTCTTTGTGAATTACAAGTTGTGATGTGAATTTCTGACTCATGATTTATGCCTTCAGTTTTTTTCTGATGTTGGACTTGCATGACCCTTGAGATTACAACCTCAAATTTATGAATTTTTTGCACCTGGACGTCCCTTTTGCTATTTACCTTAGCAACTAATGCAGAAAATACAAAGAATAAAAACTACAAGAAAACATATTTGCCATCAGAAAGAGATGGCTGATATTTTTGATACATGTAATAAGGAAAGAATGTTTGAAAATTTAACACTCACAGGGCATACTGGGTGCAAGAGAAGCAGAAGGAAACAGTAAATCACATACTTAAGTTTGAGGAAATGAATTGAAAAACCATGATAAAGAGACAAAAGTTACATCAAGCAACAAAATTGGGGAGAACTTTAATTCCCATGTCCTTAGAGGACATGGATTATAAAAGCAGAAATTGATTTTTTACAAGTATTTCTTTCGTCCTAACTTTGCATTCACAAAACATGTTTTTTCTGTTTTCTTTTTGAATTGGATCATATTTACGATTCCAATGGAATAAATTATGACCATGGAATATTAGTGTTTAAGCCTTTTTATTATATCCTTACTCTGTCCTGGACATTGAGTTCTACCTGGATTCTATCCTCTTGGAATTTTTTATTCAAAAATATATATGTATGCGTATGCATCTATGTATATATATTTATATATTTTGCATATGTATGTGTATATTTACCACTAATATTATATATATATATATATATATATATATATATATATATATATACACATGTAAGAGACACTAGAGTCCAGTCTTTCCTACAAGATATAGGATAGCTGATAGTGCAATCCATTAAAGAGGACCATCAGATTTTCCTAGACCTGGTTTTACATCAGTTTTCCTTCTCACTGTTGGGTTGATTTCACTATGGCTAAGGAGCCTCATGTCTATCATTATGTCCATAATCATGAGTGACCCTGGTAGGGTCACTCATGATAGTAAGGATTCAGGGAAGAGACCAAACTAAGCATGATCCAATGCCCAGTATGTAGGCAGTCAAGGCAATGTTCTACATACAAGAACAATCTGGCAGCTCAATGCAAGCTCTCATCATGAACCTGCCTGTCAAGCCCTAGTTTGCTGCACTAGATGGTGTCAGCAGAAGTGTGTGTGTGTGTGTGTATGTGTGTGCGCCATAGAGTGGCCACCCATGGACTACCTCAAACAGTTTGCAGCCAAAGATTTCATGCTCAAAGACTTTTCTTCTCACATCTAAAGAACCAATTAGAGAAAAGTAGTCGATGGAAAAAAAAAAAACACATCATTCAAAAACATCAGAAGACAAACAGAAGAGACAAAAGGAGCCCAAAGCTTTCCATCCCCTAAACCCTCCTACCCTACCATGCGGCAACTGTGTACATTTCTTCAGATCCAACATAGGACACATTTCACACAGAAGAAAATGTCAATGAGCACCTCAATACTTGGCAATGAGTTCCGCCAATGATATGTGTGTGCACGCACACACACACACACACACACAGAAAGCAAAAAAATATTAATAAAAAAAAAAAAGTTACCTTACCCAAGGTCAAGGTAGTGAAAATAGTCAATTAAAAGACAATGTCAAGACAGTTGCATAAAAGCAATATTTTTGTCATAAATGCTTACATTAATTCCTCATCACTGACAATCACTTGTTGCTCAGACCAGACACCAGGTTCATTGACAGCATGCAGTTTCTTTCAGTCAAATACTTGTGGCTTATAAATTACCCTTTGGCCAGATCGTTACCCACAAGGGAAAAACAAAATAATTTCTAGTAGTAAAAACCAGATTATATTCTTAGGTAGTACTTTACTACTATAAGCGAGCAAAGGCGGGTCAAGACATAAGTGAGGAGGGAGGTGCACAATTCAGTGGCCGTGGTCTATCTTTCTGCATGGCCTGCTTTGTACCTTCTGTTTTTCTTTGTGCGTGATGGTCAGCTTTATAGACAACAGTTTTCTTTGTTTTGTCATCTTTGTCCAAAAAACAATTAATCATCCTTCCGTCACTTTCAGTCTTTGAAGTTGACTCCAATTACTGATAGCCATCAGTCGAAAGTAAATGTTCCGTATCAAGTTGTCTTAAATTTAACTCCTATTACTACATCCACCCACTCCTTAAAGAAAAAATATTGTTAATTTTTTTTTGTTCTCCTCCTAGGCCTTATTTAGGGTTCCCAACATACAAAAAAATAGTCAACAAACATGTCAACAAATAAAATTTTGAAATAATAACAAAAAGGAATATCAGTTCAAATAAATGTCCCTTGAGAAGGAAACAAAAGTTAAAATAATCTTGTATCTATTTAGTTATATGATAAAGATTTTTTTTTTTTTTTTTGTTAGCAGTAAATCAAGGAAAGATCGCATTTCACATGGTGTAGGGCAATTCAACTGTGTGTTATCCACAACTTTCGTTTTTTTTTTTTTCTAGCAGACACTAAAACTTTGGATAAGTTTCCCACTGTCCATTCAATTTCATTAAAGTCCCTCTCGACTTCCTTCATCATGGACCCATCACGTTGCAAAAAAAAAATCTAAACTAAGCCCTTTATTTCAGAAATTCAATATTCTCTTCAGATAGATTTTGATCTTTTTTCCCCCCCTTTTTTTTAAGTGTTTCACCCCAAGCAAGATAGGAAGCCACTAGCACGCAAGGGGTTACAGAGAGTTGGAGCTAGAGCAAATAAGAGTGATAGAGGAAAGGATGAAGAGAAGGATAGGGGATAGATCAGGGCATCGGGAGACGTCGATTGACATTACATTTGAATAGTTGGAGATTATAGCTATCAGGGAAACAGGAAGAGGGGAAGGAGTTCCACAAGCGAGAGGTGTGAGACATGAAGCTATTGGAGTAGAAGAGATGGCTACATTTAACAGTTTTGACAGTGAAAGGGTGTGAGTGAGATGCAAGCCTAGTAGAACGCTTAAATTCATGAAGTTTGGGAACCAGCAAAAGCAGCTCCTCAGAGCAGTTACGATGAAAGTATTTATAGAAAAGACAGAGGGAGGCAACACATAAACATAAAAAAAAAAAAAACTTTCTCTCCGTATCTCCTTGACTACCACTTCTCTCTCTTCCTTATCACTTGTCATTTTTTAGGGATGCATAATCGAGAAATTTACAAAAACTCCCTTAGCTATATTAATAATTTCACAGATACATACATTTCTGTATTTTTTTTTAGTCCTAACTAATTACTTCAATATTGTTTAATTTAACTCCCTCTGTGCCACTTCTCTCATCATCACACAGCACATTCTTCATCAGGGTTTTCAGATATCCTCCAAAACCTATCGATTGTACCGGGTCACTGTTACTCATAGATGCCAGTTAGATAACCTTTCTTATCGGTCTATTTCTCCTTTCTGGAATGTCCCATTCATCGACTTTCGCAATGCGAAGATCGACAGCGAGTATCTGTACAAGGCAGTCTAATAAGATAATATGAGAAAATAGTAAATTAAACGAACAAAAAGATATGTAGAAATAATACATGAAATGTGTAAATTCTTCATGGGCCCATCACATTGAAAATTTAAACTAAGCCTGTTATTTCGGGAAATCAATATTCTCATCAGAAAAATTTATTTATTTTTTTCACACTTCTCTACCTTTCTGAAACATAAAACAAACTTTCGTTTCGGATCTCCTCGACTAAACGTTTCTCTCTTCCTTATCAGTTGTCGGTTTAGGGACGCATTGTCAAGAAATTTACAAAAACACGCTTAGCTACATTTTTATATTATATTAATATTTCATACATAGATACTACATTTCTGTATTTTTTTTATTTATTTTGCGGAGTTCTTACTAATTACGTCAATATGTTTATAATCTCGCTCCCTATTTAGCACCTCTCTCCAACAGAGCTTTATGTTGTTCCTGGAAAGCTATTTGGTGACGTTCATCTCTATAGTAAGGTTATCTAGGTTGTAAAATACTATCTACAGGTAACACTACATTTCTGTTATATATTAGTTTAAAGGGCAAAAACTTTGTCCTCTTGTTTTCATTGAAACTGATCACTCATAGCATCCAATTCAAGTGTACATCCCAAGACCATTCATTATCAGCTAGTCTCTTTGCTAATATGTTGTGCATCGTGCAATGAAGCTTCTCCACTACCATTTCTTTATGGATGGTAAATCAAGGTAGTAATGTGATCAATCCTCAGCTTTTCCAGTGTTTCTTTCATAATGGGATTTACATTTTAAGTGCAGTTATCTGAAACTATTTGCAATGGAGCACCAAAATGAGGAAAAATTTAATCTATCAATAAATGCCTCAGGCCATCTGTTACATAAATCAATAAAACTATATACTGATTGCCTAATAATGAGCACGGGTAAGGTCTTGATACATCAATTGCAATCTTAGCAGAAGAGGATAGATCAGTTTCCTGCATCCTAGAATTTACTTTTTGGAGATTTCTAGATAGACAGGGGACACACGTACTAAAGTGATTTACGGTGTCCTTATACACACCAGGCCAAAAATATTTGCACTTCATAGCTCTTTCACTGTTTTCTTTTCCTATGTGTCCATTTTCATCATGATACTGTCATATAATCTTCATATGAAGATGATTTGGTACATATTATCATAGGGTGGGTTCAACATTTGGATTTGATAAATAGTAAAGCATATCCTCCAGCAGAACATACTAATTCCCTTCCTTAACACTCACATTACCTGTTTTAATGCGATGTTTCAGTTCCTTAATGTCCTTATCTGCATCTTGCTCTGAACTAATATTTACACCCTATATTTATGGTTTCACTTCAATTGTAATTGGGTTTTCTTCCAGGCTATATGATGCAAAATCTTGTGGTTCAAACTCATTAGACTTAATTACTGCTACCTTATACATTTGATCATCTATGTCTAATAACATAAAATCCTTATCCACTGGTAGGTTAGATGCTCTTGATAGGAGATCTACACACATTATTTCTACCTGCTACATACTCTACACTACAATCATATCCCTCGATACTAAGAGCCCACTGTTGAATCTTTATTTTATATTAGTGATTTCAAAATGTACTGAAGAGGTTTGTGGTCTGTAAACATTATAAATTTTGCATTATGAAGGCAGTGTTCTAGTTTTTTTAATGCATAAACAATAGCAAACACTTCCTTTTCTATAGTTGACCAATGAGTTTACATATTGTTTAATGGGTGAGGTAGAAAAGGCTTTTCTATCTCTTTCCCACTACCTTATCAAGATGAGTTTGCATCAGGTACACGTTAAAAGCTGAATTCGAAGCATCTGTATAGAGATTATATGGCTTATTCAGATCCAGGTAAACAAGCATAGATACCGAACTAAGTTTATCTTTTAAAAGATCAAAGGCTCGCTGACAACTATCTATCCACTTGAACCTGGTATTCTTCCTTGTCAACTGAATTAGTGGGTTTACCAGTTCTGAAAAATTCCTAACAAAGCGCCTGCAATATGAACACATTCCAATAAACCCATGAACCTGTTTAATTGTCTTGGGAATCAGTAATGTCTTTATCAACATTACTTTATCATTATCAGGCTTAATGCCATCCCTATTTACGGTAAAACCCGAATAATGTATCTCTTTCATAAAAAATTCACATTTTGCTAGCTTTAACTTAAGCTTATGTCTATGTATCTGGTTAAATACATTTTGTAAATGTCTTAATTGATCTTCCTTTGTCATGGAGAAAATTAAAATACCGTCTATATACGCTGCCGCATACTTTTCCATACCATCTAAAACAACAGACATTAATTCCTGGAAAATACTAGGTCCGTTTGTTAATCCAAAAGGCATGCAATTAAAATGAAAAAGTCCCCTATGGGAACAAAAAGCTGTTTTCTCCTTATCTTGTTCATCTATCTCCACTTGCCAATAACCAGATTTCAAATCTAATTTAGAAAAATACTTAGCAATACCTAAAGTTGCTAATATGTTGTCAATAACCAGTAGTGGGTATGCATTACTCTGAGTTATATCATTTGAAAAATGACAGCCAACATGAAAACATTTCATTCCATCCTTTTTCTGGGCTAAAACTATGGGAAAAGACTAAGGGTTTTGTGTTTTTTCTATCACTTTTAGCATTCAACATCTCATCAATTGCCTTATCTACTTGATCTCGGAGCTAACAAAGGAATATGATATCAGTTCTTTTTAAATGGACAGTGATTACCAGTATTGATCCTCATTTTTATTTATCAGTTCTACCGAGATCTTTATCTGTAGCCACAAATAAATCCTTATTTTCTTCTAACTTTCAGATGGGAGCCCTAAATTCACTGGGTACTATGACATTACTGATATCTGTATTATTACTACCACCACTGGACACAGTATTCAGATTGACAACTGGAGAAACTCTACCCACTACAAAAGCCTTGTCAAAGCCTAATGGTTTGATTTGTATTGTTATTTTCCTATGGTTATTCATCCTTACTAATGCATTTCTCACTGTAATACCTGGGAAAATGTAATATCTGGGAAATTACTTAGATATCCTGAATCTATCTGTTGTGTTCTTTCTCTGACGTATTCCTAATCCTAAGTAAACATAAAGTGGCCAACTGAGACTTTAATGTGGTGTCGAAGTTCAACCACACTATATACGTTATAAGGCAATCCTTTTCTAAAGATACATATGTATCATTGATGCATAAAGCCCCTAAATCATAGTAAATATGTACACCATTTTCCTGCAGCCAATCACAACCTAGAATAATATTTCTTTTTAAATTTTGAATCACATAGAATCCATGTTTGGCTGCTAGTCAACCGATTCAAAATTTATAGTCACATACCAGTTGACCTTCAAGTAAGCCCTGTTAGCTGTAAGTTTATTTGTTTATCCTCAAGAGCAGACTTATTCTTTATAAAGTCTTCCTGTGTATAATCAAAGTTTCTGCTCCTGTATCTATCAATGCTCTATAGCTTATGTCGTTGATGCCAGCACTAACTGTACTAAGATTTCCTATAGCATTTATTTTTAGTGTCAGCAATCTTCCTGTCCGAACTGTGACCTTCTTACAGATGGATCACACATATTTTCCCCTGAATCCTACTGTGTCCCTGCAAGTGCCCTTTATGACCACATCTCCAAAAGGTGATCGGTGCACATTCTGAAACTATTCTTCAAGATGGATGATACAAAACTATTCAACTCGGCAGGCTATTTTTCCTATCTCTCTTCAGTGGCTCTTGACTGGTTTGATAATCCCTTATAGTCTGTCTCTTACCCTGATCTTTATAACTATTGACCACCTAGATATTGATTCTCTGTCTATGGTGATGGACTTCCATCACTTTGTGGGAGCTTTCATGCCTAACCTAGGATAAGATCAAGGTCTCCAACATCACTATCCAGGCAGCTATTTCTACAGTTGCTGGGTCCTGCCTAATTATTTGAGTTTACACCTGTATGCTGTGCTACCTCTCCTAAATATACTCAGCAATTATTTCTCTATTTCCAGACCCCTATTAGGTCCAACCACAAAGGCCTTGTTAAATAGGGAGACAAACTTAAACTTGTATTCTTCTACACTCTCCCCATCTTATTGTCTGATGGTAGACAGTCACTGTAACATTTCTGTAGGATCTATGGTTTCTGCATAGCATTGGTCTATCAGTGCCTTTAACTCACCCCATATTACACCAGGGCTTCTTTCAAGGAAATTTCCCACAAAGTCCACCACTTTCCCTACACACAACTGATATGCAACAAGGGTCTTTCTTCCATCTGGTATTTCAGCAATCAAAACATTTCCTAAATATCTCCTCCACACTTGATACATTTTCTTCTGCCCATCAAACCTTGTGATATTCGAGAGAGAGAGATGGCAGCTAACAGATCATTTCGAAGGCCCACACCTAACATTCTAATTTCATTCATTACATGACAGAGTGCATTTGCAAACATTTGGGGGTCCATGATGGAAAGAAGAGATAAAAACTCCAAGAAATCAAATCTGGGAGGATGTATGTTGTAGAGCAATGAATATACAGCTCAGAATAAGAACTTAGAGAGCAGAGTTCAAATTCCAGTCAAGTTCATTATATTCACTTATGCACAAATGCCCTTGGAAAATGATATAAATCCATCTCTTCTCCCCCCAGTTATGGGCTAAATAGCAGGGGTGACTGGATTCTTTAGCCTTGGTTGTCAACCAGTCTACCACAAAAAGAAATGGCAAGCTACTGCAGGAAAAATCTTCTGCTTCATCAGTCATGTATCAAAAGATACATGATCACACTAGCATGTATCACGTGTGGCTCTTAACTGACTGACTTACTGGAATCTTTTTTTTCCTCAGTCGCTTTCTCTGGGATTTTTTTCTTTTCCTCTATCACTTTCTCACAGCTAGGGTTGTCGAATCAAAGATAGACGTCGGTCACAGTTCCAATATTTCAGCAGTGTTGCGTTGCAGCTCAGATCAGACACCGAGTTCATTGACAGGGTGCAGTTTCTTTAAGTCAAACACTTGTGGCTTATAAATTACCATTTTGCCATATTGTTACCCATAAGCGAAAGACAATTTCTAGTAGTAAACTAGATTTTATTCTTAGGTAGTACTTTACTACTATAAGTTAGCGAAGGCGGGTCAAGGCATAAGTGAGGAGGGAGGTGCACAACTCAGTGGCCGTGGTCTATCTGCGTGGCCTTCTTCATACCTTCTTATTTTTTATTTTCTTTTATGGTAGTGACATGAGAAAAAAAAAATCAGATTTTGAATAAATCTAGTCACTCTAAAAAGGTTACAGACAAAAAAGATTAAGAAATTCAGTGGAAGTCAGGTAAATTGGAAGGCAAGTTAAATTTGATGGGATTATTTATATCTAACTTAATAACATTAGAATAATTTCTGATTCCTAAAATCTTTACCCCTATTCTCCTGGTGTTAGTTTAATCTGATACCTTCTTTTTCGATATATCTAAGTTATAATGTTGGAAGTGAAAAATTCACTGAAATATATTGGAAAATTTCCAAGAATTCTAAGCGTTCTGAAAGCAAAGGAAATCTTTGTCCCAGATTACTTCCACAATGCAGAGAACAAATCATTGTAAGTTCAGACTTGAATATCGGGGACAGAAAGAAATGAGGAAAACTCAATTCACAGGTACTATCCCACAAATCACAATGCACGTACACAGTCAGAAAAATAACTCACTCTCATTCACATACATGAATTTTGCCTTCCCGATTCGAGAACACCAACTGCTTTTATTGGACAACCATTTTTTTTCATTTGTTGACAACTGGGAGAAGACGCCCAATTTTTGCATATCAAAATACTTTGATAGCGACTCTTGCGACGGACTTGTTTTTAATTTAAATATTCAATCTTCAGTATGTCATGCGGAATACGTGCTCTTTTTTTTTAAATAATTTTCTTTTTCGCCACATTTTCCGTCGTATGATACACGCGATGTGCTGTCACTTGGTTTGACGAGGTAAGTCGTCGTTTTCACTATAAAAAAATATAAACTTTAAGCAAAATAGTCACAATATATATAAAAAAGGCATCAGTTTAAACTAACCCCAGGAAGAAATGACTCATTCCAAAATGACCCTCCCAACAACAAAAGAAATTCCATGAGGGGTAATCATTTAAAGTATTTTAAAAAAAAACAAAAACAAACAAACAACTTTTATATTAAAAGTTTTAACATTTTTTTTTTTGTTGTTGTAATAGTAAGCAAAGCCTCTGTTAATGTTGGGAGGGGGGACACCTAACCGATCACCCTCCCAACAACTATGAGGGAAAGAGGGGAAAGAGACTGGAGGTAACAAAAAATACCACTGCCTCAAAAAACAGCAACTTGAGGAACAAAATGCCAACAGGACTGACTTCACAAGACACCATGTCTCCTCAACTGCTGTTTTCCCCCAACTTTTATTGACATTAGGCACCTTACAAAGACCCGGATTTTGCCCAGTTGCAGAGAGGCCCATATCTAGACATGCCAAACTGTCCTGCTGTTAATAGGAAAAACCCGGATGTAACTGATGTTGACAAACATGTCTGCATGCAATCCAAGGCCTCTTTTGCATTTTTACTGGCACACGTTCACCACATTTTTTTAAATCATCAAAACAAAAGGACGAAAAGATTTCTAGAAGGAAGTGAAATCATTTTTTTTTTTAAATCGGATAAAGTTGTTTAAAGTCATAAAAACTGAATCCAAAATGCAAAATATCTAATTTGAAAAGATTCTTAGGTGCAGCAAGACGATAAAAATGAAATTGGATAAGCCTTTAGGCTTTAATGATTTACTGTTGATCTTTTGATCTTTATGAACTTCTTTTCATATTATTAAATATAATAAAATGTGAAACTTCTTATAGAAAAGGATTCTCATTAAAACAGTTGAGAACTTGAACAATAAAAGAAACAAACTTTTAACCTTATAGTGTAGGAGAAAAAGCAAAAATGTCAAGCTTGACTTGGCTTTCTGAAATTGATTTAAAAAGAAGAGACTTCAGGTGTCTTTGGTTGTAACAGCTGACAGTTCCTTTTGTACAAATACACAGACATTTATAACTATGATTACGATTTAAATTTGCAGACAAAAATTTCAAATGTAGAAGGCTCTCAAATGGTTAATAATCCACTTTTTGCATTGTGTGTGAGTGAATATAATAAACTCAACCAGGATTTGAACTCAGTTCACCAATTTCTCATTCCAAGCCATTATTACACCACCTGCACATCCACTGCTGGATTGATAAGCCACAATCAATTTCTTTTTCAGTTTCCCAGAGTGCTCTTTGGTTTTCATTTAGGTTTTAATATTTAATTTTAAAATAAATTTACATAAGCCTTCTAAAGTGATGCAAGGAATACAAAGTCTGATAAAAAAAAAAAGTATAGGGAATGGTGCTATAAAAAGAACACTATAACACACATCAATTCAGCATTTAATCTTCTTCAAAGTAGTCCTCTTTCTGAAACCATACACTTTATCCAGCACAGTTTCCATTGATGGAAGCATTCCTGGAACTCCTTTTTTGTGATAGCAAACAGCGACCTTGTCACATTTTCTTGGATTTCCTTCACATCTTGAAATCTTGTCCCTTTCAAGCAGGATTTGATTTTTGAAGAGGAAAAATAATTACAAAGGGTGAGATATGGTGGTTGTTGACCTGGGGATTGTGGTGCTTGGCCAAGAATTACTGTACAAGCTATGGCCACTGATGGGACCTCAGTGGTGTGGTGAGACGACCACACTCTACACATTTTCCTTCTGAGCACTACTATAAACAATAGAAGTAAGTTAGAACATTATAACTTACTGTGCATGAACAACATAGTTCAAAATCAATCTGAGCCAAGCAGCTTCACTCTGCGTATTACAACTCCATTACTATAGCAACAATCTCAATATTTTTTTTTATCAGACCTCATATAAGAATGGCTTAATTTTAGTTATTTTTTTATGATTTAAGTTACAGTCAAATTTAATTTATTTTACTGGAGATAAAATAATTCAGCAACCATTGTTATTGCTAATTATAGAAATATATTGTTAATTTTCTTTTATTATCAGTTCATGTGCTAAGTAGTTTTACTAATGATAATTGGATAGATAAATGTGATGAAATCAATTTCAGAATTAGAAAAAATAGTATCACGGAATGCTATTGGTACTATGTAAACTAGTATTACTTGTTTTAATGTCAGGTTACCCGACAACTAAACTGGTTCCCCCACCAGTCTTTTTTGGTGAGGAGGATACACATTAGGATTAAAAACAAGACCCGTCAAAGATCTTGAATCCTTTTGTGGGATCAACAGCCATCTAGCACAGGTATATGGATACAGAAATCTCTGGATTGGTGCCCAGGTATGCAGTAAACCTACTAAGAGTGTTGGACTCCTTTAGCTTTTGTTAAGGTATCCAACTAGGAAAACTCTGATGTAACACCTGTGGCTTGACAGCATCCAACAAGGTTTGGTTTGTTTTACAGCATACCAACCTCAATGGGTTATTCAATGCTGACAAGATTTTTATTGCTGGTAATATTTTTTATCTATCTGTCTACCTATCTCAGTATATATTTGTTTGGTTTGTTTTGTTTTACTGCATATCAACCTCAATGTGTTATTTAATGCCAACAAGATTTTTATTGCTGGTAATATTTTTTTTCCAAAAATGTATTGCTGGTATTAAAACCTATTTTTATACTTTCATAGTGTTTTGACCCCTTTTTTGGGGGGGGGGGGTTAACTATTTGCCCATAGCTGGGACCCTGACAGATGCTACCACCACAAATCAGGGTGGACCTGGGAACACCTGCAATTAAAAAAAGTGGTTCCATGCTCCTCAAAACCTCCTGATCAAAAGCCTTGCTGTCAGCTATAGTTTATTATCTTACCCAGGACACTCCAACAAGTTGAACTGAATATATACTGTTCTTGCCCAGAGAGTGACAATGATCCAGTGCATAAAATTCTTAAAATGCAAAAAGACATTATGTCTACATTTTAAAAATTTCATGATTGCATAGGCATTACTTGATAACACAAGTCACAATTGAGTCTGATATGATGCTTATATACAGCAACAAGGTGGTAGACACCATATATATATATATATATATATATATATATATATATATATATATATATATATATATTATAGGCACATGACCAAGTGGTTAGAATGTTCCCTTTCTGACCATGAGATCCGGGTTTGAATCTCACCCTGGTCGATTTGTCAGGAAAATGACTTCTTGAGTTATCAGTCCGAGGGAAGCAATCCTAGTATGCAACATATTTGGAAAGTATGAGAAAACCCTACCACAGGTTGACCCAAGCTTTGGGAGTGAAATTGGGTAGATGGAAATTTTTAGGAGCTGTTGATGATTGAGCTAGCACAAAGTCACAAGTCATTGTGACCAAGGGTTTGAGCATGCTGGTCTTGTTCAGACTGCTGGTCATGCTAGATAATGCACTTTCTCCCAGAAACTGTAACTAAGGTCTGCTCAGCATAGTTGCAGTATAAACCATGGGTGGTTATGGATGTTGAACAAACACAAATGTGCTTGAGCAGGTGTCTGCAACAGGGATTGGCTAGCCACCCTACTAGACAGGCATCCATATATTCATCAACACCACCTCTAAAACAATAAGAGATATAATTAATACCCAATGAGATACAGCAACAACAGGACAGAAGCAGGAATATACAAAATAGACTGTACAAAATGCCCATATATATATATATATATAATATATATATATATATATGTATGAAGAAATATAGTCTTAAGGTGTACTATATTTATGGGATAAAGTGCTCAATATCAGAGATAGAGCGTGTGACTTCAATGTTCATATATATATATATATATATTTCTTCAATTTTTTTTTAAATTCAACTCACAAGATCTATTTAAATTTTTATTATATTTTTCCAGTTTTCAAATAAAATGAGATATATTAGGATGAAAAGCAGTACAATGTCCTTTTTTTGTTTTGTTTCAAGTACTTTTAAATTATCTCTGAACAAAACAGAAAAGAAAATCAACTTGAGACAGTTTATTCCTAATTCCAATCCCAATATACCAAATTCAAAAAATCTAATGAAGACAATAGAGTTGAATTTAACAAAACTTTCTTAGATGAATTCTTGTTACTTAAATACATCATCATCCATTATCCAGTCACATTGCTTGCACTCTCCATTGCCGGCCAATTCTATTGGTAATCATATTCAGCAGATCAGAGGGATTACAGTTTATGCCATCACAAATCTGCTTGATATAGGTCTTGGTTTGTCATCCACTTTTAGCTCGTCCATGTATAGGCTCCCACAAAAGAACTTCACTAACAATTTTGTCTTTAGCTCTCAAGCAATGTTCTGATAATCTGACTCTACAATCTTTGATGATACTGGACAAATGTTGGTCAGACAATCTCTCCAAGTGACATTCAAAGTCACTCTTAGCATGCAAGTGCAGGCTCCACCCAATTTTTTTTCCTCCTTTTGAGGTAAGGATCCATGCTGAGCAGCCATACAATAAAACAGAGGTTGCTTGAAAGAGGCTCTAGGTTTTTGTTTTTAATCAATTCACCCCAAGCAAGGTGATAATGTCACTAAGATGAAAAGTGCTAGTGGGAGTAAAAAAGAATGAAAAAACTTTAGAAGGAACTGAAAACCCAATCCTAAACAAGAATCAAGGGATAAACCTCTACTCCTGTTCAAATGACTGGGGAGAAGTGTGAACCAGACGATAGGTGAACATATCTACACCCCTGTTGTCTGGAAGTCTAGATTTCCACAACATGTCTAGGCTTCAGCGTTTTTTAAAGTTTGGTAATTTTTAAAAAAATAAATAAAAACTCTCTACCTGTGTCAACTTACTACGTCCACGTAAGACTTCCAAAATTCTACGTGGTTGAGCGGTCAAGCACATCATCTCCAATTATGGTTCCCCAATCCATTTCCTAAAAATAAATCGTCTTTGTTTACGTCAGGATACGATACAGAGCAGATACAGATGTTTCGAGAATCAGCAGAGCATTTGTGTTCAAAAGGCACTATTCGGGCTTTGTTTGACTGGAAGTCCTACGTGGCCAAGCAAATAGACACGTCAAATCCAATGACAGTTCCTCATAGGGGATGCATGTTCAAATCCTGCTGAAGGACGCATATTTTTCTGACAAGATTTCTCGAATATTCAGAACGGGAGATGTAGTTGGATAAAAAATACTGTTTAATTACAAAACAGTGCTTCTACTCAAATTAAATAATGTTTAAACAAAATAAATTAAAAATAACACACATTATATATATATATATATATATATATATATATATATATATATATATATACACACACACACAATGTTTAAAATTTGTTATGGAGTGCCCAATATCAAAGTTAAAGCATTTATAGATAAAGACCCTATGGACATTACCACCATGCAGTGTTGATTCCTATCAGTTTCATACCCCATGTGACCTTCAGAGAAAGGTTAAAATGAAACTTATATATATATATATATATATATATATATATATATATATATAGTAAAGGGATTAAATCTGTTGGTATATAATCAAAATGGATCCTAGTAATATAAAATATTAAAACTGATTCACAAAAAGAGCTCAATGTATTTATTATACAGAGCAAATAAATAGTAGTAAACCATAAAATCCAAAATAAGATACAAGATAATTTTGGATTTTATGAGATATATAATTTTTCATACACATTAAGTCAGTAGTGTCCTTAATTAATCTTATTTATAAGAACAATTAAAAGTTTTTCTGATTACATAATGTCAGCTTTATTGCAGTTTTTATTTTGTGATTTGAAGCAGATTTTCAGGGAAAGTGTAGTAGTTGGAAAAAAAAATAAATGAATGATTTACATTCTCCAAGGAGTCCTGCTTTTCATTAATAAAATAACTTTAAGATTGAAATTTCTCAAAATTTCACGACATTAAGTCAATGTGTAAAAAAACATTTACCAAGACTTTCAAAAAAAAAAAAAAAAAAAAAATCTTTAAAATAATTAAATTCATTTTGATTGTCACATTTAATTATTATTACCTAAAACATTTTAGGCAACAATAATTAAATAAACAAGTTTTAACACACAATTTTAAATCATCACCACAAGAACGCGTATCTTGTAACACTCAGAATATACCCAGCACCTGAAGATTGCAAGATCGCATGAAACACTGAGTCATGATATCGACGTTGGATAACATGTATATTCACTTATATATATATATATATATATATATATACACACACACAGGAGAGAGACAGAGAGATAAGTGTAGATATAAACCAAATAATTATATTTTAGCAACTGTATATGTGTGCATGAAGTTGCACTACAAATGTAGGTATATATATATTATGAAAGCGACAAAGTCCAACAATTATTTTATTCTATGACAATTTCTTGACATTTAGGCCAGTAAATGTTGTTAATACTGTCTATTATAAACAGAGCATTTACTCGAATATTTGTATCTATAAAAAAGAATGTATAAACATAAAATGTCATATATATATATATATATATATATATATATATATATATATATATATATATATATATAAAACTTTAAAACCAATTCAAATTTTAAAAAACAAAAAACTTAATAATGAAACCATAGCCTCACTTGATGTTGAGAGTTTATTTACCAATGTCCCAATTATAGGAATGATTGATATAATTATAAAGAATATCTGCAACAATCCATGTTTTTCTTCACAAAAAAATAAACCTAACATATTACAGAAACTACTTTTGACTTGTATCACTGAGGTGTCCTTCTATGACCATCAAAATAATATCTACGTACAACATGATGGCATTTCCAAGAGTTCAATTCTGGGACCAACATTTAGTAACTTTAGTGGCTGAAATTGAAAATAAGATATTTAATACCACTAAAAACCCTTCATCTACCTAAGATATGTAGACGATATTCCCATCTTAGTTATATATAGATATAATCATTTGTAATAAAATAGTACATTTATATTGATGTTTTAAATAAAATTTCAAATTTGTTCAATTTCATGTATTCCATAAAATTTAAAATGGTAACAGAATATTTTTCTCTTTGAATTTTATTGTTAAATTAAATTTTAAAATTAAATTCTCAATATTCAATCCAATTATCTATACAACCTTTGTGGCATTTCATGTGCTGCATAACACTAATGTTCAAAACTTGAATTTATGCAAACAGTTAAAATAATGAGGGGCTCCAAATTATATATATATATATATATATCGTCGACTCTCCCGTCGAGTTCGATGTATGAGGGTCAAATGCGTATATATGTATATGTATATTGATGGATGGATATATATGTAGATGTGTGTGTATGTTTTGGTATGTATGTACTCATATATATCTGTATATGGGTGTATATGTACGTATAGTTAGACGGATAGATACAGAGATACATTGTTTATTTGTTTAGTTGCATGTATGTAATTGTATATATGTGGGTAAATGTGTATATATATGAAGGACTGGATGCATATGGATGTATGAGTATATATGTATGTATGTGCGTGTGTGTATTTTTGTATGTATATATATATATATGTGTGTGTATATGTGCATGCGTATGTATTTATGTATATGTATGTGGAAAGTGTGTGTATATGGATATGGGTGGATATGTGTGTGTGTGTGTATATATGTGCATGCGTATGTATTTATGTATATGTATGTGGAAAGTGTGTGTATATGGATATGGGTGGATGTATAAGGTGTGTGTATAAGTGTATATATGTGTATGTATGTATATGTATATATGTAGGTGTAATTATTTGTATATTATATGTGCGGTACTTATTAGAAAGCGCTCAGTATCAGAGATAGAGCTAACATATTGAATCAGGTATATGTATATATATGTGTGTATTTGTGTGGATATGTGGATATATGTGCATGTGTGTACATGGGTATATGTATGTGTGTATGTGGGTACACGCCTATGTGTATGTATATACGTGTATATGTTATTGTGTATGTGTATATTCGCACGTGCTTTTGAACATAAAAATATAGGTCCTTGCTAGATTAGATAATCGTTATATTTATTCTTTATATGTTTATATTTGATTTGTAACCTGTAGTCGATATTAATTTTGTCAAATTTTCTCAATTACACAGAGGCCCTTTGAGTAAAAGTCCTTCAATTTTAGTTTCCCCCACCCCATCTCTCTCCCCCACCTCGTCTTCCCTTTTCTCTCCTCCTCTTATTCTGATCTTTTAACATTAGATCGTCTATGGTGTGTGTGTCACCAAAAAATGTATCTTTAATGTATTAGACATCTGACAACATTTATATTTCCCCTTCCACTCACCTCTAATTAGAAAAACCTCTCTGTTAAGTTTTAGTCTCCCACCTTCTCAATTACCCCTCTAGTTAACACTAACATTCGTCCCACATCTCCATACTTCACTCTCTCCAAATTCTATTTTTTTTCCAGAGTTTTTTTTTTGTGTTTCTTTTTTGAATTTGTAGGTCTGATGAATTGGATCGTATTTCTGATTCCAATGGAATAAATTATGACCATGGAATATTAGTGTTTAAGCCTTTTTATTATATCCTTACTCTGTCCTGGACATTGAGTTCTACCTGGATTCTTCCTCTTGGAATTTTTTTAAAAAAAAAAAATACATATGTGTATGCACCTATGTATATATATATCTATATTTTGCATATGTATGTGTATATTTACCACTAATATTATATATATATATATATATATATACATATATTAACACCCTACCTCACCTACCCAATTTAAACAATTAAAAAGTCTTGTTGTTACCATGGAATTTTGATTTCAATTTTTTTTAACAAGTAAATTTCAGATATACGTTATTCCAACAAAAACTTTGCTTGAAGATGGAACAGAGCCCATTTTTAATTTAAACTCAATTTAAAAAGGATTATATTGAAGTTTTCGGCTCTTGTTTTGAAACATGAGACCTCTTATGTAGCGATTTGGAATCATATTTTTAAATAAATAATTATATACATACATACATACATTAATGACAAAGTAGAAAAATTTTTTGTGTAACGTGTTTTGGCATTTAGGACCTCATAGGACTAAAGTGATGTTTACATTGATGTAACTAGACATGTGCACAAAGGAGAGGAGATGCTGAAATTTTAAACCTTTTAAATTTTCTTTTTATGTGTTTGAATATATAGTCATTTTCAATTAGTTTCTTTTTATTTATATTTTTATCACTTTCGTTATTAATTATCAAACAAGGTGATAATAGAAGATCTACCAAGTGAAATATTGTAAGAACCTGGACACAAATCTACCGTTGATGTTTTAGCAATTAAATCACTTTTTATACACTTTTGTCTGAGTAACTTGCTTTCTCTTTTAATTAAAGTAGCATCAAAATGATGGTCAGTCTCATTATGTTGAGCAATTAATGCATTGAAAATTTTTATTTATGAATGATAAAATAAAAAAGTAGATTTATTTAAAAAAATACTTTGTTACAAAATAGTTATCTTTAAAAAGGAGAGTGATTAAAAATTAATCTGCTGGCGATGTCAACATCTGCTTTCATACAATTTTTTGAGAAGGAAGAAAAGATTTCATCAACATTATATATATATATATATATATACATACACACATTATATATATACATACACACATTATATATATACATACATACACACACACATATATCCACGCACATACACTCATATATATATATATATATAATAATCAAACAAAAATTCTTTTAACTCATATGGGTAATTTATGTGGAAAAAGTATTTGTTTGATTATTAATTGCTCTGTATAAACAAAATACATTGAGACCTTTTTGTGGATCAGTTCTAATATTTTCATATTACTAGTATCCACTTGGATTATATACCAACAGATTTTTTTACCATACTATCAGGTCATCCCATAAGTTCTGTCCAAATTTTGAATAAAGAAAACAAGTGATCAAATGTTACATTTAATTACAGATTCAATCAACAATGTATTTTCCCTGATTATCTATGACTTCCTTCCATCTATTAACAAGCTTACTAATTCCATTACTGTAAAATTCTTTTGGCTTTGATTCGAAGAACTCACAAATGTCAATTTTAACCTCTTCCTGTGTTACAAAAGCTGTTTCTTCCAAATGATTCTGTAAGCTACGAAACAAATGTTAGTCTGAAGGAGCACGATCGGGAGAATAAGGTGGATGAAGAATTTTCTCCCAACCAAGTTCTTCAATCGTTTGTGAGGTGATTCTTGTTGTGTGGGGTCGCGCATTGTCCTGATGAAACATCACCTCTTTTCAATTCACTAAAGCAGGTCTTTTTTTTCTCAAAGCTTGGTTCAAATGCTCTAATTGCTGACAGTATATTTGAGCATTAATTGTTGCATTAGGTGGTAAGAATTCAAAGTGGATTATTCCTTGGCGATCCCACCAGATTGAAAGAAGAACCTTTTCCCCATGAAGTTCCCTTCTCAGCTGTGGCTGGGGTCCTTCCCCTTTACCAAGCCAATGTCAACGACGCTTAACATTTCAATAAAAGATCCATTTTTTGTCACCAGTCACAAGTCTATCCAAAAAAGGTGAAACAAGTTGGTGAGAATGGAGAGAAAAGCAGATGTCAACTCGGGATTTGAGGTTGTTTTCAAACAATTCATGAGGCACCCATTTTCCAAGTTTAGGAACTTTTCCAAGTGATTGAAGATGACGATGAACAGTTGTATGGTTTGAACTGAGAACCACTGCCAATTCCTCAACTAATAAAGCAGGATTTTCTTCAAGGGCTGCTTCAAGAAGCTTTTCATCAAACTCAACTGGATGTCCAGTTCGATCTTCGTCTTCAAAGGTGAAATCTCCACCTCTGAATTTTGCAAACCATCTTCTGCAAGTTCTTTCATTCACATTCCTCTCCATAAATTGAGTGAATGTTTCTAGCATGCTGCTGAGTTTTCTTTCTTGAACTCATAAAAGCATTATGTGCCTCAAATGATTCTTGGGTACTTCCATGTTAGCAGGGTTTTAATCAAACAAAATTTAATTTTATTGTTCTCTGAAAGAAAATTTGATCAGTTTAAATGCATCTAAAAAATAATGTTCAGCTCCATTAGACATTATATATAAATATTTTTTTTTTTTTTGTTTTTTTAAGTGTTTCACCCCAAGCAAGGCGGGAAGCCACTAGGATGCAAGGGGTTACAGGAAATAGCAAGATCAGATAGGAGTGATAGAAGAAAGGATGAGGGTAGTGGATAGATCAAGGCAACTGGAGTTGTCGATTGACATTACACTTGAATAGCTGGAGATTATAGCCTGAGGGAAACAGGAGAAGGGAAGGGAGTTCCACAGGCGAGAGGTGCAAGACATGAAGCTATTAGAGTAGAAGAGACGGCTACATTTAGGAGTTTCGACAGTGAGGGGGTGAGAGCGGGATGCCAGCCTCGTAGGGCGCTGGAACTCATGATGTCTGGGAACCAGTGAATGCAGCTCCTCGGAGCAATTTCCATGAAAGTATTTGTAGAACAGACAGAGGGAGGCGACGGCGCATCTGTGAGAAAGTGACTGTAGACGAGACGCCAGGGCAGGGCCAACTACATTGCATATCCGCCTCTGGAGCCTATCAAGAACCCCGAGGCAGACAGAAGGGGCGCCAGACCATATATGGCAGCAATACTCCATGCAAGGGCGAATTGTGGATTTGTATATCTGGTGGATCGACTCAGGGGAGAAAAACTTCCTAGCGCGGCTCAGGGAGCCAACTTTCCTCACAGTGGATGAGGCAATTGACTCAATGTATTTATTCCATCTCAGGTCAGCAGTCAATGTGAGACCGAGAAGCCGCAGAGAGTTGCTCTCGAGAAGTTGAGCGTCAGACATTCTAATGGAGGGAAGGGAAGGCTCTCTGTGGTGATTAATAGAGAGCAGTTTTGTCTTGAAGCGTTGAAGTTGACCAGCCAATTCATGCCCCAGTTCACAATCGACTGGAGGTCCTTTTTTCGACGCACGGCAAGGTGAGTTTTGTCAGCGAGACTAGATTTGTTTTTTGAGGCAGGAATAAATTGTGATGTCATCCGCGTGCTTGGGAAGTTCTGGCGTTGGGAAGGTCATTTATGTAGATAAGGAATAGAGGGGGGCCTAGGATGGAGCCTTGAGGGACACCTGCGTTCGTGGGATAGGAACTGGAGGAGAATCCGTTGAGAACCTAATTTCAATTCATGGTTTGACAGGAATGATTGTATTAGGTCAAACAATCGACCCGTAATGCCATAACCCTGGAGCTTGCGAGAAGGCCGGCATGCCAAACCCCTATCAAATGCTTTGGAGATGTCAAGTGCCACGGCTCGGGCTTCCCCATTATTTTGGAGAGCTCGGTAGACTGTTTCAGCACATCAGCTGTAGATCGGGCAAAGCGGAAACCATATTGCTTGTCAGAGAGCAGATTATGGGATGTGAGGTGGTTAACTACCCCGATATTGATTAGAGTCAAGACTTTGTCAAGAGGGAAGGAGACTGATAGGACTGTAGTTGGAAGGGTCAGAGGGGGTCGCCGGAGTTCTTGAAAACAGGAATGATCAAGAGGACTTCCAGCAGTCAGAAAAACAAGATTCCTTGAGGCAGTAGTTGTATAGTTTCGAAGGGCGGGCGCCAGTTCAGGCGCACATTTCTTCAAGACAATGGCTGGTATCACGTCACCGCCACTAGCTTTGTTGGGATCTAAATTAGAGATAACACCCAGTACCAAAGATGGGGTTATGTTTAACCCACTCAATATGGCCTCAGTTCTAAGAGGGAAGTCGGGTATGGGTACACCGGAAGAGTCGAGCATAGAGTTGAATGAAAATTTCCGAGCAAATCATTCAGCCTTGTTGGTAGAGGAGGTCAGTACTTCAAACTGGTTGAATAAAGGAGTTATAGAGGGTTTGCAATTGTTCAATACGCTCTTGCAGAGACGCCAATAATCTTTTGGAGCCAAATTTGCAAGATGCAATACGTTCCTTCATTCGAGCCGCAAATAGTGACTTAGCATCATTGAGGACACGCTTACATTCAAGATGGGCGGAGGTAAAGAGACGTCTATTGCAGTCAGACATGTCGCTATGGTATAGGTGGAAGTAGTGGTTCCTTATGGCGATGGCGGCTGAGCAAGCAGCCGAGAACCAGGGGAGGAGCGCGACTTGACCCTATATTTCCTTGATGGGATGAAAGTCGATTACAGCTTTAACCCAGGAAGAGACCTCTCAGAAGCACATTCTTGGACGGGGAGCTTAAAGACTCCATCCCAGGGGACATCACGGAGAAAATCACGGAACGCGTCCCAATCAGCTCGTTGATAATAGAACGAAGTTCTAGTGGTAGGAGGTTCTTTATAGGGGGTGGAGTTAAAGGAGATGTTAACCGATACGACTGCATGGTCAGAGTTACCAAAAGGGCTGAGTTGCGAGGCACTGCAGGATTCGGGGATGGAGGTAAAGCACAGGTCGAGTAGAGAGGCTTTACCTTCCCGGTTGAAGGCAAAACGAGTGGGGAAGTTAACTATCTGTGTGAGGGAATGGGAGATTGAAAAATTAAGCGTTTGAATGCCTGCATGGTCAGTAGTAGCATTCTTAAGCAACATGGTATGATGGGCGTTAAAGTCGCCAAACACAAATATGTGAGCAAACGGGTGGAGGGAGAGAGCCTTGTCTATGTTGTCAGAAATGCTATCAAGTATCTCACAGTCTTGAGAGGATGGAGAGCGGTAAAGGAAGAAGAGATAGCTTACCGCATTGAGGAGAGAGAGTCGGAGACACATGTATGACTGGTCAGGCGATTCGAGAGAGGACTCTCTGGCCAGAGGGAGATGTTCCTTGACGTAGACACCAAGACCGTGCATGTGGGTTAGAGAGCCTTTTCTGAGGAGAGGAAGATAGCCAGGGATCGAGAGATCAGAAGAGGGGATAGATGAGGTAAGGTTTGTCTCACAGAGAGCCAGTATATCCGGGCCGTTTGCAGAGAGGAGAGATTCCAGACTGCAGAAGTTTGTCCTAATGCCCCGGATGTTGGAGAACGAAATGTTGAGGGGTTTAGGTGGTTTTTGAGAGGCTGGTTTAGGGTTAATCTTTCAGTTTTTGTAACTCATGTTGAATTTTGTTTGTAAGATGAGAAGGCCCGAAGTAAAAGAAACAGACAGTTTCAACCGTGACGCGGGCAGAGAGGAGTTGGCAAAATATGCATCATTATGTGGCCTCAGGGCTGCCCACTGGAGGTGACTGCAGGGACACTTTTCCATGCGCGACATGGCACTACAAACACCCCAGTATTATACAACTGTTGATCAGAGCGGCCGCTCAAGACGCTACGCAAGAGTTAGGGATCCTAACTACCAGTCGGAAACAGCAACCAGAGAACCGTCAGCTGTGTACCCTCAGAATGAAGAGATGTTGCCACAGACTGCACACATCACGGGAGAAACAGAGCTGCACTAATACAGAGTGCCAGAGAGAGAAAACAGTACCGGGAACCCCTTCCTAGACAAGAAACAAGGTGTAAGCCTCTACTCATGTCCAGAAGAAGGGGGAGGAGTGTTGACCGGGCGGTAGAAGAGACTACCTACTCCTATTACAGGTAACACAAAAAAGGACGACACAAAACAGAGGGAAGGATTGGGGGTGGGGAAATAACAGGTAAGGAGTCCTGGATCACACTTGCCTATATCCTCTCACATTAAGTTTTAACTTAGTATAAGTCCCATTGTCTATTCTGAAAAGAAATTGAGAGAAAATATATATATATATATATATATATATGAAGAAAATATCTGGAAAAACAAAACAAAAATCCTTAAAATGCGATTATGTTGTTTTAATATGAATGAAATGTCGACGTCTGACGTTTCAGTTTAATAACCTTCTTCAGGACAATATTCATTAAAAATACAATTAACATAATCAGTATAACACGACGAAAACGATGGACATAAAAACAAGTCTTATCCATTTCATTCATATTAAAACAACATAATCGCATTTTAAGGATTTTTGTTTTGTTTTTCCAGATATTTTCTTCATTCTGTCGGATTTATATCCATTTATATTTGCTTATATATATATATATATATATATATATATATATATATATATATATGGATGTGCCTTTTATTACTGCTTGTGGCTTATTCCACACTATACAACACATATCAAAAAAGTTAAAAATCAAGTGTTAATTGAACTTGAAGCATTTTTTTAAATGAGAAAATATCTTTGCACAGCGCCAGCCTGACTCTCTGAAGAACTGGATGCAAATGAAGTCAGAAGTAGAGTTTTCCTTCCACTGTATCATTATTATACTACAGTACCGTATTATTATTATTATAATTACTGTATTATTAAGGTAGAGTTTTCCTTCTACTAAAGCGATATCTTAAAGACTAGAAACATCTTAAAAACTAGTGTCCTCTCACTCCTAGTGGATGTGTGCTAGATGGCTGTTGATGCCCTGAGATAATTCATTTGTTTCCAAAATTAGCAATAATAACTGTGGCATAAGCATTTGATACCCAATGTACAAATTTGATCTGGTAGTAAATCATAAAACTCATAAAAACATCTAAAATTGAGGCATTCTTATCTCCCTTGCATCACTGTAGGAGGTTGAAATAAATTCATTTCACAAATTAAACATTAAAAACCAAATAAAAAAGTTCTGAGGAAGTGAAAAAGAAATCTATTGAGTCTTATCAATCAAAAAAAGGCTAAAAGAAAATTCTGCAAATAATACTCTGTCCCAATGTCTTATCTATCGTTCATTAATGGTAAGAAATTGGTACCAAATCAATGCTTGGAAGATCACATTGTCTCGGGAAGACTTCCATATGAAGAGTGACTGAAATCCCAAGGTAATTTCAGTCAACTGAAAATTGAACCCAAGAGATGTCCAAACAGATTTGGAAAAACACTGGAATAGATGTACACATCTCAAAAACTTATAGAACATTGTACCAACAAGGATTATATAAAATAAAAAGCCATGACTGAAAAAAAATAAAAAGGCTATTTTACTATTCACTAGTAAGTTTTGTTTGGATGTGCAAGTAGCATAGATCAGTTATCAGTGTAGAAAGTCAAATTGGCAAATCAAGTTCAAAATTCTGACCAAGTCTGTTCATTTTCATATTTATAGCCTTGGGAAAGGCATGAATCCATTCTTTTTGCCTTCAGATCTGTATGGATTAAATTGCAGGGTAAACTTGGGTGGTAACCAATTTAGGAGAAGAATATTCAAAACTAAGGCAATGGGAAACAACTTTACTATCTACCCCAAAAAGTCAAGGTAATTCTCAGATAATAATTTTAAAGAAAGAAAAAAAAAAAAGAGAATAGGAATTTGTAAACAGCCTTGAACATTTATGTCTTGAAGACTTTTTGTTTTTATTCAAATCATTATTGAAATATAGTTATTTAGCCAGACAAAAAAAAAAAAAAAAAAAAAAAACTGAATTCTGAGGACATGGTACCAGCAATACCTTTTTTTATCACTTATGTCCTTCCAGGACATAAGTGATTATGGCTCTTCATAGATTTCTCTTTATTATTTGTGAATTGCATTCTTGGAAAAAAGTGGAGTGGTTTTCTATTGCCTTCTGCTCAGTTTGAAATGCAGAATATTCCTCCTCTGAAAATAGTTGCTATTCAAGGCTAAAGAGCCCAATCTACCCTGCAATTTATTTCATACTGGATGGAAAAGAAATGGCACAATCCATTAATATTACATTTGTAGTAAAAAAGAACAACATATGTAAAAAAAAAAAAAAAAAAAAAAAAATATAACACCAACAGTGAAGCCTGGTAGTGGATACATTATTTTATAAGGTTGCTTTAACACAGCAGAATACAGAAGAAACAGATTTGCTAAAATATTAATCCATTCTTTCAAAAAAAAAAAAAAGAGAAAAATCTTTGAGCCTACTCAGTAAGTGCTTCATCTTCCAACAATCTGAAACACACTTTCTATTTTGTTCTCAGTTGATGACACCAACTGTATAGTTAAAAGGTAAAAGAAGCAAAAACCAACTGAATGTTTGAGATGATGATAATACTTTAAAAGAATAAAAAAATTTTAATAGGAATTTTAAAAAAATCATTTTGGTAAAATACATAAAAAATTATAAAGATTAATTCTGACCCCCACCCAATAAAACTTGACACACTATTTGAACTTGAAACATTTTCATTATTTCTTATATTCTCCTGACATCAGTTTAAACCGATACCATTTTTTTTTTCTTTTTTTATCTACATGTAAATTATAATTTATTAATTTGGGAGATTTAAAATTTCACTGAAATATGTTGGGAAATGTTCAAATGTCTTCTTTCTTTCTTTCTTTCTTGTGCCATATCCCTTCAGGACATAGGCGATCATGGCCCTCCACATCCTCCTGTCTCTTGTAGCTCTTAAGTTTTGTCTTTTTGTTATTTCTGCCATCCATTTGCTTAAACCCATTAGATATGTCACACATTGCTTTTCCTTGTCCCTCTTTCCCTCTATCTGTCCTGTGAGTATCAGATTTTCCAAGCCTTCCTTCCTTATTATGTGTCCCAGAAGTTTCAACTGCCTCTTCCTGGTGTTAAGTATAAGTTTCCTTTTTGTTTCCCTTCTCTCCAAAATGTTATTGTTCACATGTTTGGTCCATGGTATCCTTAGCATCCTTCTGTAGAACCACATTTTTGTTGCTTCAAGTCTCTTCTTCATAAAAAGATGTCAGTTTAAAGTGATACCAAGAGGATATCAGTTAAAAAGGCTGATTCCAAAATGGCCACCTCCATTCCCCAAATAGGTTCCAGGAAGAAAAATCATTTAAAGTACTTTAAAAAAAACAAAAACAATTTAACCTTTACTTGAAAAGTTTAAAAATCTGATGGTTTAAACTAACACCTAAGAGTATATGGGTTAAAAATAAGAAAGAAAAAAAGAAACAAGTTATACACATGATAAAAGAAATTTGTCATACTCTACTTGGACAGGTAGATTTAGTCAGATATAACTGGTTGTCACCATGACATAAGCATTCCTTGCTGACCTGATACATGTTCTGCTTATCTACTGATAACCCCAAAACAACACCAACTTTACTCAAATTACTTTAGCAAGAAGAAAACCTATTCTCAATAAATGTCCTCAAACTAAATTTAGATAAAAAGACACTGGGCACTCAAATTAGTTAAAAGAAGACAAAAAAAAAAACAGGCATACAAATAGACATATAATTTATCAATCATTAAGTTTATGTTAAGCAGGCAATCAAGTTTTGAGAACATCAGGTCACATATCATAAAAATGAAAATCCTCGACAGAGGCAAAAAGCTTAAAAAGCTACCTAAGCAATAACAAAAAAACATATAAAGATTAGCAAGAATCAAATAACATCAGTCATATAACTCCATCTAACATGAGGATGCAAGTGTGTGATATCCACTTGTCACAATAGTCTGCTTGACTAGTTTACAAAATATTTTTTGGTTAGATGACTATATATGTCATCAAAAAATATACAATGGAGCGTAAATTTTAAGGAATTTTTCACATATAATTGAAATTTACATGAATTATGAAGTACTTCTTAATTATTCAACATTTTTTCACAAAGATCAACAGAGATAGAATAATTGATGGTATATAAGATCCCCTTTACCATTTATTTACATTTAATATTAAAGGATTTCTCATACTGATTTTTGAGGCGGACATTCCTTAATTGAAAGATTAACATAACTTAAGCCTTATTTCAAAAGCCTGTTCCAGAATGATGTTTATATTCCCCCAGCTGTGGGTTAAATAGTAGGACCTGTATCTGAAAAAATTTTTGTTCTCAAAAAATTGTTAATGTAATATTTACTTGCACAAAAAAAAAAAAAAGAAAATAATTATTCTTACAATTCAAAATATGTTTTGGCTTTAAATAACTCACAAAGGGTTGATAAGCCATAAAAAAACAAATCAACCAATGGAGTTTGGTTGGTGGATTTTACACCATATCAACCCTAACTGGGTTATGTAATGATGAAATCAGTCTTTTTTTTTTTTATTTGTATCAAAGTTTACAAGGAAGCATTAGTTACATTTATTTCCAAATCAACAAGCATTTACTTAGTAGACAGCTACTTTGGAGGAGAAGGGCCCCTCTTCTTTGCAGGTGATGCAGTCAGCCTATTGTAGGTCTAACAGAACGAGGACACAGGATGAATTGAATGGATAATATGCAATAATGGAAGAATAAAGTCTATTTCAAAAGAGGGAAAATTAGACAAAAAATATCCAGAGAGGCTCCATGAGAAATCATATTAAATTTGGTTCTATTAAATTCTCTGGTATGTTACTTGAGAAGATGAAAAGAAAAATTATTTAAAATAAGTTTGTAAAAAAAAAAAAAAAACACCAGGTGT
Source organism: Acanthosepion pharaonis (assembly GCA_903632075.3). Lineage (NCBI taxonomy): Eukaryota > Metazoa > Mollusca > Cephalopoda > Sepiida > Sepiidae > Acanthosepion > Acanthosepion pharaonis. The sequence continues at coordinate 1,711,098 of CAHIKZ030000188.1, read as the reverse complement.
AATATACACCTGATGAAAATCAATGAATATAATGATTGATTGAGCAATTTTTTATGGATTATGAAGCCTTTGAAAGTTATTTAAAGCCAGAAAATATTTTTAGATTGCAAGTTTTTATTTTTTGGAGATAATAATTTAGTGATACAAGTCTTATTAATTAACCCATAGCTGGGTGGAGAAAAGATGTATTCATACCTTTACCAAGGGTATTTGCAGTAAGCAAATATAATGAACCCAACTGGAATTGGAACTTGGCTCTCAAATTGACAATTCTGAGCCATTATACATTACTCCAACCACATATCTGGGAACAACAGCAATTAAGCAGTGGTTCCACACTGCTTAAAACCTCCAGTTTCCCAATCAGAGGGCCTTACTGCCAGATGTAGTTTATCGTCATACACAGGACTATCATGTAATAGTAGTAATGGTGAAATGAGCCTTTTATTTACAAGGAAACATTCGGCATTCATTGACTGGACAGTTGCTGTTATTTCAGGTTGAAATTTTTTCTCTTAAAACAGATTTTCAGGAAAATAGATTTTTCAAATCCACTGTGATTTACTAAGCACAGCTAAGATGTGTGCAGCAATTTTCTTATTGGTTGGGTATGTGCTTATGAAATGGGATGGAAAACTCAGTAGCACTGGAATCATACACTGAATCATGACGAGCAGGGCATAGACAAGACTTCCACAGACAACACCACATGTACGGGATGAACACAGCTGAGACACCAGAAACACAACTGAGGCTGAATGAATTTGAAACAAAACTGAGTAACATGAACAGAAATCCTTGGTAACACATGGCAATCCCTTTGTGCAGTCAACACATTGCACTGCCAGACACTACCTCTTACCAGAAAATCTGCCTGCTTTTATCGAGTCTAAAACTTTAGCAGTTGGCTAGCAAAGAAATCATTTGCATAGCTAACATCACTCAGCTCACCGTCCTGACTAACTTATGGGAAAGTTGGTCGACTGTTTCTTTCTTCCTAACCAGATGTTGTAGCTCTGTTCTGGCAGGACATTTATTTGCTGTCTTTCTGCAGAGGTAACACACTAAACATCGTCTCTTTGACCAACAGGGGGAGGTACTGTTATCAGTAGCGATTGGCTGCTCCGTTTGCATTTTATTTCCACTACAATGTGTCACAAGACCAAAAGCATAGTTCCACCCAGTGAGGATCAAACTTACAACTCAGTCGTAATTGATTTAGAGAGAAGCTTGCTAATCATTACATCTCACCAAAGTGCTCTCCATTCTTGTTATATGTGCTATTCATTTTATTTTGTTGTTGCAGTTGTAACAATCAAATCTTATAAGCTAATAATTCGAGTGAAAGCTTTCCTGCCACATCCATTATGTCAAACTTCATTAACTATATTTATTTTCTTGGTACAAGCTAACAGCTTTATTTTACAATACAGTAAATGTCAGATTTAAAGGGCAAGGACTTAAAATATACAAACTTGTGTTAACATGTCTTCAATAAAATAATCACAACTTGATTCAATAGATCTTTGTCAAAGTATAACAAGATTATATACACTTGTGCTGGATGTGTGCGATGAGAAACTATGCAACTAAAGTCACCTTTATCCAAAAATGCTGGGTTTTTATAGTGTTATGAAATCAAAGACCCAAACTATTATTAATTGCCATTCTTCTTTTAATCATTTCACTGCAAGCAAGGTAATAAAGTCACTAAGACACAATGGGTTAATGAGTATGAAAGAATAAGAGAAAAAGAAAAACATTAAGGAAAGAGAATAATAAAAGAACAAGAATTAAGAAGACAAAAGATAAATACATTGCATTTAAATTTTTGAAGATCAAAGTTGACTGGAAAACAAGAATCTGAAAGAGAGTTCCACAAGCAAGGTAACTGTTAGCATAGAACTTACGGTTACATCTAGAAATTCCAAATATAAAATGATGAGACCTAGCTGCCAATCTAGTACTGCGTCTAGATAGCAAAGAGAAAAGCTCATCAGAGCAGTTACCATAAAAATATTTATAGAAAAGACACAGAGAAGCTACATTACTGCAATGGGAAAGTTTGCAGATTTTTCTTTGCATTTTATCAAGAATATCTAAATATATAAATATACAACACTTTGTGTCTAGTCACTGGATATAATCAACGTCTTTACCCATTGGGCCATGTATCCTTGTGAGTTCAATACCAAGCAACAGCAGTGGTGGACAAAACTTGGAGAGTGGAGTTAAAGAGAAATAACTGAGACATCTGGAAGAGACATGTCACGTGGAACTAGAACAATCTATCCCAGTGGACAAAATAAAGGGTCCAGTTCAAAATTCCAATCATCTGAAGAAGGCCGGAGAGTACGACGACTGAAACATTATGAATATGGCAATAAAGATGAGGAAAAAAATTTGTTGCAAAAAAAAAAAAAAAAAAAACAACAATCACATAAAAAAATTTAAAAGAAAAAAGAAATAAACCAACAAAAACAATAACAGAAATGAAAACTTGGGAATCCAAAATTTCAGAATTGCATGTGCGGAATGTTTTTAATTTGCTCAAGGAGTTGAGCTATGGCCTCCAGGAATAAAGTTGAAAAAGAGTGACACAGTGACATTCATATTTATTATATAAACCCCTCTACTCCAATTTGTAGATCAAATCTTGGGCTTTTTCTCTTGCTGAAAACCATGCATTTTGTCTTTTTACAATCGATAGTTCATTAACAAAATGCTGAAATATTGTGTTGTCAGAGCAACCACTTAAATACATGGTTCAAATATCAAAGCTTATTTTAAACCAAACTTCTTCAAGTGTTATTGGTTAACATAGTGACACTGTAAGATCTACATATTTTCAACAGATATATCAGGTCATCCCATAAGTTCTGTCCAAATTTTGAATAAAGAAAACAAGTGATCAAATGTTACATTTAATTACAGATTCAATCAACAATGTATTTTCCCTGATTATCTATGACTTCCTTCCATCTATTAACAAGCTTACTAATTACATTACTGTAAAATTCTTTTGGCTTTGATTTGAAGAACTCACAAATGTCAGTTTTAACGTCTTCCTGTGTTACAAAACCTGTTTCTTCCAAATGGTAATCTGAGGGAGCAAGATCGGGAGAATAAGGTGGATGAGGAATTTTCTTCCAACCAAGTTCCTCGATCTTTTGTGACGTGATTCTTGTTGTGTGTGGTCGCACATTGTCCTGATGAAACATCACCTCTTTTCAATTCACTAGAGCAGGTCTTTTTTTCCTCAAAGCTTGGTTCAAATGCTCCAATTGCTGACAGTATATTTGAGCATTAATTGTTGCATTAGGTGGTAAGAATTCAAAGTGGATTATTCCTTGGCGATCCCACCAGATTGAAAGAAGAACTTTTGCCCATGAAGTTCCCTTCTTGGCTGTGGCTGGGGTCCTTCCCCTTTACCAAGCCACTGTCTACAACGCTTAACATTTCAATAAAAGATCCATTTTTCTTCGCCAGTCACAAGTCTATCCAAAAAAGGTGAAACAAGTTGGCGAGAATGGAGAGAAGAGCAGATGTCAACACGGGATTTGAGGTTGTTTTCAGACAATTCATGAGGCACCAATTTTCCAAGTTTAGAAACTTTTCCAAGTTGTTGAAGATGACGATAAACAGTTGTATGGTTTGAACTGAGAACCACTGCCAATTCCTCAACTAATAAAGCAGGATTTTCTTCAAGGGCTGCTTCAAGAAGCTTTTCATCAAACTCAACTGGACGTCCGGTTCGATCTTCATCTTCAAGGGTGAAATCTCCACCTCTGAATTTTGCAAACTATCTTCTGCAAGTTCTTTCATTCACACATTCCTCTCCATAAACTGAGTGAATGTTTCTAGCTGCTTCGGCTGCTGAGTTTCCTTTCTTGAACTCATAAAGCATTATGTGCCTCAAATGATTCTTGGGTACTTCCATGTTAGCAGGGTTTTAATCAAATAAAATTCAATTTTATTGTTCTCTGAAATAAAATTTGATCTGTTTAAATTCATCTAAACATAAAAATAATGTTCAGCTCCATTAGACATTATAAAATACTCTTTAAATTTTGTTCATTTTAAAAAAAAAAGTTAAAATTCGGACAGAACTTATGGGATGACCTGATATTTTAAGTGAAATGATAGAAATAGACCAAATGCTATGTTTCTATTGCTACTTATGAACACAAACAGCATTTCTTTTTGAAAGTAAAAAAGTGTCGCACTTCATTTTACATTTTAAATAGAACTTTCATAAAACTTTTGACAGCATAAAACAAATGCCAAGTCATGTTTATACAGCAAGAATGAGTAACCAGTATTTCTTTTCGAAAAAAAAAAAAAAAAAAAAAAAAAATCAAGTTTGAAAAGCCAATAAAATTGTTGTAACCTAGAAAAGGTTACTGAATGAGGAATAACCAAAATGGAGGTTGGAAATGAAATGGTAATCTTTATAGCATTAACAAAATACAATACTCACCAATGGCATGAAGTAAACCACTGCTAGTTGTGGACTACGTAGACAGCATGTTACTCCCACTTACAATAGTGTCCAATGCATTTATGACGAATATACCCATTAGTGTTTATAGGTATGGTATATAACAAGAATCAATGGTAAATAGGGATTCATTTTTTACCTTTCTTAAAATAAACCTTATAAGACTGAAATATTGCCTATCTTCTTCACTTTTCAATGTTATACTAAATAAATAAAAGTATGCCAATTTTAAACAATCTTCTTTTAAAATGCATGCTGAGATATCATAATGCAATTTTTTTTTGTCCTCATCTTTGTTGTTATCCCAACATTTTGGACATTGTGCCCTCTGAACTTCCTCAGATATATTTTGATCTGGGTAACCTACAAGGAATTCTGAACTGAGCCTTTTATTTGATTAAATAAAGGGCTAAAGGAGTAGATTGTTCTAATTCCACTGCCCACGTTTAGGAATATCATATAGTTCATATCCATTGTTATCAAAATCAATTGATCCCAAAAAGTTTATTTTAAAAGAAATTAAAAAAATTGATTTCAATTTTTGTTTGAATTTCTGGGATGAAGGTTTTTTTTGTTTTTTTTTTATAATGATTTTCACTCTGCCCAAGAGTCACTCAATGTAGAGAGTTAAAGAGTAAGAAGGAATTATTATTATTTATATGTGTACTATTGTCTTTGGTTTTGTTGTTTTTTATTACAACATTTCAGCCATTGTGCCCTCTGGTTTTCATCAGATGTATATCAATCTAGGAAACCTACAGGGAATTTTGAACTGAACTCTTTATTTAAACTATATTTAAATCAGTGGAATGAGAACAATCTACCCCTGTAAATTAAATAGTGATTGCTCACCAAGCAGACACTGTCTGACCCAGGGATTGAACTCATAACTACTATATCACCAAATTCATAAACCAACGCTTTAATCCACTAGGACAATTTGCTGTAGTGAACTTGGTGTCTTAACCCTAAACTGCCTGCTGATTAATGCTGCAACTGCTGCTTTGAATAATGCTACTGCAGATGAAGAGTTGCTGTCATTTGTCTCCCTTTCTGAATTAGCATCTCCCATATTGTATTTATTTCTATGCTCGGCCTACTAAGGGGATCCTCATAGCCTAGTATATGCGCTGATTCTTTCAGATGTCCTGGAGGTTACCCAAATTAATATACACCTGGAGAAAGCAGTAGTCATAACGGCTGAGACATTGTGATAACAACAACAAAGATGAAGATAATGGTCCAAATATAAATAGTGTAAATAATAATAATTATTGTTTCCTATTTGATCTCTGGAGAAAATGTATTCTTGTAATCACTTGTAATTTATAAGATGCTACTCATCACCCAGAAAAAAGACAAAAGAAATCATTTATTTTTATAACTTTGGTACGGTGGGGGGGGTGTATTTTTTAGATTAAATAACTGGCTGATAAGATTAAGCAAAAGTAAAAAATTTACATTGTTATAAAAGAATTTAAATTATAAAAATTAATATAAAATTTATTAACTTGAAATTTATTTACCATATATACTCGAATAAAGTGCAAGTTTTATTCTCAGTTTTTTTACACAAAAAAACGAGTGGAAGTGCACTATACACAGGTAATTTTTATTTTATTTTATTTTTTTTTTTTGAAGAGATTAAAAATTATGCATTTTTGGTGACTTGTTTCAATATACACAGGTAAATTTTTTTTTTTTTTTTTTAGGGCACCTCGATGCGTTGTAATGGTTAGCAAGTTTGTCTTGCTAGAACGATTATTATAATTTTGGCCTTGTGTCACATCTAAGCTGCGCTTGGAAAATCTCTACACAGGTAAATTTTTTCTGGAGGAGTTAAAATTCATGTATTTTCAGTGACCATAACCCATCTGATAGTCCTCCATTCTCATGGTACTTTTGACTAACCTTAACTGTAAAGGTAATCTCTTTTAGTCTGCCGCCTCCCATTGCCTAGATTCTTTCTTTCTATTACTACATGAACATCATTCACTCTACAAATACGTTATATAAATGAAGAATTAACAATGTTTACCCCCCCCCTTTTCTCCAATTTGCTTTCATCTTTGTTTACATGTTTACATTGGAGGCATTGCATTTCCATCAACATCCCTTTTATCTGATACATACCTTATTTTGTGTTCCTTATTCTGTCTCCCTCTGTTTATTTTTTTATTATATTCTTTACATCTACTGGTATTATTTTATCTTATAATTTTCTGTTACATAACAAAAATAAAAGTACGGTATGTAAATATTTATATCAGATATTTTATGGTAAGTGGCTTTTCTCAGTATTTTGGGGTAGCTTTGTACAAAAAAGAATTGACCATTTATTTGCTATAAAATATGTCTAGGATGATACCTAGTACTGCAATATTTGACTACGGTAGGCCTACTAGTATTTCTCAAAAGTTGGGATCACATTATATGAAAAGAAAAAAAAAAAAATTCAGGGGTTGCACTATACATGAAGTAGACTTATACACGAGTATATATGGGACACTATTGATATGCAGACTATTGTCCTCATCTTTATTATTATTATCCCAATGTTTTGGCCATTGTGCCCACTGGACTTCATCAGATGTATGTCAATCTGAGTAACCTACTGTGAATTTTGATCTGAAACCTTTATGTAATTTACAGGGGTAGATTGTTCTCATTCCACTGATTTAAATATAGTTTAAATAAAGAGTTCAGTTCAAAATTCCCTGTAGGTTTCCTAGATTGATATACATCTGATGAAAACCAGAGGGCACAATGGCTGAAATGTTGCAATAAAAAACAACACAACCAAAGACAATAGTACACATGTAAATAGTAATAATTCCTTCTTACTCTTTAACTCTCTACATTGAGTGACTCTTGGGCAGAGTGAAAATCATTATAAAAAAAAAAAAAAAAAAAAAAAAAAAAAAAAAAAAAAGAAAAACCTTCTTCATCCCAGAAATTCAAACAAAAATTGAAATCTATTTTTTTAATTTCTTTTAAAATAAACTTTTCGGGATCAATTGATTTTGATAACTATGGATATTTGATGTGCAGGTGGTTTAATGTTTATTTGCACAGAAAATGGAATTAGCAATTTGAGTTCAAATTCCAGCTGAGACAGTTGCATTCACTTTATGCTGATGCCTTTGAGAAAGGCATGAATTCCCCATTTCTCCCTCCAGCTATGGGTTAAATAGTAGGATAGACCTGGCTTTGTAGCTTTGGTAGGTCAACTTGTCTGGAAGTAGGATAACTGAATTCAAAATTGGAAAAGGTAAAGGCAAACCACTCCCCTAGTTTTCCAAAAACAGTCCTGATGATCACAGTTTACAGATGTTAAAGATTAGGAAGTTGTGGAAAGTCATTAGTAGATGATCATATTGTAGAGTCATGATCATGTTACCAAGGGACATAATTTGGTAGCATTATCATACTTATTATAAAACCCAGGTTGTGTGTGTGTGTGTGTGTGTGTGTGTGTGTGTACGTTTATATATTGGATCGGATTTCCTACATTTTTCAACCGATTTCAACAAAACTTCACTTTTTTTTTTTTTGGCAGGTAGTGTTTCTTATTCTCTTGCACACTTTTTTCTTTATTTTTACATTCAGAATGCTTTAAAAATTCCATTTACAAGACAATTGTTTATAATAAAATTCTATTCAATCGGTAGACTCATAATGATTGAAAACAATGTTTTTGTTTGAGTTTGACCAATTCGTAAAAAAAAAAAAACTAATTAAGACATGCATGTCCGTCAACCTTAAACAATAATCTTTGTCAATTTTATTTTTTAGTCTTTATGATGGTCGATACTGGATCTATCTCTTACTGTTACATCCCTGGGCAACGCCGGCCTCTACTGCTAGTTTTATAATAAATGGCTTTTCCTATGCTTTTTAATTGTCAAAGGTGGTGATAAAAATTAGTTTCACCTTCTCTGTGCCACTGACTGATTAATTCTTTTCAGTTTTTTTTTTCTTCCTTTTAATTATTTCAACCCAAGTAAGGCAATGAAGTCACTAAGATACAAGGAGGTACTGAGAGTAAAGGAAACTGAGAAATATTGAGGAGAGCAGATAAAAAGAACAGGATTCAAGGAGACAGAAGATTACGATTGATGTTGTATTTAAATTTTTATAGATTTTAGATGACTGGAAAACAAAGAGTATTTCATAGGCAAGAGGAAACAAAAAAGTTATTAACAGCTATTCTCAACTCAGATAAAAATTTATATATTTTTTTTAATTCACAGAAATTATTGTTATTTTTATTTATATATTTTTTATCATATATTTTTTAAATTTTATTGGTCAGCTGTTGTGTTTCTGGATGGCTATAAAGAATACTTCTGTTATTACATCTACTGGTTATAAGGGGGGAGGCAAAAGGAAGATTTGTTTCAAAGTTTTAATTGGATATTTAATTTTCTCTTCACCACAAGAAGAGAATAAATCATTGGCCTGGGAACATAATGTAAGAAAATGGATTTTTAAAAATTTATCTTTACTCATTATTAGTTTTTGTTTGTACCCAACAGCACAAATTGCTACAAAATCAAAAACATTAACTTAATAACTCAAGTCTCTATACACTATTTACATCATTTGGACTACTATTGTTCTCTTTATAGCCATATTCACACTGTTTAAGCCATTGCATGCTCCAACCTTCTTCAGGTGATATACGTTGGGATTTTGAACTGAACTCTTTATTTCGTCAATGGAGGTAGAGTTTTCTAATTCCACATGCCATGCCTCATTTGGATATCTCAGTTTCAGTTAATTCTCTTTAGTAACATGGCCAGGTATTGAACTCATAATAATTTGGGTCAAGTCACTTTTAGATTATTTCAACCAACGTTATTATCCACTGGGCCATATGAATAAAGCAAGAAAGATGAGGAACAATGTGAATATTGTAAATAGCCTCATCTCAGAAATTTAGACAAAACTCAAGTCTGGATCTGATTAGATTAAGAATTTCATATAGATACCATACACAGCACCAACCTCTTTCAGAAATATGTTTTGATTGACTGATTTTTTTTACATACAGCTTATCAGCATTTTGCAGGTTATTTAAAGCCAGAACATTTTCTTTATAGATAATAATAATATCTTTGGAGATAATGAGTTACTGATACAAGTCCTACAAATTAACCCATAGATGGAGGGGACAAGAGATGGAAACATACCTTTTTTTGGACATAAGTGAATATAACAAACCTGACTGGAATTTCCAATTCTGAGCCATTATCCATTACATCAGCTACATCTCCAAGCTTACAGCATGTGGTATTCCTAAGTGCTCACCCATCTAGGTACTGACATGGCTTGATGTTGCTTAACTTCAGTGATCATACAAGAACTAGTGTTTTAACATGATATGGTCGTAAGCCCTGTAAAATGTCAGCTGTATACAACTTCTTTCTCAGACTAATGGTTAAAAATGACTGAGAAAATAAAGACCAAGCTTCGAATTTTGTGGACTGGCAGAACAGAATTACAAACAAAGAACTGTACCAAATAACAGAAACCACATCAGTTGAGGACTTTCAACAGCAGCAACAACTAAAATGGATAGCAGAAGTAACACAAAGAGAAAATAATATCAAGCTGTTGATGTTTCACACTACTTCAAACAAAAGGTTACATACACTGGGATGAAATAATACAATATAATAATAACATAAAAACAAAAAAATAAGGTGGATTTTATAAAATTAAATTATTAATTAAATAAATTTATTATTAGTGGAGTGTTGTTACATTCTATTGACTTTTCAGATGACTTGCCACTTGTAATATTGTTTGTTCAGTTGTTTCAATAATAATATATATATATATATATATATATATATATATATATATATATATATATATATATATATATATATATATATATATATATATTATATTATATTATATTATATTATATTATATATATATAATTATTTAAAAGAAATCTTTTTGTAAAAAAAAAAAAAAAGATTTTCTTTTCATATGCAGATCAGATAACTTCTGGATTGATTTTATATTATGAACAGACCCTCCCACTTCTAAAATGATAAAAAAAATAATATTTATCAATTCTAACAAATGTTATGCCCTGAGAAAGTTCTCATGGATGCTAATCTACAAAAGTTATTTCTCGAGGTTTACGGTCATATCATGTTGAAACATTGGTTCCCATACTTCATTTTTGGTCTAATTAAACTCTTACAAAGATAAGAAGGAGACAGATACTTCTTGAAGTGATAGAATAGGCCAACCATCTTATTACAAAAACATTTTTTGTGGGGGTAACTTAATACAATTAATAACATCTAATTAAAATGTTATCATTATGTACAGAATTTAAATTTATTGATAACTCCTCATCCCAGAAATTCAGGGTAAGTAATTATTATAGTTGGTTCAATAACCAGATTAGAAAATCAAAAAGAGTACAAGAAGATTTGGTTCTGTTTGTGGGGTAGACATGGTAATGCTGAAATTAGCCGTTTCTATGCCTCAAGCATCTGCACTTGCTCTCTCTCTCTCTCATACCAAGCACTTCTCTTCCATAAATACAGTAGATTGTAAACAATTATATATGATTTCTTATCTGTCCTGTTCACTCCTACTAGTGTTAAATTCCCACTGATCAGATCTGATCACATGACTATAAGATGATCTCCTGTCTAATCTGAAAACATTCCAAATACACAAACAAAAAGATACTTCCAATCTGTTTATCTCAACATTTGTTCATGAAGGTGTGTGTGTGTGTGTGTGTGTGTGTGTGATGGCTGCAAACCATTGCTCATTGATGAGCTGCTCTCATACAGCTTTTATGTCCTGCTAAAGACATACAGTGTAACCCGGATATAAAAGAAATTTTCTCTGGTCCCAAATTAGAGCCTGTGTTAATGTATATAAATATAGACCAAACCCGGATATAAGAGACTTCTTCTCCAGTCCCGACAACTCTCTTATATCCGGGTTACACTGTACATTCTTTAGCACAGGAGTGGCAGGCATGAACATCTCTGATGAGTTTAATCCTTCTGCACTTTTGCACACTTTTCCACATGTATTACATGTTGTATTATCAAGTAATGCACAATCCGCTCTCAGGTGGCACTGATACGTTCTCTCGTGACTTTTCAGACCAGTTAGGGTCAAACAGACTCGGTCATATATAACACATATGAAATCAATCCAATTACCCATTTCATCTTTCACTTCATTTACGTACCCCTTCTGGACGTCTCTTTTCAGTTTTTCATGTTCAATATATTCTTTCTCAAATTCTTTCCTTCATGAACCTCTCTCCACTTTTTCCAATCCAATACCTTGCTCTTCCAGATCAGAACATCAATGCCACACTTCCTTAAAGATGTTTTCAAACAATCCTTGTACCTCATTTTCAGTTTCTGAGCCGGCTGCTTACCTCCAACAATTGTCATACAGGAGTTGCTTAGACAGTTATTCATTCTCCATTCTAACAAAATGCCTTCTCCATCTTAATCGACACTGAAAAATGATCGATTCTATGCTTTGACACTAGACTTGTAATAACTCAACATCACTAACAAACATTTGACAGCGAACACCAAGGATTCTCCTGAAGCATTGCTGGTGAAAGCATTCCAGACGCTTTATGTGCTTTCTGTATGTGGTCCAAGTTTCACAGGCATACAGAAGAGCAGATTGCACACATGTATAATAGACTTTTATCTTTATCTCTAAAGAAATCCCGCAGCGCCTACAGAGCTGTTTCTCCAATTTTCTAAATGCGTCACTCGCTTTACTTATTTGCATACACACTTCTTGTGGAACTCTCTTCCAGCTCCATGCTTTCTTGCCAACTTTAATCTGCAAAAATATAAATGCAATGTCAATCACTATCTACTGTCCCCCTGATTACTCTTTCCTCTTCCAACTAATTATTAATGTTTCTGTTCCTAATTCTTCCACACTCTGTAACCCCTTTGTGTCTTAGTGGCTTTACTGTCTTGCATGGGGTGGCACCAATTAAATATATATATATATATATATATAGTTACCCAGATCGATATACACCTGGAGAAGGCCAGAGGATACAAGGGTCAAAACAGTGTGATAAAAACAACAAAGATGAAGGCAATAGTCTGAATATAAATAGTGTAAATAATGGTAACTCCTCATCCTAAAAATTCAGACAAAAATTAGAGAAATTAGGTTTTTTTCTTTTTTATTCATCTCCAACTTTGATTTTATTGCTTAGGGTAGGTGCTGTCCAGACTGAATGGAAAGGGAATAATTTTTTAATGTCTTACTTCAAAGCCACAAACTGTGTGTGTGTGTGTGTGTGTGTGTGTGTGCATGCACAAAAATATATTTTCCCTCTAGAACAGAATCTCTCCTGAGAGAGATCCTGTTCTCTCCAAATACAATAAATGTCTTGCTGCTTGTTGCTTTCTTGCTTGTTGGAAATCCTCTTCTGTCGTTGTTGTCTTTAAGAACTCAGGTGAACCTTCTGATGCCTCGATTTATCATCCTATTAGTCTTTTGCTTTTTTTTGACAAGGTACTAAAGCAGAAGTTAAATATCTGGGAAGCGTTTTGACAGAGGACTGTAAGTGCAACACTGAGATACATAGAAGTATTGGGGATGGCTCAGGACACATTCCAAAAGCTGGGCAGAGTATTGAGACAGAAGGATTTCTTTGGTAACAAAGAAAAGAACACTGAGCTGTTATGTGACATCTGTCCTTTATGGCAGTGAATGTTGGACGATTTCCTCAAAAATGAAGAAGAGACTTGAGGTAACAGAGACGTGGTTCTACAGAAGGCTGTTAAGGATGTCATGGACCAAGCGTCTGAGCAATGATGAGGTCTCAGAGAGGATGCAAACAAAATGGAGGCTTATACTTAACATCAGGAAGAGGCAGCTGAAGTTTCTGGGACACATAATGAGGAAGGAGGGCCTGGAGAATCTGATACTCATGGGTTAAACAGAGGGAAAGAGAAAAAAGGAAAACAACACATGACATACCTAGCAGGCTTAAGCAAGTGGTTAACAGAATGTATTCTGGGGGAGGGAGCAGAGGAAAAGAACTCGTTGAGAGCTGCAAGGGATAGAAGGAGGTGGAGAGCCATGATCGCCTACATCCTGAAAGGACATGATGCATAAAAAGAAAGACTAATGATTCTAATCAATTTTGAATTGGTTAAGCATCTTACTTCGCATAACGTTCTTTCACATAAACAATGTTTTTTTTTCTCTAGGTCAACTGCCAATAAGTTAACAGTTGTGACTAAATTTATCTATCAAGCTTTAAATCAGAACTGTGAGTCTCTGGCTTTAGATATCTTAAAGGCAGTTGACAAGGTTTAAGATGCTGGCCTTCTTCACAAGTTCAAGGGCTATGGTGTCTGGCCGAATATTTGACTTAATTCGATCATTCTTAACAAATCATGTAATGAACATCATCTTGAATGGCCATGCTTCTAGAGCATTAATACAGGATCTCATAAAGCTTTTTCCTTGAACCAACTTTGTTTTATGCTGATGACACAAGTATTTATTCCTGTCTTAATAGTAACTCTGATGTCTGACAAAGCAAAACTGGCAGCTGCTCTCAAAAATGACCTCCAAATATTTGTTAACTGGGACAAGAAATGGCTTGTAAATTTTAACACCTTCAAAATGAAACTTAACTTTTCATCATAATAGAGAACTATTTCTGCCTTCCTGATGCTAACATCCAAGAGTGAAACTCACTGGTCTCACATTTTCCACTACCATAAAGGTTTGGTTCGGTTTGGTTTATTTTATGGCATATCAACCTCAATTGGTTATTTAATGCCGACATTTTTTATTGCTGGCAATATTGTTTTGTCAAAAATCTGTTTCTGATAATATTTTTCCTTCAAAATTGTATTGCTGGTAATAGTTAACTATTCGCCCATAGCTGGGACCCTAACAGTTGCTACCACCCCGGGTCAGGATGGACCTGGGAACACCAGCAATTAGGAGGTGGTTCCACACTCCTCAAAACCTCCTGATCAGAGGCCTTGCAGCTGGACGTAGTTTATCGTCTTATCCAGGAAAGGGATGTAGTTTGTCTTACCCAAGATGAACTAATATAAAGGAGGAAATTATATTGAATCAATTGCTAAGTCTGCTACTAGGAAAGTTGGTTCACTGTGACATACCAGATAATTTTTCTTGCCAGAATACATCTTGCACATTTATAAATCTTTGTCTCATCCATGCATTGAATATTGCTGCCATATCTGGTCTAGTGCTCCTGCTATATATTTGGAGATTCTCAATAAAATCCAAAGAATGGTCTGTAACATTATCAGCCATGATCTGGCATCTTGACTTCAGTCACTTTCCCACCACCATGATATATGGCTGCCCACTACTTTTTCGAGATCTCATCATTTTACTCTTGAAATAACTAGATGTAACCAGTTCTATTCTAATAGCTTCTTTTCTCGCACTTCTCGCCTGTTGAACTCTCTTCTGTCTTGCTTCACTACTAAATGCAATCTTTAAAAATTTAAATGCAACATCAATTGCTATCTTCTGTCTTCCTTATTCCTGTTCCTTTAATGTCCTTTCTCCTCACTAAAATCTTCTCATTCTCTTTCACTCTCAGTAGTCTTAGTGGCATTATCACCTTGCTTGGGGTGAAATGATTAAAATAAAATACAATCTCACTCATGGACAACACAGACAGATAATCTGCTCTGGAAGGTAAACACATGAATCAAAAGCAATATGCAACATATCACAAGACACAAGTGCCATGCTCCATCTGGATAAAGGTGACTGTGGCTCTCTGTAATTTTCTATACTTTATAGCTCTTAGCCATGTTTGGCGCCTTACTCCCAGGCCCTATTTTGCTATTCATTTATACAAGCTTGTTAGGTAGGTTAGTTTCTCTCTGTCCTTTTAGCCCTCACTATGTCCTGTAAGTGTCAAATTCTCCAAGCTCACTTTCCACATTATGTTTCCCAGAAATTTTAATGGTTTCTCCTGGATTCTCAGTATAAACATCCTTTTTCTTTCTATTTTCCTTAAAAACTTCCTCATTGCTCACATGCTTCATCTGTGGTATTCTCAGTATTCTTCTGTTGAAACACATTTGTTGCCTAGTGTTTCCTCTAGATCTGTGAGAACATTTTCAAGTTCGTCAAATATTAGATCCTGAATATTTGACATGTGCTAGTACAGTTTCAAACCTCACCTTAAAATTAACATAAAAAAAAATGAACCTATCTTTATGCTTGCTTTATGTTAAATATCATTGATTGCCTCAAAACTTAATGTGCTTGCATTTCATTCACAATGAAATTTCTACAATGAAACAGGATTAGGAGAAAATTATTGTTTGCATAATTTAACATTCTCTTTGTAGACTTGTTGTTAACACAGCATTTCAGTCCTCATTATGTGTCTTCTATGAGAAAATAAAAAAGAACCTTTTTCTTCTATGGGAAAAAAACAAAACAAAAACCCAGCAAACAAATATAATTAATAGAGATTCAATTATCTGAACAATGATGGGTAAGGACATTTTTTTCCAACTGTTGACGTCAATTGATTATTTCATCCTTCTAGAACCTCAAGAAACAGGTTCTAGATTAGACATTATTTTTTTTGTTTTAATTCATCCCTCTAAAGAACTTGAATTATTACTCCAGAATTTTTTTTTAAGGTGATATGAAAAACTGTACTTGCACAAAAAAAAAAAAAAATATCTTCAGATTTTTAGTAATTACTCTTGTATCTAATACAAGTGTTATCTGGAATAGTCATGATGTAGAAATGTTCAACATTTTTTAATCATTTCACCCTAAGGAACACAAGCTACTAAAACGCAAAGGGTTACTGACAAAATAATGCTGAGGAGAAAGGACAATAAAAAGAACTAGATTCAAAGAGACAAGATTAATGTTGCATTTAAATTTTTGTAGATTATGGTTGACAGGAAAGCAAAAAGCTGAATGTTCCATTCATGAATGAGAAGTGTACAAGAAGAAACTATTAAAATATAATTTATAGTTACATCTAGAAATTTCACCAGTAAAATGATGACACCTATCTGCCAACTTAGTACTGCATGTAAATTTATGAAGAAAAGATACCAACAAAGCAAATGTCATATATAATAGCCATGATGGAGAAATTTTCTACTTTCTTTTTTTAATCATTTCACCCTAAGCAACATGATAAAGCTACTAAGACATAAGGGGTTACCGACAATTTAGGAAGCTGAGAATATATTACTAAGGAGAAAGGACAATAAAAAGAACAAGACTCAAGAAGACGGAAGATTGATGTTGCATTTAAATTTTTATAGATTATAGCCGACAGAAAAACAAGGAACTTGAGGAGAGTTTCATGGGAGAGAAACACTGTATAACGTTTTTTATCTTTGAGATATATTAATGTCATATTTGCACATACTATTGATATGAAAAAACATCAGAGTGAGACAAAGTCCTTCTAGAGGATGAAACATGTTACACAGAATTTTTCCACTTTGTTATACATTTGCCTAACATTGTTCCGATATATAGAAATTTATATATCAATTCTTTCATAGTGTTGACAAGAAAAAAAAACATCAGATGAAGTTCTTCTAGGAGCTGAAACATGTTACACAGAATTCTTTGTCCTAATAAAGATTTATATAAATACACTTTTTCTCTGATTTTAATCTAATTGCTTACAAAAGAGAGACTAATTCTTTTGCCATAAACAGATCCAGTATTAGAATGGTTTTGAACTGCAGTTTAAATTTACTCTTTAAAAAAAAAAAAAAAAGAAAAAAAAAAAAGCAGTAATCCTATGACAATGACACAAATAAACATCTTCCTACAATGCAAAAATCAACATGATTAAATCTACCTACATTCAAAGTTATAATTCCACAAGAAATTAGAATTTAAAAAATCTGAAAATGCCATTGTTCTCACAACACCAATTGTTTTCAACTTATTTTACCTATGTTCACATTGATCATTTTTCTGAATTTCTGAGATGAGGAGTTATCATTATTTAAACTATTTATATTTGAACTATTGTCCTCATCGTTGTTGTTTTTATCACCGGATTGCTTTCAGTCTGAATTTCTGGGATGAGTTATCATTATTTAAACTATTTACTTACAATCTATTGTCTTCATCTTTATTGTTATCACAACATTTTGGCTGTTATACCCTCCAGGAATATATCGAACCAGGTAAAATACAATTCCAAACTGAACCAAATCATTTAATCTATAGGGGTAAACTGTTCTTGTTCCATATCTCAGTATATCCTATCTAGTTTTTAGTTTTAGTACTGCTCAGTTATTACTTACCCTGTTTCTACTGAATCCAAGTACACACCGCCTGACCAGGGATTGAACTCACAATTACTATGTCACCAAATTTACAAACCAACACTTTAATCCACTAGGGTATTGTCCCATAGGAAAAATAAGAACTAGAAGAGATATCCCTAGACATGGGCAATGGAATATTGTGATAATAACAACAAAGATGATGAGCTTTTTTTTTTTTTTTTTTTTTTAGTGTTTAGCAATTTAATGGCAATTTTTACATGATTTTATGTAAAAAACAAAAAAAATATTTTCTTTGATTTTTAACCAGGCAGTTGCTGACAAAAGAGATTAATTTTTCTGCCATATATCCATTAATATCTATCATCCCCAAAATGGGACGGTGGGGATTAATGAATTATAGGTAGAAACTTATAATATCAGACATTTTGTTTTTTTTTTAGACACCTATAATTATTTTTTCACTAATTTTTTTTGAAAACTTATAAATAGGTACCTCCAAATATTTGCTAAAAAAATGAACATACATGATGAAAAAAGGCCCCAAACTTAATAAAAATTTTTAGTGTCAAAATCTTTGTTATTAAGAGGAAAGAGCAAAGGATTTTTTGATTAAATTGTATTTTTTAATCCTTATTAGAACCTTCAAAAATTTTGATTTAAATTATATTTTTTTTACCATTATTTTTATGTGACCATAAATTGGTATATTAAATTTTAAGGTCTTTTTGCAGTGAAAAACACATTGATTTGGAAATTCTTGCAAAAATCAAATAATTCTTGGATTTTGACGAAACTTTCAGAACTTATTTACAAATGAATTAAATTATTTTAGAAACATTTTCCTTTTTAGAATATCTTGTTAAAAACATTTTTATATATCTGTTACACCCCACTTACTTAATTTTATGAAATGTCAAGATGTTCATTTTTGTATGGCTTAATGTTTAATATTAATTATAAGTAGAAGCCTTTGAAGAATTTAAATTATTATTTTTTATCTGAAACAGGACCACCAGATACTGAAAATCTGCTCTGAATCACAAAATAAAACATGCAATGAAACTAAAACATTATTTAATTAGAAAAGCTTTTATGAATAAGATATATTATGAAATTGTCTTAAGAAAAAAATTTATTTTTCATGAATAATGAATTTCTACAAAAACTGTTTTTATTTTTTCATTTTTATTAGAATAATTTACAAAGTTTTAACTCTTTTAAAATTCTGTATTAATTTGTACCAGTTAGGTGATGTTAAGTAAAAACTATATTTATTAATCATAAATTGAAAAGCTTACTTATTCTTTTTAAAATACTGGAGGTTGTTGAAACCCCCGGTATTTTAAAAAGAATTTTGAATTTTTTGTGTGTGTAGAAAACATGCCAATTTTTGTAAATACATATATCCATCAATGACATTAGTAGAAAATAACAGTGGTAACTATAGTAAATTTAAAGCCAAAGTACCTAAAAAAATTGTAACAGTGGTAACTATAGTAAATTTAAAGCCAAAGTACCTAAAATTCAATAAACATTAGATTAAATTAAAATTTATATATCAATTCTTCCATAGTGTTGACATCAAGTAATTTTTATGGATATGTCACCATAGAAAAATTAGTTAAATTTCACAAGCATCAGATTGTCAATAGAGCTGTCAACCTCATAAAAATCTGTGTTAAAAAATGCTTTTCTGCAATATTTGTTTCAAATTAAATCTGTTAATCTTCCTCAAATAAAGTTTGAGAAAAGTATATTTTATTTTAACAAAATATTTTTAATAAAGAGAATTACATTGTACTGATAGAATTGTAAATATGGCTAGAGTCAGCAATTTTTATTGATTTAAGAGAAAAAAGAAACTCATTCCAATCAATTTAAAAACATTTTGAAATACAGTAAAGGATTTTGTTTATTGGAAATATTAAATTTAATCTCTTAGAATTATCCAAAAGTAAAAGCTTCAAGAAAGATTTTTCATTTTTAAAAATACATTTTAAAACTTAAGTATAACATTTCTTTGGAGGAACCTACATTTTCACAGCTTTTCCATGCCCTCAGAAACCAGTCATTAATATATATATATATATTCTTCTTTTTAGAAACATATAATACAGAATTTTTATTTTAATTTTGTAATTAATTCCAGATTTTATGGTAGGCATTAATGGGATAAGTAATGAATCCAGAAATCTATGTTTTCATTAGTCGTAATGACACCTTTAAGGAAGTGTTGTCTGCATCTGAAAATAACTTCTCATAAAAAGACAGGCCTTGTTTGAAGTGATGTCAGTAAAAGCAACACAAATATTACCATACAATTCAAACATTCAGCCTTGTTACATTTAGCATGAATGGGTTAAACAAATCTTGTGTATGTACCTCTCTTTAAACTCAGCATAAAAATGTAAGCCTAATTTTAACTATACTTAACAAATCCCTTATTGACCTTTTCAAATATACAATGCCATATAAATTATTGATGCTTACATTTAATTCAGAGTCAAATATCCAAAGTAAATCTAGATTAAATCCATTATTTTATCAACAACAAGTGATTAAGTTATCCATACTAAAGGTGTTCAAAAGGTCATCGAAATTTTGTTTTTATTGTTGTCTCTTCAGGAACCAATTTAAATTTTTTTAACACGTGAAACTGGACTCACACTCTTAAATTTATAATAATTGAAAATAAATGTCTAATTCTCATATAACCTTGATCATTAATTCCAACCTGTTACAGCTGGGTTTTTTTTGTTTGAAGTGACCAATTATGCTCCATTTTTTGTCAAAATCGATAAGGCACGGTGGAGTAATGGAGAGCAGCTCGGATTGAGGAGTCGGAGAGCCAAGTTCAAATTCCAGTTGAATCCATTACATTCATTTACATGCTAATACCCTTGGGAAATGTATGAATCCTTTTCTTCTCTCCCCAGCTATGTGTAAATAGCAGGAAAGACTGGGTTCTATGGCCTTGGATGGCAACTGGTCTACCGCAGAAAGAAATGGCAACCTACTGCGGGAAAAAATCTGCCTCGTCAGTCATGTATTAAAAGATACATGATCACCTACACATGTATCACGCATGGCACATAACTGTGTCAAAATATAATATTTCTATTTAATGCACAAAGAAACTGAATGTATAATTTTAAAAACGAAAAGAGAAAGTTCACACGAGATTAAATGTGGCCAACACTAACCACTTGAGATAAGAAAGACTATAAAATTAATTTTATATATATATATAAAATGTGAAAAATTTTAGATAAAAATAAAAATGTGATCCTAATTAAATAAGTATATCATTAACTTTCTATGTAACTAGTGAGCACAGAAAAATATCAAGCAGATAAAAAAAAAAAATGTTTTATTATAAAAATATATTTTAACAAAATTTTAGGATCATCACCAACAATTTGACTTACATGTGACAATTCCAAATGTTAAAATACGACATTTTGTGTCATCAGAGAAAATAAATATTGATTTTTAGATAAAGATCAGAAGGGAAAAAACATTATCTGGAAAAATATCAGAAGGGTAACATTGCAGTTTATCAAAGGTGTTATGTGATGGACACTGGTCAGTTTACAACTAAATACTAAAGAACCAGAAAAAAAGGTATTAAAAAAAATGTAACTAAAAGAAAATAAAGGCAAACATTAACTATTTAAAAAAAAAAAGAAAATGAATTTTATCATATAGATTTTTTTTTCAAATACAGAGTACGGCAGAAATACCTCTCACATAATTGTGTAATATTAGTGGTAATGGTGTTGTCTTATCATTATGTGGGAGGTATTTCTGCCAGAACATGTACAAATATAGCAGTAAAAATATTATTGATATTGTCAAAACAAATAATTACTAAAAAGTTATTATCATATTTTTTTTTTTGTTTAGTACAATCCCTTGGTAACCATTACCAGAGACATGGGAGCATGGTAACAAAATTCGTTGTCTGCACAAAGTCTGATGTTAAGTGATACTTAACAGCTAAATTCTTTATATTTTCTTTACATTGATAATACTCTCTTGAAGAGGTGAGCAGTTCCATACTGAGGAATTTTTTTTGAACCTCTTGTAAACAAAGATTATCAGGGATCTTCTTAATGTTTGTATCTGTTCCTTTTTTTTTTTATCATACCCAGGGCTCCAATTATTGTAGGTATAACAGTAGCTTTAACGTGCCACATTTTTTTCAATTTCCTTTTATTTATTATATCAAATTCTTTTACAGATTTTATATAGAATTTCATTTTGTATAAATGAACTACTGGATAAAACCTAATCTAAAAATCAACCAATTCTGACAGATTTTCCTTGGATGGATCAAACTACTGTAGCTTGGAAAGGTTTTTAAGATAATATTTGTGTGTGACTAGCAGCATGGCCCAGCATTGCCTGTGCTCGATTCAAAAATCGTACAACTCATACAGCAATCACTATCACTTGACTTAAAATATTTTTGCCCTTCTTTGCCTTTAAAGGAGTGCCCTTTGCCGTGCTGATGTTGCTACATGCCTTACTTCTTGCCTATCTCACACCGCAAATTTTTTCTAAACTCTATATACTAAACATTAAATCTGTTACGAAAAAAGAACTAAACAAAATGAACACAAAACGATCAGCTTTAAAAAAGGACTCATAACTGGAAAAACCGAATGAAATGTTAACAAATATTTTTTCACACCCAACCCAGTTCTGCGGAATCAGAATCAACGTTGAATTTAAGCAAGTGAATGAGCCAATTGGAGTAAAGTGCCATGCAGATTAAAATTTTTCCCACTTGTGATGAATGCAGCTATCGATTTTTTTTGCATGCTAACATGCTAGTTAACATTCGTGTCAGTCAGCTGTTGGCTCTCACGCTGGCAAAAAGAATCTTCTTGCCTATTCGTGGCAGCCAGCTATAGGCTCTCACTCTGGCCAGTACAAAATGGCTGCAAACTAAATGAAAACTGCCATAGAAGCATGAAAAGATCGATTATTTCCACTATCGGTGGGAGTTGGGAAATGCAAAGTCGGTCTTGGTCTTCCCGATAACTTGAAGCACGTGCATGTAAATTTTGGTGCAAATCCGTCATAAATTGTGGCCGTGCATTCATTACACACACACACACATCCTGCCTTTTATAGATAGAGATATACATGGGCACACACACGCGAACCCTACACAGCATAGGAAGGGTGTGTATGTGTGTATACGAATTCCTTATAATAAGACAGTATGGAGAGGGAATATACGTATACATACACATGCTGACAAAAACACACACAATACAAAAAAATGGAAATAGATCTAAGAACACACAAAAAGGGTCATTAAAAGATAAGAATACAGATATCTTTCCTCACCCTTCCTTGAACCAATCTTAATTTTTTTTATTACCCTTCACGCAAAACAAAAATAAAGTATGCAATTTCGATATTTACTTCTGTCTACAACATAGGTGTTGCAAAAAAAAAAAAAAAAAAAAAAAAAAATTATAATCCTAGCTACTTAACTTATGGGGTTTTGAAATATTTTTTTTTTCTGATTTATTTTCTTTAACATAGCATAAGTTTTTATTATTAAGGAATTAATTTTTCTTATGTTTTTATTTTGAACCCCTAAATTTTATAGGGGCTCAAGATATTTTGTTGCTTCTCCTCATAAAATGAAAAATTAATTCCGCAGAAAATGTTTTATTTATATTTTTGTATATTAACTTTTTCTTTTTAACAACTTTTAATATTTCATTTTTTGGGCATCAATCCTTCTTTTATACATGTTTCATTGCATGTGACGAACAAGAAAAATTTCCAGCTTTTTATTCAGTTTTTTAGTGTTCTTACAGTTTGTCTTTTATGAGGACTAAGTAGAGTGTGTAACTGACAAAAAAATGTTCTTTGTCTATCACATTTAATGAAACACACTTATATATATATATATATATATATAATTTGATGCAGGATCAACATTTTTTTATCACTTCTCACATTTACCAATAGAGTTTAATATTGCTTTTGGAAAAACTCCTAATTTAATCCCACGGAAATACATCTTATTTCAAGTTTATATTAATTTTTTAAAATCTGTTTTAAATTAAGATAATCTTGTATACTTAGGAGTATTTTGCTTTAAAATTCAGTATTGTAGAGAATATGAAAATTGTTTTCGATCTTGACGAGCCACCGTTTTGTGATTGACACAGGCTGTTTTTAAGGGATTAACAAACTGAATAAAAAGCTAGAAATTTTTCTTGTTCGTCACATGCAATGAAACATGTATAAAAGAAGGATTGATGCCCAAAAAATGAAATATTAAAAGTTGTTAAGAAGAAAAAGTTAATATACAAAAATATAAATAAAACATTTTCCGCGGAATTAATTTTTCATTTTATGAGGAGAAGCAACAAAATATCTTGAGCCCCTATAAAATTTAGCCTAGGGGTTCAATATAAAAACAAGAAAAATTAATTCCTTAATAATAAAAACTTATGCTATGTTAAAGAAAATTTTTAGAACAGAACAAACAAAAAAACTAAATCAGAAAAAAAAAAATATTTCAAAACCCCATAAGTTAAAAATAGCTAGGATTATAATTTTTTTTTTTTTTTTGCAACACCTGTATGTTAGAGACAGAAGTAAATATCGAAAACTCACGACAGCCGTTTACTTTTTCTTTTCTTTCTTTTCCTTTTTTTTTTTTTTTTTTTATCTTCTGGTTTATTTCTCTTTAACTTTTTAGGAGTCTCTTTTTTTCCTTTTTTTTTTATACTCGGATGACAAATCAACATTTTTAAGCCAGAATGAATTGACATTTTTTTGACAATCGATTCTTTCTTTCGTACATTCAAACAAGTTTGGTTATTTATTTCCATCAACTTATGACAAAAATGAAAAAAAAAAAAAAGGATCACGAAAAAACGAAATAAAATAATAACCGGTTTAATTTAAAATAAACAAATTATTAAAAAAAAAAAAAGTACATTTAATTATTTTAAGTAAGAGGGAAAAAAAATAAAGATAAGGCCAAAAATGAAAAAAAAATTTAAAAAAAACACAACTAACAGGTGCTCGTTTCGACTTTTGATCACAGACTTTATAAAAATGAGACAATAAAAATGTGATCCTAATTATTAACTGGCTGTCAGTCAGAGATTTTGGAAGTAATTAAAAACAAAAAAGGGGTATACGTTTATGCTTGAAATGAATTTAGTTAGATTTTTGCGTAAATCTCAAAAATTTAAAAAGTTTCAAACCTATCCTATTCCTAACAAACTACATACTGGATAAATTACAGAGAGATTTCTCCTATAGCTAGGAGCTAATGAAAGATAGGGTTTAAAAGAAAGGATTTATTTAATTTAAGAAGCATAAAAATGTAATGAAGATATCGTGATAAAATAGTTAAAAAAATAAAAAAAAAAAGAACAAATGTCAATACAGCAATAAAAAACTGGGATACAATCTATTTTTTTATTTTGTAAAAATGCTAAAGTCTAACAAAAATGCTAAATTTAGAATTTGTTTCGTTAATTATCAAAGATTTTTTAATTTAAAAAGGTCAAAGTTTTTGTTTCTTTTTTTTTTACTTACATGTTTTTACTTTAATAAAAAAACGAAAAGAAAAACTTGTCACGCTAAAGAAAAAAACATATTTTCAGTGCTTTTTCTTTCTGTGATGAAACAAACGGAATAAGAATTTTTAAAAAGAAAAGTTATTAAAAAGATAATTAAAAAGTTTTACGAACACAAAAGTTAATTACAAAACAGGTGCGAAAAAATAAGTATATGCTTTGATTGATGTGTCTGGAGTTGTAATTAGGACCTTAATTATAATTACGTTGTTTTAAACATGGTGTTTTAAATTAAAGTAAATATTTGTATAAACTCAAGACTGAAATTAAAAAAAAAGAAGAAGAAAACAATATATCCCCACCACCGCAGGAAGAAAAAAACACAAACAATCGCGCCATCAAGTTTATTACAAAGATGTCGTAGAAAAACAAACAGCTCAAACCCCACCATTTAACAAACATACATGTACTCGATGTCTAGATAAATATACATGTTAGCTTTCATAGAAGCAAAAATAAATGACAATATAAACACCATACCTGCTGACGATTTTGTACAGACGACGAAGACATCTTCGCATTTCACCCATACTTGTGACGTCACGTGACATCGACGGAAGCGGAAGTAAAGATTCCTCCAGCCTCACCATAACATGCTGCTTTTTTTTCTTCTTCTTCTTCTTCTTCTTCTACTTCTTCGTCATCTTTTTCTTCTTCTTCTCTTTTTGTAACGAAACCCAAAATCATCTATCTACCTTTTTTTTTTTTTTTTTCTTCCCTTCTATTTTATCCACTACGGATGTCCCACACAGTAAAACTTACCAAGCTATTTTACTATAACTACTTCTTCTTCACCATGTGTTACATTTATAGGAGAAAAAAAAAAGCAAACAAAAACGATTACTTTTTTTTACTTAGTTTATATCGCAAGTGTCCGTGGGTAAATAATAAGTAAACAATCCAATTTTTTTCAGGTCATTTAACGACCGACTGAATGAATGATATGAATGAATGAATGAATAAAGAGATCAATCCCTCTCTAGCCTGATGCTTTTTGGCTGTCTGTACGTAGCTGTGTCAAAACAAAGTCTGGCTTTATCACATTTTTGTCCGCCTCAGTAGGAAAGCAAATTAAATAATAATACTTGCTTAATTAATTTGATCTTCACATGCTGCTAATTAAATACTCGTAATTTTGTACCCGAACTACTACGCCTAGTAAGTAAGTAAAATCTACTATTCTTTCATTGAAGACTTCTAACATTGTTACAGTCAACTGGCATAAACATGGCTACAACAGAACTGACGCGCAGTAGTAGGTCCGGACTTTCAATTCCCGCCACCCCCTGCTCATTTATTGTTGTTTTGTGCTAGTTAGTTAGTTTCACCCAATCGTAGTGAAGTAACTTATTCGTTTATGTTCTGTTCGCAATTAATTTAAGTGTGATTTGTTAACTTAGATGTGGCACAAGGCCAAAAGTATAGGGCACCCAGTGAGGACCGAACTCACTACTCACTCATAATTGATCTAGCGAGATGAGCTTGCTAACCGTTGCACCACGTCGAAATGCACAAAAAGTGATTTACTGAAAAAATCATAGCTTAGATATGGCATACTATGGTCGATATTAAGGAGCACCTAGTTGAGCATCGAACCCACTACTCACTTCTAATTGAACTAGCGAGACAAACCTACAAACGATTACACCATGTTGAAGTGCTCCACTGTGAGGACCAAACTAAACATCTAGAGAAATTTGACTTTGAGTAATTTGAAAATTCGTCCTCAAGTCTTACGGCCTATGTGTCTCGCAGAGCAAGCTATCCGAGGTGACTATTACTCCTGAGAGTTTCCTCAGTACTAAGAATCTATTTGTAAATTCGCTAGATGACCCAGAGTGTAAAGTTTCAGTGTTATCTATGTTTTTATTCTTAACTATGGGCATGATCTTTTTCTATTTGTCATTTTAAATTGACACAGATCTTTAAGCAGATTCTAACACATGTAAACACATTTAACCATTTAAGTGCCGAATTCTAAGATATTTTTTTTCCTCTGTCACAATTAATATGCACCACGCTTAGCTGACATGCAACCTTAACGGTCAATCAGCAAAGTCCGGCCTTTACAAAGGGTTTTTTGGTGGACACTGAAGAGAAATGTGTCCTAGATTTGAGCAGCGACAGTCTTTGTAACATGACGTACCTGATTTGAGAATAAAGACAGCGCTTTGAAACATCCGCAAGCTTGTCTTTTCAGGGTCTGAGAGAAGGTATGTGATACATTTTCACACTTTGTTCAAATGTTCTCTTTCTAGAAAAAAAAACTTCATTTACATTCTTCTGACGTTTCTCAATCCGTCTATTTTTCATTATAAATGTTTAGGTAATTATCTTTTCCAACGACCAAACACTACCAAAGCCGCTCAATATGTATTTGGTAAGTAAACAGAACTATAGTTGCAATGGACAAAAGAAGCAATTTTAAGTAGAGGTTGGATATTTAGAATATTGTTACTTGTAACGTTTCAAACAATTTCTACATATCTAACACTGATTTAACTTCTTTAAATTCCCTTTATCTTACTTATTATAAAACGCAGATTGTGTGTGTGTGTGTGTGTGTGTGTGTGTAACGTTTATGTATTGGATCGGATTTCCTACATTTTTCAACCGATTTTAACAAAACTTCACAGGACTACATAAAATTACCTTGTGGCGGTTCTAACAGCGCCAAAAATGGGAAAAATATAATTGTTTTTGCACAAAATCAATTTGAAAACACGATTAAGAGACATCGTGAAAATGGAAGGGGGACAACTCACATCGGGTTGTTTGTGTGTGTGGGTTCCTTTAAATATGGGAGCGGATTTCCTATATTTTTCAGACGATAAAACAAAACTTCACTTTTTTTTTTTGGCAGGTAGTGTTTCTTATTCTCTTGCACACTTTTTTCTTTATTTTTAACATTCAGAATGCTTTAAAAATTCCATTCACAAGACAATTATTTATAATAAAATTCTATTCAATCGGGAGACATAACGATTGAAAACAATGTTTTTGTTTGAGTTTGACCAATTCCTAAAAAAAAAAAACTAATTAAGACATGCGTGTCCGTCAACCTTAAACAATAATCTAACGATCTATACTGATTGTACGAATACAAACATCGGAATAAATTCTTTATCTTTAGGGAAAGATAATGAAATCTAAACATACACAAGTCCTAACTAAAAATAATAACCGGAACGGGAAACTACTTTAAATACACATGGTGCCAATTTTTTTACTGTATTCAATAAGTAAAAATCATAAATTGTAAAAGATTATTATTACAGAAAGGCTACTAAATGAATAAGATTTGTTAGATCATAATTAATAAACCCAAATAATGTTAATATTTTTTGTATTAGAAACAACGAGTGGAAATATATTCAAATCAGAATTCTAATTATGAATCACCACAAGCAAAATATGCAATTTTTTTTACTGTATTCAATAAGTAAAAATCATAAATTGTAAAACTAAAAGATTACAGAAAGGCTACCTACATTTTTCAACCGATTTCAACAAAACTTCACTTTTTTTTTTTGGCATATAGTGTTTCTTATTGTCTTGCACACTTTTTTCTTTATTTTTACATTCAGAATGCTTTAAAAATTCCATTTACAAGACAATTGTTTATAATAAAATTCTATTCAATCGGTAGATTCATAACGATTGAAAACAATGTTTTTGTTTGAATTTAAACTAATTGAGACGCGTGTCCGTCAACCTTAAACAATAATCTTTGTCAATTTTATTTTTCAGTCTTTATGATGGTGGATACTTGATCTATCTCTTACTGTTATATCCCCGGGCAACGCCGGGCTCTACTGCTAGTTTTTTATAAACTAGCCTCATATTGTTCATCCTCCGTTAAATTTGAAAACAAAAAGGTCATGCACTTGAAATAATAAAACGAAATGCAATTTATTTTCTCCTTAAGTAATAACTGAAATATAATTCATTATTTATGATCTCAGAACTTTTAAGCTAAAAATTAAGTAAAAATAAGTAATTAATTAAGAAAAATAGAAATTAAAAAAGGTCAAACCAGCCTCTTTTTGGATGATGAAATGAACAAATAATAAAGCAAAATGTATTTTCTGAAATGCAATATGATTTATAATACTGAAAACCTTTCGCAAATATTGAATTACGTCCCTGATGTTTCTTTAACTAGCCTCATATTCAAAGCTATCCTTTTGAATATGAATTGTCTTGCCTTAGAAATAAGATGAAAAATAGCATCTGAAATACACTATAATTTATTTTTCTTTTCTTTTTTTGCGTAAGTAAAAACCGGAATATAATTTAATCTCCGTTAAGAATACTGTACAGATATATTTCACTTTCTATGAGTGGCTATTTTGATCAATAAGCCCACAAAAGCAGGAAAAATATCCTTTTAGTTTCCTTTCACAACTTTCTTTCATGCGGATGGGGATAATACTTGGTTCGTAGCAGATTGTCACTGTTATACTTTGCTTCAAAATAGATCTCTTTCTGATTCATTTAACATCAAGACCTGTCAGCCGGATGTGAACGCTAAGAAATCAAAAATAAAAATGTCGTTCTCTGTGCAGGGGCTCCGAGTATCATATCCGGCCCACAAAACAAATCCCGTATATATATATATATATATATATATATATATATAAATGGAGCCAATCGCGAATGTTGCCGCTAAAGCAATGGCATGGAAAAAAAAAAAAAAACAGTGAGTATTAATCCATCCCGACTACTTTTAAGAACACCGGTCACGACGTTAGAGCAATTGTGAACCAGCAGACAGCCTATCAACGTCACCACAAGTGACTTCGTCTAACCGTCTCAACACACGAATCAATTCCAGGGCCTACCGATTCTCTCCATCCTCCAAGTCGCTTCCCTTGCCCACAAAGAGACAATCCGCCTTGATCCTCTCTATCGGCAATACAAAGAATTTTATACAGTATTTACATTAGTCGGACTATTGTCCTCATCTTTGTCGCCATATTTGTCACACCGTTTCGGCCGTTGTACGCTCCGGCCTTCTTCAGGTGGTTCCTCAAGGACACATGGCACAATGGATAAAGGCGTTGGTTAGATCCACTGACAGACCCAAAGAAGGTGAGTTCAATACCTGGTTAAGGCAGTGGAGAACTTTCAGAGGGAAAATTAGCAGGAGATAACTGATAACTAACATCCACGAAACATGGCACGTGGAACTAGAACAATCTACCCCAGTGATCGAAATAAAGGGTTCGGTTCGAAATTCCAACCACCTGAAGAAGGCCGGAGCGTATAACGGCCGAAACGTTGTGACAAATATGGCGACAAAGATGAGGACAATAGTCCGACTAATGTAAATACTGTACATAATACCTCATCTCAGAAATATAGACAGACTCTGAAAGAATTTTATCTTAACAACTGATATATTCGTTTCGCCGGCAGTACTTGTTTCGTTTCTTCTCTCGGCTACCATCCGCGCGTTTTAACAAGGTCTATCTGTACCAAACGGCTTCACGCTGCGTACATTAGCCTCGTTACGATAGCAACAGTCTCGATATTTTTTATCAGACCACGTAGGAATTAATTTACAAGCAATAGACATTTTATTGTCTTAGCAAAACAAAAAAGGGGGAATATAAACAGAGGCAAGTCGAAGTGTATAAAAAGAAATATCTTTATTTGTATGTATGCGTGTGTAAGTTTTATTAAAAATTTTGGGATTTGTGAAGAACTCTTTGTTAGCTAGGTAGTGTTATCAACTTGTATTTGTATGCCTCTTTATGATAACGGACTGGATGACTAGATTGGCAGTTTGGTCTCTTCATTTTGCTATTGAAAATGATAGATGTAACCGTAAGCTCTATTCTAAAAGTTTATTCTCTCTCTTGTGAAACTCTTTCCGGTTTATTGCTTTCCTGAAATGTACGAACTTCAAAAATTTAAATACAATTCCAATCATTATCGTCCATCTCTTCGAACTTTTATTGGCATTTCTCCACTATAACGTTTTCTCAGTTTTAGTCACTCTCAGTAACCCCTTGCGTTTTACTGGATTTATCAACTTAGAATGAAATGATGTTTTTTTTTTTTTTTAATTCTTGTACTAATCCAGTTTATTTACTCGATCTTTTGGGTTGACAGGAATGAATCCAGACCTTATGAGGCAACTTTTTTTTTTTTTTTACCTGTATTTCACAAAGTGGACATTGGATAATATAGTGCAATTAAAACTGACAGAGATCACACTTTGTGGTCATGTAATACCACCGGTAAACTGACCAAGGGTATCATGTAGAGTAAACTGGTTTTGTGGTGTCCGTAAACGAAGAAGTCAGCTGCTATAGTACAAAGATTTTCTGGAATATGTTGAACCTAGACAGGAGGAATAATAGAGGAACGTATCGAGAAAGTGTTCAGACATTACCTAGCAACCACAACCATCAAATTCACCATCAATTTTCCGGATTATTTTCTTGTTTTAACGATATGAAATGCGCATAATTAGTGGGTCGTGAAAGGTATACCATCATCGAATTAAGTGTGTGCACAAGATTTCAACAAAAAAAGTTTCCATGTATATATATTATACATGCGCGGTACTTATTGTAAAGTGCTCAGTATCAGTGATAGAACTAACATATTCAGTTAGTTGTATGGATATGTGTTTGTCTGATGATCGCAAAAGCGTGAAACTCATGGTCATAAATTCATATCCATACAACTGAATAGAATATATATATATATATATATATATATATATATATATATATATATATATATATATAAACATAGAAGTCAACACTTAGAGGCGACAGTCTGTTTCATGCTAGACGCAATCGTCAGGCCACGAGTGCTGTTATTTTTCTCGGCTATTTATATATACGGGTCAGTGGTGCATTGTGGGTAGTCTATTTTGGCGGTTATTTTACCGGAAGTCGTTTATTTGTTTATTTATTTGTTTGGGTTAAATTATTTTGCTTGTTTTTATTTATTTTTATTCTTTTTTTTTAATTTCTTATCTTATATATTTATTTATTTTATTTTTTATTTTTATTAGTCACTGTTTTTATTAACGTAGTAAAAATTTGTTTATATCTCTTATTTAATAGTTTTGTATTGATTTGTGAAGATAATTAAAGCTATTTATTCAATTTTGGTGTTGATTGTTGTAGTTTATTCTAACTATTATTTTGGCGGGAGCAGTTTCTAATTTGTTTATTATTTCATGTGTTTATTTGGATTGATTATTTTTATTTGTTTTTTTTTTCTAACAGTTACTTTATTGGGATCGGTTTGTTAGTTTATTTATTTATTTGGATGCATTTAGATTAATTTATTTTACTTGTTTTTTTATTATTTATTTATTATACTGTGTATTTTTATTGACACTTTTCGGTTTTCGATTTTTAAGTAACGTAGTATTTATTTTTCTTTTATCGTTATATAACAGTTACAGCTATTTTTTTCGTCCGATTTTTGGTTTGATTTTTATAGTCTAATATTTTGGTCATAATGGTTTGTTAATTTGTTTATTATTTACTTTATTTATTTGGGTCCGTTGATTTTGTTTTTTATTTTTTTATTTATTTATTCTGTTTCGTCTATTCTAACGGGTGTGATTTGGTAATTTGTTTGGGTTAATTTATTTTGCTTATTTTATTGTCATTTTGTTTATTTGTTTATTTATATTATTTTATTATATTTTATTTTATTTTTTTCAGCTTTCGATTTTTAAGTAACGTAGTAAAAATTTGTTTTCATGTCTACATTTTGACATGAGCTCGGATCATTTATTTAATAATTTATTTTGGTCTGGGAAGGTAATGATAGTGATTTTTTCCTTCAAGCAAAGTTTGCAAGTTTTGGATCGGTTGTTGTAGGCTGATGATCATTTCCTTATTTTGCAAGGTATTTTTGGTGTGATGTACGTTTTGTTTTTAATTTCTCAGATATACTTAGAAAGCATTATAAATAATAAAAAACAAGTAAAATAAATTAATCTAAATAAATAAATAAACTAACAAACCGATCCCGATAAATTAACCGTTAGAAAAAAAATAAAGATAATCAATCCAAATAAACACATGAAGTAATAAACAAATTAGAAACTGCTCCCGCCAAAATAATAGTTAGAATAAACAACTCCAAAAATGAATAAATAGCTTTAATTATCTTCCCAAAACAAAACTATTAAATAAGCGATATTACTACGTTAATAAAAACACCGACTAATTAAAATAAAAAAATAAAATAAAAAATAAATATATAAGATAAGAAATAAAAAAAATAAAAATAAAAAATAAAAACAAGCAAAATAATTTAACCCAAATAAATAAATAAATAAACAAATAAACGACTTCCGGTAAAATAACCGCCAAAATAGACTACCCACAATGCACCACTGACCCGTATATATAAAAAGCCGAGAAAAATAACTATTGCGTCTAGTATAAAACAGACCGTCGCCTCTAAGTGTTGACTTCTATGTTCACTTTTATATTTACACACTGTATCTAAGATATTGATCACTTTATCCCATAAATATGGCACATCTTAAGACTATATATATATATATATATATATATATATATATATATATATATATATATCATTTCACCCCAAGCAAAGGCGGGAATGCCACTAGTACGCAGGGCGTTTCAGGGAGTGAAAGTGAATGAAAAGATGAGTGTATAAAAGGGATTGAGGAGAGGACAAAAGATGAACGAGATTCAATATTATACATAACAAGGAATCAAGTAAACGGAAAGGAGTTGCACAGGTGGGAAGTATGAGAAAAGAAACTGTTGGAGTAGAAGTGGCGGTTGCATTTAGATGAAAATTGGTGGGGCCTAGACCCCAATCTAGTATCACGCTTAAATTCATGTAGTCGGGGCACCAGGGGAAAAAAGCTCGGGAGAGCAGTTACCATGAAAATATTTGTAGAAAAGACATGTCACGTCGATAAGTTAGTGTCTGAAGTTGAGATGCCAAGTCAGAATCGATTACATTACAGATCCTTCTCTGAATTTTGTCAAGAACCTCGAGATGATAGCAGGAGCACCTGACCAGATATGGTAACAGTATTCAAGGAACGGACGAATCGCAGATTTGTAAATGTGCAAGATAGATTCTGACGAGAAAAATTATCTGCCACGACACAGTGACCCAAATTTCCTTGCAGTAGATGCAGCTGTTGATTCGATGAAGTCGTTCTACTTCAAGTCAGTTGAAAACATCGCACCAAGAAGACGCAGTGTGTTACTCTCCAGGAGTCTGGTGTTAGCCATGCTGATGACAGGCAGAAAAATTTCCCTGTGGTTGTTAATTGAGAGCAATTTTGTTTTAGAGTCGTTTAAATTTACAAATCATTTCCTGCCCTAGTTAACCACTGATTAGAAGTCCTTTTCAAGAGCAGCAGCCAGGTTTGTCAGCTCTGATTGTTTTGCTACTGAGACGGGAGCAAATGGTAGTGTCATTTGCATAAATGTCAACTTAGGAACTGTTGACAGCAGGAAGATCACTGATGAAGATCAGAAACAGCGTAGGACCCAGGATATAGCCTTGAGGTCACCCGCGTTCGTGTTAAAGGATCTGGAAGTGAGCTCGTTCAAAACGACTTTCATCTCATGATTTGATAGGAACGGTTGGATTAAATCAAACAATTGCCCTGTAATACCGTTATACTGGTCCTTACGTAGAAGACCGGCGTTCCAAACCCTGTCAAAATCCTTTGAGATATCTAGAGCCACAGAGTCTCTTTATAGATAAAAAGCTTTGGTGTATGCACACAGTGCCTGTTAAGGATCGAAATGTATAGCCTCTCAAGAATACACATATTCCAGTGAAAGGAACGATCTCCCCTTCTCTCTTTCTCTATCCATCTATAGTAAGATAAGTTTTCAAAATGTTGCGATGGAAAATCATTATATATTTGTCAGTGTAGACATCCTTATTTTTTGCTGTGTCATCTCGCAGAAACAAAAAGAATGTATGTCATCGTAGAAAATGTAGACCAGCAGTAGTAAAATACTAGACTGTACAAGAGCTATAGAGAAAAGATCAACCAGATGACTGCACTGAATATCAAAACTGCAGACATCAAAACTGAGTTGCATCAGAGAAAGAAAACCTATGATGCATACTGAAAAATAGAGATATGCAGATGATAATGTAGATGACACGACAGGCCTATATATGATATCGCATGTATACAGTCCGATTTAGATTATATATATATATATATATATATATATATATATATATATATATATATATATATAAAATAAAAGAACGAAGAGTAAGATTTCAGCGTTCAAAACATTAATTTAAAACAGGGCTCAATACAAAAGTAGAGCAATAAATATTTGTTTATTATGCAGTGTTACATTAGAGCGATATTCAGTCACCCTCCCACGAGGGCGTCATGTGGCCCAAGGCCTTTTTAACGTGGGATCTCCGAGCCCTTGGGCTTGGCCAAAAATATGCCCATTGAACCCGTATAAACGGGTTTTAGGTCGGTTTACCTCCCCGAAAGAGAATCCGCCCTTCGGCGTAGCCTCCTTCGGGTTCCTTCCCGCCCGAAGGCAGAGAGTTCAACCGATCAGCCGGTCGCCCGACTTCGGACTGAACTAAATTTTTTTCCCCTTTTTAATAACGAAGAGTAAATTCTTAGGATTTCTTACTCTTGAGCATACAACATACAACTGGCCATGCGTAAATATTTCTTTCTGGAGCCAAATTTCAACTGAAGCCAGCTGAAAACTGTATTCTTGTATTTATAAAAACTCAAAGAAAAGGTATACACAAGACAACATTGCATTTTTATTAAATAAGTTCATTTTTATTTTAATCATTAAATTGTTTTTAAAATAGTTCGAGTATTTTGTATGTTGAATCATAAAACTTTCAATTTTTCCAAAAAATAATGAAAATTTATTGCGCTAAGCTATGCATCTTAGTAAAATCGACTGTAATTTGTACCCCCTTACCTGTTTGCACTTCTGCACAAAATTTGCTTTTAATCGGTCAATGTATGGCTATTTTAGAGAGTGTGAAGGACGGACTAAGAGAAGTCACAGAATTTTATATAGAAATTCGAGATAAGAAGGATGACATTCTCTCATTCTCTTCCCGGAGAAAATCCTTTTAGTGAAAATATCTTTTGGCATTAATAATTACGGTTTGGCGCGCTCGACAAACGACTACAATTTCTTTCTTATAATTAATGTCCAGACAAGAAAATATATGCTTTGAAAAAGCAATTTCCCAGAACAATTTTCCCACAAAATGTATTTACTATTTTCTTCATCGGGAAATTATTATGAAAGAAAGAAATCTATTTTTTCTTTTAGGTCACTACTAATTGTTAGTACGCAGTTAATATACATAACCAGTATTGCTCAAAATGGGCCACTGATTAACAACAATAAAATATTATGATATATATATATATATATATATATTTCTTTGTTATACATTTTATTTCTTTCAACTTGTTATCAGAAGTTGTTGCGTTACGAGTCTTGGTTGTTTGTCCATGACTTAGCTGTAATTTACTTAGCTGTAATTTACGCTCGTATCAAATTATAAGAAATGCGTAATAGTCTGGCTAGAGGCTCGAAAAGTAAGTCACCTGGTCAGCTGGAGTAACGACTATCCTTCCATTTTCTCTCGCCAATAAGTCAACTCTCAAGTAAAATCATAATTCACTTAGTTTTTCTGTATCTACTAATATGTATTCGGTTCGCTTCACGAACAATCTATTGTAGCATTCAAGGTCTATAAATATGTTGATAAACTGATTTTACCGTAAACATGACTTAAAGAATGCCACACTCATTCTAAGAGAAAGTAACTTACTCAGACGGAAAATCTGCACCCCGGATTTTTTCAATCTCCATTCCTAAAAGAATTACTCCTTTCCCAGGTCAACATACATAACTATAAAAATGTTAAAAGAAAACCTTAAATTCAAAACCTCCTTTTATTCAAAATATATAATAAATAAATTTCATCCCAGATTGAAATAATTTAAATATTAATGGCTTAAAAAATTCAACAACACCATTTACTCACTTTCGTTTTTTTATACATTAAATTTCGTCACTTATCATCTTCCATAATTTCGGTAGACTTTTCAGTTAACCGGAAACATTTATGAGCGTCTCTTAAATTTAAAAATTTGAAAAACTAACATTTTTACTTTTGTTTATAAATACTTGATGCAAAATAAAATCCTTACATTTGCCTTGATAAATTCCATCAGGTGACGAAACGTGTTGGTTAAGTTTTCTTCTTGTCATATTGTCCATTTACAGATATATATATTATAGTTATATCTGAAATTTTACACACACACACGCACACACACACGCACATATATATATATATATATATATATATATATATATATATATATATATATATATATATGCAAGACTCTTTCGGTAAATCGAATTGAGTTCTCTCAGTCACTGGA
Source organism: Acanthosepion pharaonis (assembly GCA_903632075.3). Lineage (NCBI taxonomy): Eukaryota > Metazoa > Mollusca > Cephalopoda > Sepiida > Sepiidae > Acanthosepion > Acanthosepion pharaonis. The sequence goes on along the minus strand of CAHIKZ030000188.1, from coordinate 1,673,178 downwards.
TGTTTATCTAAAAATAAATACACCTAAAATTCACCTTCATCCCTGCCGTGCGCCAACGGCTTAGTGGTAGAATCACCGACTGACGCCAATTCAATCGGGTTTCGATACTAGCTAGAGGCAACCGGATGTCTAGACACACTGATGAGCTGTGATACAGCGAAACAGTTTGTCTGTGGATGACAATATATATATATATACAACTTCTCATTAAAAACGAATGACAAGATACTGCGGTTAAATTTTTTAAAACAACGTTATTTTCAGAATGTTGTAGCGTTACTTTCTTTGTTGGCTTCCAGATCATGTAATTTAATAATTGTGTATTTGGACATCAATCCCTCTTTTATACAGTTCCATTAAAAACTTAATTCATTCCAAAACCTAAGCAGAGTATTATTAAGTGACATAAAAAATTCGTTAGAAACAATCTAAAAAGTACTGAACTATTACGTGATATCTGTCCTCCTGTATGGCAAAGAATGCTGGACAATCTCCTCAAAAATGAAGAAGGGACTTGAAGCAACAGAAGTGTGGTTCTACAGAAAGATGCTGAGGATACCATAGGCTGAACATGTGAGCAACGACGAGGTTTTGAAGAGAATGGAAACAAAAAGGAAACATATCCTTAACATTAGGAATAGGCAATTGAAATTTTTGGGGTACGTAAAGAGTAAGGACTCTTGTAAAATCTGATACTCAAAGGACTGATAAAAAGAAAGAGGGACAGTGGAAAGCAGCGATTTGATGGTCTTGAGTAAATGGTTCGGAGAACAGGATTTGGTAGAAATAGCAATATGAGAAAACTTATTAAGAGCTACAAGGGACAGGAAGATGCGGAGGGCCATGATCACCTACAACCTGAAGGTACACGGCACGTAAAAGAAGATGTATTTTGCGTTGTTTTTCTCATTACACATTCTCTTGCATTATAATGTAACTTTATTTTACATTCATCACTAAAAACTACTTTCTGCCTCTTCCCAGCATCTCGTGTTAAATGTTCTTTTGACTACTTCAATATTCTATTCCAATGATTTTTTAAATGGTATTTTTTTCTTTTTTTTTTTTGTTGCTATACGCCCGTTCAAGTTAGTTTTTTTTCGTAATTCTCTGCGTACGACATCATCTGACAGCTCATTTTATTCATAATCCGGCATTATATCTAAAATGCGTACACAGCCTCCCAGAATACTTAAACTTTGAAATTCACGTCTATCGGCCTGGGCATTCGCGAGTCTTACCAAAAAAAATAAATATTGAAAGTCACATTTTCTTCATCACGACTCTCGAATGCCTGGGCTGGTAGATATGAATTACACTGTTAAAAAATCAGCGGTATATGCTCAAAAACGTGTATCCACTAAAGATAACGTTTGTAGTAATATACAGAGTGCGATGGATAAATTGTCGTCTAAATTGCGTAAAAATGAAAATAACGCTGTCGTTTTAACAGATATACAAGGTGCAATGGATAGATTGTCGTCTAAATTGCGTTAAAATGAAAATAACGCTGATATGTCGTTTTAACAGATATACAAGGTGCGATAGATACATTGTTGTCTAAATGATGCAAAAAATGTTTAGAAAGCATTGTGTTGTTTGCGTATTTACCATTTGTAAAGGATGTTTTGTGGCGCGTAGAAGTAGTCAACTGCTAGAAGTTAGTCAAGTGAATTCCACAACGAATCTCCAAATGCAGACTAACATAGAGTATTTACTACTGTATGTGATCGAGGACATACCCATTATCATCCGCATGTAGGCTAATATATATATATATATGTGTGTGTGTGTGTGTGTGTGTGCGTCTGTTATATGTTTGCAAATTTTTCCAGCTCCAAATCCTTACTGTGTATCATACAAATTTTTTTTTTTTTTTTTTTTTTTTTTTACAATGATGTCCACTCTGTACAAGGCCCAGGAGGCATACGAGGTAGATTGTTACAGATTTTATGCGGGTATGTCGTTAAGATAACAGTTAGCCCTAGACTTGAACAGATTATGACTGTATTAATCGGGGAAGCATCCCAGGTAAATAAAATGAAAACAATAAAAAAATTCTGCGATAAATACAACAAAATCGAAAATATATGCATAAAATAAAAATAAACAAAACTATGTTTTTTTTTTTTTTGTTCTGTACGTTTTATAACTGTAACTTCTCTCCTGTTGAGGCGCCTCTCGAGGCTTGAATAAAAGAGGGGGTCGCAATAAGTAGTATCGGTACGATCGAATAATGATCAGCAAATATATTATAGCATCATATGGGAATTCGATGTTCACTGAACGCGCCATACTGATGGCCTTATGTCAAACTAAGCTAATCTTATAGAACAACAACAAACGTCACGCGAAATCAAACATATGGGTCATCCGTTGATTTGAACCCCGGTACCATTCTGCGCAAAATTAACTCACAAATTATAGCTACGGAGAATACAAAGATACTAACAATCTGATCCAAGGCAGTTAATGTCACTCCATACGTACAGAATCATGTCATTTTTATGGGTACTAGGCTTATGTATAAAATAAAGGAAATATAAATTTATAGTTGGAAAATAAAATAGAAGGTTGGTTGGATGCAATATAATGCTTCTGAAATGCTATGTAAAGGGTGGATTTTTTTTCTTTCTATCATTACCAAGCATTTTATTTTTATGTTTGTCGTCCACACCATTCCGCCCATCCTACAACTACCTGACCCTACCCCTGCAACTCATGTCAACAATGAATCGCGTAAGAAGAGAATGTTGACTCAAGTTGTATTTTGCTGCTATATAGGTTACTTCTGCTGCTATGAAAGATCACATTCTTGTCAAAAAAGATTTGCCAGGATACATGAGGATATGCTGAAAGGTTCTCAGCCCGACCCAATTCTCCAAATTTGAGCAAATGACCAAATATCCAATATCATTTTTGTTTAAATCCCTTTTTTCTCTAAGCGTGATCTTTTCAGTACTCATATATATATATATATATATATATATATATAGAAAGAACAGTAAGATATAAAATCCGGTGTTCTTATAGATATTTTTATTTTTACAAAATAGTGCTCAATGTAAATAAACCCGGTAATTTTTAAAAGTTACTCCAAAATTCGCTTGAAGATGAATGGAACTAATGCTTTTAATTTAATTGCAAAATTAAATTCAGGGTTTTAGCTTCTATTTTTGAAACATGGTTGGAACTGTGTAGCGAAAAAAAATCAATATTTTAAATCATATATATATATATATATATATATATATATATATATATATATATATATATATATATATATATATATATATATATATATATATATATATATATATATATATATATATATATATATATATATATATATAGGCGTATTCGAGTAGTTAGAACGATCGCTTTCTGACCATGAGACCCGGGTTCGAATCTCACCACCACGGTTGATTCGTCTGGAAGAATAATTCCTGACGTTATCGCTCTGGAGTGGGACGATCCCACGTTTGAAAAGTGCCTGAAAACCATACCACGGCTTGACCCAAGCCTTGTGGGTGAAATTGGGTAGACGGAACACTTGAGAGCCGTCGATAGTTGTCACAAGTCATCGTGAACGAGGGTTTGAGTGTGCTGGTGTTGTTCAGATTGTTGATCATGCTAGATAACATGCTCTCTCCCAGAAACTGTAACTAAGATCTGCTCAGCATAGTTGCAGTATAAACCACTGGTGGGATTTGTGGGAGTTGAACAAACACAGATGTGCCTGAGCGAGTGTCTACAATTGGGATTGGTTATCCGCCCTAGTAGTAAGCAAGTATCCTGGAATACAAATGGCCAGTTATTATTATTATTATTATTATATATATATATATATATATATATATATATATATATATATATATATATAGTGTAACCCGGATATAAGAGAGTTGTCAGGACCGGAGAAGAAGTCTCTTATATCCGGGTTTGGTCTATTTTATATACATTAACACAGGCTCTAATTTGGGACCAGAGAAAATCTCTCTTATATCCGGGTTTCTCTTATATCCGGATTACACTGTATATATATATATATATATATATATCAATTATTTATAAAATTCAGTTGGACAACTGTAAATGATGTCAACTTTTAAAGTAACTCAAAATTGGTTCCAGCAAATGTCACGTTGAATGTGACTTAAAATTAGTTCCAGTAAATGTCACATTTTAAAGTAACTTAAAATTAGTTCAAGCAGATGATAGAATTAGCCAAACACTGTTTCATAAACAGACAGAAAAAAACGTAATTGTAGTGACAGTCGAAATTACCCCGATTAAAAAAAAACAACTTCTTTTTAATCATTTAAACCCCAAGCAAGACAATAAAGTCATTAAGACGAAAGGATTAATCAGCGAATATTTATTAAAGAGAAGGAACGATAAAAGACCAAATCTTTAAATAAAACAATAGATAGCAATTGACATTGCATTTAAACTTTTGAAGATCAAACTTTACTGGAACGCAAAAAGCTGAAAGAGAGTTCTACAAGCGGGAAGAGTAAGAAAAGAAGCATAGAAGTTAGGGATAAATCTAACCATTTCTTGAATATATATATATATATATATATATATATATATATATATATATATAAAGAAATATAATTTTAAGGTGTGCTATATTTATGGGATAAAGTGCTCAATATCAAAGATAGTGCGTATGTAAATATAAATATAAAAGTGTGCATTGAAGTCAACACTCAGAGGCGACAGGCTGTTTTATGCTAGGCGCAATCGTCAGGCCGCGGGTGTTGGACTTTTTCCTCACCTATTTATATATATATGGGTCAGTGGTGCATTGCGGCAATCCATTCTGGCGGTTATTTTGGCGGGAGTGGCTTTTTGTTTATTTATTTATTTGGGTTAATTTATTTTACTTGTTTTTATTTTCATTTTTTTATTTATATATTTATTTCTTCTTTTCGGTTTTCGATGTTTTATTAACGTAGTAAAAATGTTTGAGGGATTTGCTTAGGTCGCTTATTTAATCGTTTGTTTTGGTCTGGGAAGATAATTAAAGCTATTTATTCGACCAATTTTTAGATTGATTGTCGTAGTCTATTCTGTTATTTTGGCGGGGGACAGTTTTTAATTTGTTTATCATTTATTTATTTATTTATTGGACTGGTTATTTTTACTTGTTTTTGCTTATTTTTGTGTAATAGTTCTAACGGCTATTTTAGCGGGAGTGGTGTGTTAATTTGTTCATTTATTTATTTATTTGGATTAATTTTTACTTGTTTTTTCTTATTTTTTATTTTGTATATTTTTATTTACTCTGTTCGGTTTTCGATTTTTGAGTAACGTAGTAATTTTTTATCGTTATATAGCAGTGTTTCGCTGTATCACAGCTAATCAGTGTGGCTAGACATCCGATCGCTTCAAGCCGGGACCGAAACCCGACCTATTTTGTTGGAGATTCTAACCACTAGTCTATTTCAGTCGTAGATTCTAACCCTTAGGCTATTGGCGTCTGGCAAAGAGAAAGGATAATTTTTGCGTATTTATTTTTTCATAAACACATCAGAAAACTCAATCGGTTGGAAGACTCTTGCAATATCAACAGTAATAGTCACTGTTTACAAATTCGCGCTTTCTCCCCACAGTGCTCGATTGATATAATTTTATTTTGTGCGGGAGCTAATATTATCATCCACATACTGAGTGTTTCGCTGTATCACAGCTCATCAGTGTATCATTGAAATAAATTTAATAGTTTTAACAATTCATATATTGTTTCTACAAATAACAATTTGTCAGACAGGGAAGACATTCCCCTTAAACGTAGGAAAAAAGTTTGCTTTTCTTAGAATCGAATTGCAAACTGATATCACATTAAAGGCCTTTTCATTCAATAAAAATAGACCCGGGGTGACAATCTATACCAATTTTAGAATTTACCATATTATGATTTTCAAAGGTGAAGATTATTTAAAACAATAAATAAATTAAACAGCTTAGGTAGATTCATATTTATTGAAATAATATAAAGTATTGGTGCCTCCTTTTTACGCACTTAGTTTCATTTTTTCTAGGTATTTTTTTAAAAATAATAATTATATATTTTTATTATACATACTTGTTTCTCACTCATATTTATTTCAAAATATGTAATGGTAGCAAACCAGTGTACATCTATTTATTTATTTACCATCTATTCATGTGACACAAATTTCCAGCTATACAGATTACTTGGTAAAATGACACATCATATAAAGTCTTCACCTAACAAGTAGTTGCCCCAAAATTCGAATGTAGTATAGTCTATTGTATAAATATATATTGTGTTATCTATATTTCAATTTATTTAATAATGTTATCATATTGTATTATGTTTATCATTCTCACATACATAAAAGTTAGAACATAATATGCAAGTGTTTGTTTATATATGCAGATTGATATAAGAATGTATATCGAAAACAAATACTGAATTTACTATTAAAAAAATGACGTAAAATCAGAAAAATGGCACTGACTCGAGAATCCTTTGTCTTATTTTAAAGAGATTTTGGCACTGCACTCTACAGGCATTAAAAGTACAATATGCTCCTAAATTGGTTTATATCGTTTAAGTTGTATCCTGGGAAAAAACATACATGCATGCAAAATTAGAGTTTAATATTGTATTATATATATATATATATATATATATATATATATATATATGTGTGTGTGTGTGTGTGTGTGTGTGTGTGTGTGTGTGTGTGTGTGTGTGTGGTGGGGGGGTGTAATGATGTAATAGGAAAGAACAGTAAGATTAATGATCCAAAGGTATTTAGTATTTATATTTTATTTTTTAAAAACAGTGCTCGATATAGAAGTGGTAGAGATTAAAATTATATATATATATATATATATATATATATATAAATATAAAGTGAACATGTTTAGCGGCATGCTATATGCAATTATCAGGCCTGGTGATTGCATATAGCATGAAACAGACTGTTGCCTCTAAGTTTTGACTTCTATGTTCACTTTTATATTTACACACGTTCTATCTCTGATATTGAGCACTTTATCCCATAAATATAGCACACCTTAAGACTATATTTCTTCATATATATATGTGTGTGTGTGTGTGTGTGTGTGTGTGTGTGTGTGTGTGTGTGTGTGTGTGATATAACGACCTCTAATTTAGCATAATTTTATATATCAACAAGCAGTATTTAGAAAAATATTATGACAAATTGGGAAAAAGTTTTTTGTAACGCGTTTCATCCGTGAGGATTTCATAACGAGAGACGCTGGTAGTTTCAACATTTTTGAAAGAATATTTTTTGAAAGAATATTTTTTCAATCTAGCCAAATTCATCCATATTCTTTGTGCCTGATTACCTCACACTGTGACAACACAAAATCTACCAGGAATTGTGATATACTGTAAGAGCTTGGGCGCAAATTTACAGTGGTTGAACTGGCAATCAAGGTACTTTCCAAAAATTTTCTTCTTAGTGAATTATTTTCTCTTTTAATCAAAGTAGCATTCCCTATGTCAAAATTATGATCAGGTGCGTTACGGTGTACAACCAATGCGTTTTGTGTACTTGTTTTTTTAGATGTTCTTTTTGTGTTCATATAGTCATTTGTTTAAAATTCTTGAGGTTTCTCCTATATATCTATTCTGGCAATTCCTGCACTTGGGAGAGTAAATTCTTCCTTCAAGTTTTGTTTTGTTTTGTTTTTTATTAAATCTTTGATTGTTTTAGACGTAGCTGCAACATGTTTTATGCTTAGTTTAGATAAATTATCTTCGGTTCTAGTTGTGATAGAGTTAGTGGGTAGTATAATATAGTTTTGTATTCGTTGGGTTTGTCAGGAAGGACAACTCTTCTATTTTGGCATATTTTATGAGTCTTTTATTTCGCTTGGATATGAAAGGTCTTGAAAGCATTTTCAATATATTTTTCCTCTTCGTGTAAATATTGAGGGCTGAAAATTTTGAATGCTCTTAAATAGAATCCAATGATCGTTCCGGATTTTATTTTGTTGTTATGATGGGAATAAAAGTTTATTAGGCCATTTCTATTCGTTGATTTTCAGTGGACACTAAGTTTTAGGTTGTCAACTCGTTGTAGCATGATGTCAAAGAAAGATAAATCATTGTATTTTTCTATTTCGTATGTAAATTCTATTGTGTGTTCGACTTTGTTTGGTTTGTCTACAAGATCCGATAAGTTAGTATCACGTGGATATATTAATAGAGCATTATCAATATATCGAAAGTAATTTGATTGTTTAGGTAAAATCATTTGGAAAGAACCAGAAAGAAATTCCAAGAAAATACATACTATAACTTGACTGAAATGTGATCCTATTGTCAATATAATGTTATTTCTGTAGAATTAGTTATTGAATATGTAAAAACATTGATTAGTGATGAGACGGCAGATTTTTATTATTTTAGCTATTGGTAAAAAGAGGTTTATTTTTTATTTTCTTAGAATGTTTTTTTTAAGATATTTAAGCAGTTTTCAATCGGGATATTAGTGTAAAGTGATTTAATATCTAGATTGGCTTTGAGTTTGTCAGTCATATTTATTTCTCTTAGTTTTTCAACAAGTTTTCCTGAATTTTTTCATATGTGATGGATTTATTGTTCCAAGGGGAGGGGTTAATATTTTTCCTATAGCTCTAGCTATTTTGTGAGGAGCGCTGCCTATTTCAGAAATTATAGGCCGCATAGCGATACCATTTACGTGAGTCTTAGAGAGACCATAAAGTTCTAGTTCTAGGTTGATATTCTATGAGTCTATACCACAATTTGTTTTCATTTTAATTCCTAAACTCTTTGCTGAATTTTTGTGCTTCAGTAGTTACTGTTTGTTTAGTTTGTAGAATTAGATTTCTACATTATCTGTTTTAAACCTGTTAAAAGAGGATCACAGCCTCCAGGTAATCTAGAAAATTCATAAATAAGAATAAGTATTCTCAGTTTGTGCTGAACCCATTAAAATCGGCTTCAGAGTTCAGTACGAAACAATGCTTTCTGATTGGTCCATAAATAATAATGTCATGTTTCTGCCTACGTCCACACAGTTGACCTTGAGTTGACCTGTTCCGAGTTCAGTGCGCCAATAAAAAAAAAAAATGAGTAAACATTCTCTTAAGCCTCCACATGATCAAGAAAACTCATAAATATGAAACTTCGACGCGACTTAGTGAGTCTTTAAAATAATCAACTAGTCACACGAATCCATGAAACCCAACTTCCTCGCTAAAAGTTAATTTTTACTAACATTAACCCGGCTTGTGGAATTCAATTCCTTTTCAACATCGACTCATCTAGTGACCAATTCAACCAAGACGAGATTCAGAAACCAATTCACTCAATATCTTAACAACATAAAGGAAATCGTAACTATATCACTATTTTGTGAGGAGCGCTACCTATTTCAGAAATGATGGGCCACATAGCGATACCATTTATGTGAGTCTTAGAGAGACCATAAAGTTCTGGTGTTCTAGAGTGATATTCTATCAGTTTATACTATGACTTGTTTTCATTTTTAATCAGTTTTCTAATTTCTTTGTTGAATTTTTGTGTTTCAGTATTTACTTTTTGTTCGTTTAGTTTTTCGTATGTATCGATATCGTTGAGTAGTGAGTTAATTTTTTCTATCTGTATCTTGTTTATGATTACAATCCCCCCCTCCCTTGTCACATGTTGTAATGTGAATTTCCTTATTTCTCGCTAGGTTCTTTAGTACATTTAGATGCCTCAGTGGTAATGTGTTTTCATTGTTGGTTTTTACAGTAGCAGTGATTATGCCTTGAATGAAAACTTTGATGAACTCGGAATTGTTATGCCTGTGATTTTTTTTTTATTAAAGTATCTACTATGTCTCCTTTGCGGATTCAGGCGACAAATTTTAAACCGAAGCTAAGGGCTTCTCGTTTTGTATTGGAAAACGTTATATCCGATAAATTTTCTATTAGATTAGGCTTTCCAATATATTTCCACTTTCTGTTGCTGCATAGATTGGTGAGATTTTGCCTTAGTTTGTTGTTTTGATTGTCACTCATTCGTTTCATGGTTTAATGTAGTTGAGTCATATATATAGAATTAATATAAATTTATAGTTTGTCACTTAGCTGATTGATGCTATATTTAGCACACCTACTCCAGAGTTTTGTAGACGAAACTTTTTTAATCGTTCGGTCCACTCTTCAGGAGATATCAGCAATTGTTTGCCGATTTTCTCTTCTTCGTTAAGTTAAAAAAAAAGGTAATTTATGTACTTTTTATTGGCGTCAGGTTCATTCTTTCCTTGTGTATGTGTGTATGCGTATTCGTGCGCATGTATGTGTACGTGCGTGTATGTGCACATGTTTTGATTGTCGTGATCATTTATTTTCATTATTTCCTTGTCTCCTTATACTTTCTAATTATTCCTTTTCCTTCTTTTTTTTCTCTCTCTTTCAGCTCTGAGTGTCTAAAATGAAATCTAAAATAAGTTTTGTAATTTGGGGGCGTAGTAGAAAACAGATCATACAGGTATAACTGATATTTTTCTGCTTGTCGATCAATGCCCACAAAAACAGTCCTCCGCAAAATAAAATAATAAAATAAAGGAAAAGTGATGCAACTTGTAAACACGTAGATATTTTTCATAAGATTTTATGCTTTTATTATAAAAAAAAACCTCTCAAAACTAAATTATCGCATTGAGCACAAAATTCATTTGTTGTGTTTGTCAATCTCAGTTCATCTGTAAATTCTTGTAACTGTGGAGAATGGAAAGTGTATTAAAAGTCCGTAAAACATATATGATCATTACCATACTTTCAATCTTCTCACAGCAGACAATAAATCGGTCTGCGGTACCTGTACGACGGTATTTCTTCAATTGTTCGGACACCTTGGGACAAGGGTTGAAAAATATGTTCGGATTTTTCAAAATTCCGGATAACTGAATACCTTAATTGCCAAAAAAAGAGAACTGATTTTCGGAAATAAATTTAACATTTATATCACCAAATAACACTTTTGTAGGGGAGTTATAACTCTGAGTAAATAATTATAAACCCCTCCCTAACATTTATAAAAAAAAATACATGTAAAAATAAGAAACAGCAAGACGTAGTCATAAAAATCTATTTAATGTTTAAACGAGCAATCTATAAGGCAACAAGAAACACCTGTCAGTCATGTGTTCCAGTAGTTTAGCTGACTTGAAAATTTGGTGGATTCAAACAAAAGGTGGTATGTCCTAAGTTGTTTAACACATCTAAATGTACATACCAGGAAATAAAAGCTTAAATTTTGAATTCTTGTCTCATATTCATCTTTAGATCTTAAACCCTTATGTCTTCAGTGAACAACAAAAACAAATTGCCGTTCCAATATTTTTGGCAGGGACTATATATATATATTTATATATATATATATAGAGAGAGAGAGAGAAACAGACAGACAGACAGAGATGCATTTTTAATTAAAAGCGCGGGACAATTACTACGATTGAGCATTTTATTTATTTTTTTCTTGTGTTCGGACAAGTGTTTTCTTTTTTGGACACAGAATTTGTAGAAACTGTCCAAATGTTCTGTCATTTCGAGCGCTTTCGGCTATACTTTTAGCCATTACCAAGGATGATTTTATTTTTTAAATTTAATTAGGTGTGTGCGTTGTGTGTATGTTTTTAGTGTTATAGAGATGTTTTATTTTTTAACACAGCCAGCACATTGTGGCCGTGTTCGTAGTTAATATTATTAAGAATTCCATTAATTTTAATCTTTTTTTACATATGGATGAGTTTATTATGTTGTGTGTAATAAAAAAGAAAAAGCCAACACGTAATAATATTAATTATATATATATATATATATATATACATATTGAGAATATGATATATAAATTTATATATAAGGAGTCTGAACATAATTACGGTTTAAAAAAGCTGCATTAATTAAAAGTGAAATAATTTACTAAGATGAAAATGTATAGAAAGTGCTTTAATCGCTAGATCATACACGGTAAATTTGTGTCCAGGTTATTGCAACATCTCACCCTTGTTAGCAGATCGTCTATTATTACAATGTGGAATACAAAAGCATGAAGAAAGTAAAAGAAATTGGCTACACTATATATACAGGCTTACCTAAAATAAACAATAAAAAATTTTAATTTATAGTTTAAAATTTCAACCTACCAACATTTTTGGCGCTTCATGTCATTGTATAATTATACGTTTGCATTTTTATATTTCCCCTCGCGTTCAATACCCGAGAAGCTATTATTATGCAAAATAAACAGCCCACTTTAAGTAAAATATTATTCACCACAGGAGACGGAATCCTCAAAGTCCAATAATTAATGTCCGCATGAAAATAAAATAAATAAATAAAATAAAACAAATCGCATTCTTGTTGTGTGGCCTTATTCCCGATAGCCGTTACATAACATCACGCTAAACCATTTGAAACTCCCAGCTTCCCCAGAAAATACCAGGATGTACATAAATGATTCTATCTATGAAGCAGTCACCACATTGGTTCTTGATAATAAATGGCATAGTCGAAAGTTCTCGAACAAAAATAACAAAATATATACTTCGGACAGTTTATCCACAACTTTGAACACAATATTCAACACCAAATCTGAAAATTGTAAAAATATAATAAAGATGAAACAGACAGAGCTTGTCAGTCCTTTTTAATCAGAGTTATTTGGATGAATACTTGCTGCCTAAATATACCATATATATATATATATATATATATATATATACACACATACATATATATATATATATATATATATATATATATATAGAGAGAGAGAGAGTATCAGAGGTATCATATATATATATATATATATATATATATATATATATATGTTTTATTAAATAATATAGACAAGTGTTGTCTATTTATTTTATGTAAATTCTTTTCATAACGTCTGATGCTTAATAAAATTATCATTAAACGAAGAAAGAAAATCACAGTATTGATCCATATTTTTTTTTCTAATCTAAGCTTTCGGCTTACATAAACCATTATCAAAGATGTCAATTACTGTACAATATTTTAAGCAATATACGGACAAGATAGTCTGCTATTGTTTACATGGATGATTTACAAGCAACAATAAACACATGCATATAAGACGCTAGAAGCGAAAATCGCACCGCAGCTCATATATAGATTGAGAGAGAGAGAGAGAGAGAGAGAGAGAGAGAGAGAGAGAGAGAGAGAGAATTAATGCAAGTAAGAGTTTTGTCAATTAGCTAATTGATATTACCTACAGTTTCCCGACTACAGAGTTTAGTAGACGGAACCTCCGGGAATCCCTCCATCCACTCGTGAGGTATCAGCAATATATATATATATATATATATATATGATTAGTGTGAGTAAAAGTTTGTCACTTAGCTGATTGATGATACCTTTAGCATCCCAACTTTCGTAGGCGGACACGTCCGTCCACTCTTCAGCGGGTATCAGCAATCTTTTGTCCCCTTTAGATTACTCCTTTTAGACTTTACACACTTATCCGATGGTTCTTTTTCTTTTAAAAACAGTTTTGTGTGATTAAGAGTCCTCGTCTGCCAAGGGATATCTCCTAATCGCCAACATTGTGGAGCGAAAACGGAAATAAACACCAATACAGTTTATAATCAACTGTCAAAAACATAGTTTCTGAGTCGGAAGATCCGCGCATCCTTCTGATTAATAAAATCCTTTTAAAATGATTAACATATTCCAGCCAACGAGTCTCATTCACGCCGACAATAAAAACTAAATGCTTCGTGATCCCTTTGAAGAGTATTTAAGCAAAGTTTCTAGCCCAGACAAGCCAGTGAGGAAAGATGCGTCTCGGCTTCAAAGGGATTCCCTTACTCATTCATCCGTCTTCTTCGTCAAGCTACATGACACTTATCCTCTTCCTCACCAATCAACCTGACACTTACACTTTCATCCTCACTTTATTCTTTGCCTCTTTTTCTGACTCATACCCGTGAAGAAATTACATTTCTTTTCATCTCAACAAACAACTACAAACAAGGAACTTTTACACTCATACACGCTGAGAAAAATTTAGTTGTAAAAAACACGAAAATAGAAATATTTTATATTTAAAAGCCTTTCTCGACTTTTTTTTTTTATTGTCGGTTGCTTCAAAACCGTAACATAGTGGCGGTATATATATATATATATATATATATATATATATATATATATATATATATCAATTTAAAAATCAGGAAGGCAGTGACTGGTCACAACTATAAGTTTCATGTGTTTGTATACAATCATCAAGCAGTCAGTGGCTGTAGTAGTAAGGTGAGTACTCTATACACCACCGGGCGAGTTCAATTTGACAAGCAAAACAAACATGCACGGTTGGGAGGGCAAATCATCCAGCCAATATCTAAAATGGCCGTAAAAAAAGGAGGTTCCACCTGGAAATGCTTGCCAATATGGCAAAAAGTGATGAATAACAAATGAAACTAGTGTCACGGTACAGGAGCTGAAACCTAAAGCCCAAAAAGTGCTCAACATAACTGGATGACCAAATTAACGTTAGAGCATATATGAAGCCAGGAAAAAATGAGCAGCTCTAAAAAGAGTCTGTTTAAAAGTAGCCCACTAGCATAAAAGTGCTCAATATGCCATAAGAAATGGTAGTGCTTTAATATTAATTTAAAAACCAGGTAGACAGACACTGGCCACGTCTATAAGTTTTTAGAGCTGCTCATTTGGAAGTGCTATCTGATGATCCGGCGTCCTTTAAAAGTGCTCTGGTGAAATAAATGATTATAATGGAACCTTATAGTGGTCTGTTTTTCTTTAAAATATATATATATATATATATAATGATTTCACCCCAAGCCAAGCAATAATGTCGCTAAGATGCAAGGTGTTATTACCTGCGAAAGAATAAGAAAAACTATTAAGGAAAGAGAACAGTGGATGAGTAGGAATTAAGAATACAGAAGATAACGATTGGCATTACATTTAAATTTTTGATGATCAAATTTGACTGGAAAGCAAGGGGCCAGAATATTTCCACGAGCGACAAGTGAGAGAGAAGAAACTGCGAACATAGAAATTACGGTCACCATTTCAAGTTCTATTCTAACAGCTGCTTCTCTCGCACTTCTCGCTTGTGGAACTCTCTTCCGACCTCTTGCTTTCTGAAATTTACTATGACTGAGGGGGTTATTCACATCTTACCAGCAGAGATAATTTCGTTTTCAAGGGAAAAAAAAACTATAAAGAAATAACAAGTGAAAGCTTGTTGTATTTGTAAAATGAAAATATAAAATTTTATTGGCTTATTGTGTTATTATACTGGTGTGTGTATTTAGTTAAGGTCTGATAAGCTTAGTATGTAATAGAAAAGAAGTAAATTGCTTCGTTGTATGACATAACAATGTATTATGAGAGGAAATGAAACAGACGTCTTTTCTCTTTTAAGTCCGGTCGTGAAAGGGAATAAGTTGGGCAGTTTTTAGGCGCGAAGAATCTGTTTCATATACAGGAATTTTGTTGTTGTTGTTGTTGCATGTTGGAGAAATTTTGATTATTTATAAAAAAAATTATTTTTACTACTTTAAAAAGGTTAGTCTTGAATAAAAGTTTAATCGTCTTGGCTGTTTTTCTTTGGGGGGGTGCACATTCTTTTGATGAAAAATGTTCTTTAGGAAGGCCAGACGGTGTGTGTAAAAAAAAAGTTACATGTGTATATCTTTTTAGGCTCAGCGGTTAATTGTTAAGAATCTATTTCAAGTTTATGGAAAATTATTTTTTCGTAAATACTGACCAATGAGAGACGTGGTCTCAAGCCCTAATAAAAACACGAATAGGGCACTTGTGAGCCTATTTTTCCGAATAAATAGAACTCGGTTCAGTGGACAAAGTAGAAGACGTTTTGACAGCAAGGGAACAAGGTAAATTAACAAAAAAGGACAAAAGAAAATTGACATCTAGGAAGAGAGAGAGAGACAGAGAGAGAGAGCAACAGTTACCAGTCAGCTGCAGAGAGCCTTGAAGTTCACAAGTGAAAATTCTGCTGCTGTTGGACAACAAAGAACGAATAGAATTCAAAGAGATTTTCCCAAGCACGAGCAGTATGAATTCTAAAATTACAATATGTCCCAGAGACGCACGTGTGGCAAGTAAAAGTAGGTGTTTTTTTTTTTGTTTGTTTTTTTTCTAAGGCAGTTGCACCTTTGTTTTTATGCCTTGAATTGTTTTATCCTTTTGTGTTTTCCTAAACCGTAACCCTTTTTTTTCCACTTTTTTATGCTAATCTTTTTGCGAAACATCAGAAATTTGTTATTCTGCCTTAATAGGCACAGAAAAGGAAATTTTTTGTGCAAATTTTGTATTCATACTTCTTTTTTCTTTTTTTTTGGTCTGTACTTGTGTAATAAATGTTTTTCCTTTAACTTTTTATACAGTGGTTGAGCCTTATGTTATTATTTGTACCTATTTTGACCTCAAGCAGTAGAGAAGCAAGTCTTCTTTTTTTCCTTTCTATTTGTTGCAACCTAGGAAGGGTGACTGGATGAGGAATAATCAAAACGGAGGTTGGAAAGGAAATGGTAATCTTTATAACATCAACAAAATACGACGTGAAGTAGGTAAACCACTGCTATTGGTGCACTACTTAGCATGTTAACCCCACTTACAATAGTGTCCAATGTATTTATGAGGATTGGGACATAACCATTAGTGTTCATATGTACGGTATATAACACTATTCCTACTAACTAGATTTTTGTGATTGGCACAAGAATTTAGATTTTGTAGACAGTTAACATTTTTATATATTTAATTATATTTGTTTTTGTTTGATTTATTTTTTATATCTATTATTATTATTTAATCATTTTAACTTTTATTTTATTAATAATAACGTCACGATAACTTCAAAGTACAGGAAAGTGCGGATAGCCATGGTCGCAAACGTCCTGAAGAGAGCCGGCACATAGAAAAAGAATTTTGCCTTCAATAAACAAAAAAAATTGACACTATTTATGTAAATTGGTACACTCGAAAAAATAGGGAAATCATCTTTAGGGGAAATAATTTTTGTAGCTGAGCAATCTTTAAACCTTCCTTAAGCCACGAAAATTAGTCAATCAAAATGTTGATTCTTTATTGTCCGAGAACTAAGGAAACGGAAGCAGTATTTCAGCCATTGTTCAGACCCGGAAGTATTGTGTCGGCCATATTGTTATGTTTGGATAAAAAGTAGGAGTATCACTTCTGCTGGCAGAGAAATAACCAGACTAAACTGTGCTGTTGTTATTATTATGGAACCCACTTACTAAGTTTTGAAATTTATCATTTTAGAAAGAGTCCTGTTCATAATAATAATCTGACAACTGGAGGAGGGTCCAGCCTTGTGATATTGCCTCTTTTCTTCTGTTCATCTTATACAGCTTGGTATGGCGATGGAGTTTATATGTATACCTGACCCAAACTTTAACTTAAATTCATATAGTGGGATCTTAGATAGACTTTAAGTAAATACTTAGTTGCTGTATATTTCTTTCCAATAATCAAAATAAACATGCAAAAAGAGAAAGGAAAATACTTGATTGATTGATTTCGCTTTTACGTGCTGTTTTCCCTTAACAAGGCGGGGACAAAAACTGAATGAAATTTGAGGGTTTAACAGGTCTGTTATAGTCATACAAGTATTTAGTAAGGTCGAGACGAGAGAGACAAAGTATGATATATTTTTTAATCGGTATCGCTCCAGGCAAAGCCACTAAGACACAAGGGGTTACATGGTGTGAAAGAATTAGAAACAGAAACATTAATGATGTGCAGAAAGAGAAGAGTTTAATCAGGAGGACAGTAGATAGCGATTGACATTGCATTTAAATTTTTGCAGATTAAAGTTGGCTGGAAATCATGGAACCGGAAGAGAGTTCCACAATTTAACGGGAGATAGGCGTTCTTAATGGTGTTTCTAAGGACAATCAGGTCAAGCAAGAAACGAGCGACCGTGTTTCTTTCCTTTTGTCTTGTACTTCACTTTCTTTTTACATCATATATATATATATGTGTGTGTGTGTGTGTGTGTGTGTGTGTGTGTGTGTGTGTGTGTGTGTGTGTGATAAAATACATGTGATACTGACAGAATAGTGATAATTTTGATTCGGACAAAATCAGTTTTCAGCTGAGTAAGATAATAATAATAATATGTTAACAATAGACGTTTCCTTATAAGGAAACTGTAACGAAGGAGTTGCCTAGAGAAAGCATCGTTTGCCCGCAGTGAAAAGAATTCGCGTAGCAACATGCATTGTTTTTTGCCGTAAGCAAAATTGATTTTAGTGCGATTCGAACCTGGGCCTCGCATTAGCCAGTTGAGGTTGGTTTATCCGAGTAGAATGAACGTGTCGGAGTTAACTCCTCCTTTAGTACATTAACCCTTTCACCAGGGGTCTCTCTTCCCTGGCTATAAATAGCCGCTGACCATTCGCCTCTATCTCTCTTTTGCCTTCAGGCCTGTGCGCCGACACCTTGAGGTAAATCTCTCCTTTTCATAAGGCTTTCAGCTTACAACCTCGAAATTTAGGCGCTAACAAGGGATAGCGTGGAAACACGCTAAGCACAATACACAGACACGCACATACAGAATATTCACACACGCACGCACATACAGAATATTCACACACACTTCGTCCTTTGTACTGTTTCCATGCATTGTAACTTGTTATTAATATATATTTGTATATACATATATTATCAGTCTTGTGTTTTGTTTGCTTCCTTTACCTTCTTCTTTGGACTTAATCAGAGAGTCCAACCTTTTTATGTAGTTGGGCCCGGCGAGCAGGAGTATCTGAATCATACATTCGTTTCTTCTACGTCTGACTTCCCGACATCACAGCCACGGCCCTCTACAAGTGGTGACCTTGCCGACGTGATTTTTCAATTCCTGCTAAAAACACACAAGACGATATATATGTACAAAAACAAACAATTTCTTATACACACACCTTCCCCAAAAGAGAGCCAGATAGGGAAAATACTGAAAAAACTTTTTCGAATCCTACGCACGCCGTACACTAGAACAACAATTACTACTATTCAAGACGAACCTCAGAACTCTCCCCCCACTGGTCTATATTTGCTTGACCCTTTGTTTCTCTCGGCAACGTTTGACCTAATTTCGCCCAGCAAACATGTTTAAGGCTGTACCAAACGAAAAAAAAACGCCATTTTTTCTACTAGCCACTGTTTTCTTCTGGACTGAAATAGAAAAAGTGTAAACCAAACCACTGAAGACGACTCACTGTCTCCTTTTTAAACAACATTCGTGATTCCGACATGGAAGCAACACTCAACTTACACCACGTGGCGATATCTTCACGCCACTGCTTGCTTCTCAAACTTCTCATACACACGTGGACATTCTATTCAACACGACTTCAACTGACTACACATCCATTCACATTGTGCTAAACATTGCACATATTTCAGATGTCCAATGCAGTCTTAAAAGTCAATTCACCGTCCTTCATCTCATTCTGCAATGACGCGACTCAAACAAACCGAGAATTTGTCAGAACGATATTCTATCGTCAATAATACCAAATTCTCCCAACCTACATTCGACACTCGGTAGAAATTCAGCTCAACTTCACGAGTACGCTGCGTCTATTAACTTTTGTGCGCCAATTATACCCACACGAACCACCTCGTTTTTCAAACCAACTACAAACAGGCCAGCAGACAGGTGCATAGATCGACACAACCAATTCAACGTGGAGCATTGAAAAAAAAAGACAAATTTTAATAGCAACGCAGACCACTACCGATGCATTTACAGGACGTGCCCCAATTCTAACTCACTAGAAAAAATAACACTGCACCCTGAGACAACACTACATTTCGTCGAATCAAGAATCTCAACCACACTTCTGACACATTTTCTTTTCAGCTCACAAGAACAATATTCAAACTTTCACGAACTTTTTTCTTTATATATTAAAAGTTTTCATTTCCTTACAACTTTTAATCTGGTAGGGGGGTATTGTCGGAGTTAACTCCTCCTTTAGTACATTAACCCTTTCACCAGGGGTCTCTCTTCCCTGGCTATAAATAGCCGCTGACCCTTCGCCTCTATCTCTCTTTTGCCTTCAGGCCTGTGCGCCGACACCTTGAGGTAAATTTCTCCTTTTCATCAGGCTTTCAGCTACAACTCGAAATGTAGGCGCTAACAAGGGATAGCGTGGAAACACGCTAATCACACAGACACGTACATACAGAATATTCACACACGCACGCACATACAGAATATTCACACACACTTCGTCCTTTGTACTGTTTCCATGTATTGTAACTTGTTATTAATATATATTTGTATATACATATATCATCGGTCTTGTGTTTTGTTTCCTTTCTTTGCCTTCTTCTTTGGACTTAATCAGAGAGTCCAACCTTTTTATGTAGTTGGGCCCGGCGAGCAGGAGAATCTGAACCATACATTCGTTTCTTCTACGTCTGACTTCCCAACATCACAGCCATGGCCCTCTACAAACGCACAATAGATGGGAGAGTGACGCAATTTGCATAGGCATATGCGAATTTAATCCAAACACCCGAATCGAGTACTTTGCGATTGAATAAAAAAACGGGCGAGATTGTCACCAATTTTTTTCAGAAATGTCGATTTTACACCCAAAGAGGGTCTCCCCATAAATGTTTCTTCCGGGAAAATTGGTAGAGGAGGAGAAGGGGGTTATATATAGAACATTAGGACAGCTTTTACACATTTAGGTCCAGAAAAGAAAAAAACTTATACGAAGACAAGAAAAATTGAATAAAAAGCTAATTTCATAACCTTGTCTGTCGTCATTAATGAAACTTACTTGCATTATTTACATTATTCGGACTGTTATCCTCATCTTCATTGCCATATTCACAACGCTTCAGCCGTTCTACGCTCCGACCTTCATCAGGTGATTTGAATTTTTCTTCAATATCTGTCTATATCTCTGAGATGAGGTATTATGATTAATTGCATTATTTACATTATTCGGACTGTTACCCTCATCTTCATTGCCATATTCACAACGCTTCAGCCGTTCGACGCTCTGAACTTCATCAGGTGATTTGAATTTTTTTAAAACTTATTCATATTACTGAGATTGAATCAGACGAAACTTTATTATATACATTATTCGGACTGTTATCCTCATCTTCATTGCCATATTCACACTCCAATGAACGAAAGTATGGGTTCGGTTCGAAATTCCAATCACCAATCACCGGAGCGTACAACAACCGCAGCGTTGTGAATATGACAATGAAGATGAGGATAACAATCCGAATAATGTAAATAATGCAAGTAATCATAATAGCTCATCTCAGAGATATAGACAGTTAATGAAACTTGTATAAAAGTAGGATTGCTACCCAAATTCACTATTATATATATATAAAAAAAGTAAACACATATATATATATATATATATATATATATATATATATATATATATATATATATATATATATGTGTGTGTGTGTGTCTGATAAAATACATGACGATACCGCTGACACCAATAGCTTGAAACTGCTGACGATAGGGACGGCCTAATACTAACGAGAGAAAAAAAAGAACGGGTGAGATTGACACCAGGAGTCGGGAGAAAGGCGTTTTAAGGTATGCTATATTTATGGATAAAATTGCTCAATATCAAAGATAGAATGCCTGTAAACATAAGTGACATTGAGCGGCGACAGTCTGTTCCATGATTCTACGCAGTTTTTACGACACAACAAAAAATCTAAATTCCAAAAACTAATTGAAATGCCCGATTATAGAATGCTTCTCTATTAACAATACAAACACATACATTGGTTTCACTACTACAACATTATCTTGCTGTTTAATACGACACTTATCTGATAATAGCTCCATTAAAGCACATATCAAACAGTGCAAAGGAAAACCACAATATGAAGTCAAACCAATCCTTATCAAAAACAGAAAGTTGCTATACCACAAAAACTGCAAAGATCACCAAAATTACATCAAAATTCTGACTCAACATACTAAATATATTTTATTAGAAAATAATGCAACACACGAATACCCATGTGAAAATGCAAAACATGAATAAAGTCATCACACGAATTGATGACATAATAAACATTTCTCTTTTAAAATTTTCAGTGTTAATCGAAAGTACTCAGTAGGCTGGGATCAAAATATATTATCTTTTCTCCTCCTCTCTAATGGTAATGGTAATATCTGCCGTTTCCTTATAAGGAAATATTCGACATTTACAGACCAAACGGACAGTCTTGCTTTTGATTGAAATTTATAAAATATTTCTTTTAAAATAATTTTTCAGGAAAATAAATTTCTCGAGCCCACTTGCTCTTACTGCGCTTTCCAATATTGATGAGGGGTTTCCTTCCTAAACTTTTGTTTAATGTCGAGTGGAACATCAACAACTTGATTATGTCATTATTCTCTCTTTGAGTTACAGGTGCTATTCGTTTTAGTTGTTGCTTCTGTTGAAAGTCCTCAAGTGATGTAGTTTCTGTTATTTGGTACTGAAGAGGAGTTATAACTCTGAGTAAATAATCATAAACCCCCTAACATTTATATATACAAAAATACTCGTAAAAACGAGAAACAGCAAGACGTGGAAACAACAAAACGAATATTATGTATTATCTGATCATGTGATGTTGGGGACACGAGAAACAGTAAAACTGAGTAAAACTGTGAGTTTGGGGTCAAATATGGATCGGAATCCAACAGAATGATAAGATAAAGAATAAGTAAAGTGTATACAGTCATTCTCATGTGTTTTTTTTAATAGATGTATGTAATACGTGTCCAGAGAATTTAGCTAGAAAAAACAAGAAGTGTCTGAGGTTTTCTTACCTTGAATTTTTGTTGAGTGCTAAGAGATAAGTGTTACTATTATGGTCTGAAAAGGGAAAAGGGGATGAAATTTTCGTTGATCGACGTGTTAACGATCTGTCCGTGTGAACTGCTTGTCTGATAGTGAGAATGTCATGTGTTTGTGTGTGCAGAGGAGAGAAGTAGAGTCAATTCTCATTGGTTTAGAATGTGTGAATTAATCATAATTACAGTACAGTTCTTTGTTTGAAATTCTATAGCACTAGTTCACAAGATTCGAAAAAACATGGCGCTTGCTGAGAGCTATTGGTTTCATTTGCTCAAAGCAATTTTTCATCATTGATCTGTGAAAGTGATTGTATACAGCTGACAGTTTAAATATTTCTTTTGGTGCCAGACATGACATCCACATGAAAGTCGTTAAAATATGTTTGGTTGCTTTATTTTTTTTAGTTATTCTGACGAATTAAACTGTGAAACATTTAAAAATAAATAAATGTCGTCAACCCTTTCTAGTTTGTTGATCAAACAACAATGGTTTGGTTTGGTTTGTTTTGTTGTACTGCATATCAACCTCAATGGGTTATTTAATGCCGAGAAAATTTTTATTGCTGGTAATATTTTTTCCAAAAATGTATTTTCCTCAAAAATGTATTGCTGGTAATATTTTCCTAAAGAATGTATTGCTTATAAAAATATTTTCTTCAAAAATGTATTGCTGGTAATAATTTTTCCCAAAAAAATTATTGCTGGCATTAAAGCCTATTACACTTTCATAGTGTTTTGACCCCAGTTTGGGGACTAACTATTTCTCCATAGTTGGGACCCTAACAGGTGCTACCACCACAGGTCAGGGTAGACGTGGGAACACCAGCAATTAAGAGATCGTTCCACGCTCCTCGTGACCTCCTAATCAGAGGCCTTGCTGCTAGATGTAGTTTATCGTCTTACTCAGGACGCAAAACAACAATGACCTACAAGCATGGATTGTGGATTTAAAATTATCTCTTAAAAAATCGCGTGCTATAATTTTTCTCTATGTTAAGGATTTTAAATGTATAATTTTACATATAATTACATATCGTATCACAGCAAAAGAAAATGGCATGATTAAAGGGGAACAACTCAATAATAAGGGAGCTAATTCCTGTTATATATAAATGAAGCGTATTGTTTGCTGTCACGGGTGTTTATTTTTGATAAATTTTTTTCTCTTAACAAAATCATGATTTGAAGATTATGCAAATAACAGGTGTCACCGAAATGCGTTCACACATTCTATAATGGAAGCAATAAAAATACGATCTCTAATATTTTAAAATACCCCGCCATAATCAGGGCATTATAAAATTTAAATCAAATTATTATTAATTAATAAAAATTTTAAAATAAATGCATTTTATGTTGAACAAGCCGTTATTTTAGAAAGGTTTGTGAAAATATATTTCGGTCACATTCACGCTTCCATTTCGATGTATATGTTTAATTTGGATGCACGCGCAAAATATTTTACAGTTAAAAAAAATGTTAGAATTTAACTTGAGAATCACGACTACAATGTTATTGTTATAGGTTCATATTCTCTAGCCTCTTTTCTAATCCTCATCCCAACTTTTTTCCCCTGCCTTGTTCCTTACCGGAGATAAAGATTTATTCTGTGACGAACGAGAGAGCTGGAAAATATAAAAAGGAGCTTGAACATCATTATGCTGTTCTTGGTGCTATTGTTGCAGACCCGGCAGCGTGCAGTGCTGGTTTATTACAAAGTGGCCTTGTGCCAAACACAACACTAAACTACCGAGTCCACAAACAATGTATAAAAAGAAAAATGCGTGAATGAACAGTGAGAGGAAAGGGGTCAATCAACGAGTGCATAAATTATAAACATCAAAGAGATAGCCGGAATAAAATGACAAAGGCGTCTGGATGTAAAACGTGTAATTTTTATTAGATGGAAACAACTAGTAGGTATCTCGTGGTACGAGATCAAAGAAAATGTTCCGCGCCAAAATCGGAAAGCAAGATGAACAAGGCGGGAAAAAGAGTTTTATAAAGTTCTGAAAAAAGGTACTCGTTAACAGAGGTGTAGGTGCGCACAGATAGAAAGGAGTACTCACTGTGGATTTTTTTGGCGTTGAGAGTGTATGTGATTTTGTGTTTTTATTCTTTTTTTTATCTTTTTTTTTATGTTCAGGTTCAAGGTAGAGAGAAAGTTCAGTCGTCTCAGAGTTTGGTCAGGCCTTGAATTAACTGTTGAAAATTTTAACGGATTGCTGTGGACGTCTAGCCAAAAGGACGAAGAGTTATTTGCAGTTGGTTGCATCGTCTATGTGAAGTTACTTATGGCGAGTCCAGAAGGGACGAATAATATCTGTTCGTCAGTAAGATATCCCTGTCTGGATTTAAGACTGACTGACGAGGGATAAAATAAGTCACTTGTTGAATACGAAATTTTGCTCACGACTGTGTCGTGTGTCTCGAACGTCTTCTGGTCGAAAACGGAGAAGGTCTGGCCTGCGGGCAGCTTCAAGACGAGAAGAAATCTTGGTACAGTGTGAGGTCGCCATTGTTGAAATAAGATATTCCGGCCCGCATATGGGTTAAGGGCACGGAATAAATGAGTTGCCCGTCTAGTTAGGTCGAAAGTCGGAAGGCAACTGGCTTGCAAACGCTGTTCGTTTGAGACGCCGAGAAACGCGCGGGAAAAAATTCAAAATCTGTTAGGCTGACTTCATCAGCAGGAGCTAGCGAAGTTCCTCCTCCAGATTACTGCTACGTCTAGCTGTGAGAGGAAGGAAGGGGTGCAAACCGCGCACACACGCACGAGTGTGAAAGGAAGGGAGGAAAACTCGCGCGCGCGTAAAATATAGATGGAATTAATGTGTTAATTCCATACTATGAAGTCTGAGGGAGGCGGTCGCAGCTTGTCGGACCCTTGCCGGCTCCCAAAGCCTTGTTCTTATCAGAGATAATTTATTTTCTAAGGAATGAAAAGGTGAGGAAATTTGTTTAGCAATTTTGGTGGGAAAAATCCCCGATATTTCTGAGCCTCTTGATTTCCATTTATACGGAGAATCTTCGCCTGTTTGGCAGTGAGTAATCGACAACAGTCCGTGAGGTCGGCGACAGAAAGGCAGTCATCTTCAAGAGAGAAGTACCTACTATGTGTTGTCGAGAAAGAACGTCGGCCCGCTACTAAAAACCAATTGAGATCTGCCTCCTTGTACCTAGAAGATATCACTCAACTACGAAATTCGTATCTTCCGACAGTTTCTTCCTCTATCTATAAGAACTCTGAACAAAACTGTCAGTGTTTTTTAACCTTTAACAACAATCTACTACCCGCTTAAAGAACTGTTGTGATTGCTATGAGTTTGAATTTGGTATCAGAAGGTTTTTATATTAAGATGGTTAGTTTATGGGCATGTTCACCATATTAATCCGCAACAATATAGACATTCAAAAACGAATCAATCACAAGGCAATTGAGTAAGAAACACCGTTTATGAGATTTCAATAAAACAACATGCATTTATGTACAATTAATATACAATTTGAAAACTTTTAGTTTGATAATGAAAGAAATTGACCATTGATAAATTGGGTTTCTTATTGATTTACAGTTCAAAATTGTTCACGTGTTTAAGAAATGGTCAAACAGAGTAAAATGGAAAATATTATTTATACAGAGATTTGTGTAGTTTGTATGCGTGAATAAAGTAGGAGTTTAATTGTCTAAATTCTCCAGAGTTGTTTACCTTGGATTGTTCTGTGTTTGTCTTTGTTTAAAATACAATTTCTATTTTAGTAGTGTGTAAGAACACTTTTCTTAGAAAGTTGTAAGTGAGATATAAGAGATTATGTTGATGTTTGAGTCAGCAGTTGACGCGCGAAAAGTATCTTAAGTCAAAGTAGTGACACGCGTGGATTTGTGTGGCATCTCTCTGAAGTTTATTGACTGACTGGTGAATTGGGTCGAGATGGTCCTTTTTATTTGTTTTTGGAAACCAAAATAGGCTCCAGCGAACTGGGCGCGAAAACAGTTTTTCGACAATTGTTACATGTCTCGACCAATAGAAAGTCGAGATTTGTAATGCGTGGTGTTGGTTGGTTAAAACTGTTTCTGATGGAAGAGTGTATTTTATCTCGGAGGTGAGTATGAAATATGGAATATTCTTTAGAACTTTTTTAAGCGCCCACAGAAAGCAAGCCTTTTATTTTTTATGTACATTTTTTCTTCCTTTAAAGTCAAAGGAATTTTCTTCTCCCTGTCCTTCTCTCGTAATTGTTTATATTCTTTTACCCCCGCCTTTTTTGTGCATGTAAATAAACTTTTTTTTCTTTTATTGTTACAAACTGAGGAGGAATCTGAGTTTTTATTCTTCCGCCTGAAAGTGCCGCCCCAAAATAGAGAATTGCCCGCTCTAATCTTTCAAGCCGTTGTTTTTTTTTCAATTTTGTCGCATTTTTAACCTCAACCCTTTCATGCGGGAAAGCCGGGACAAATTTCCCACAAAATCCCTGAAGACATTACTAAATTTAATTTTTTTTTTAAATTTGCAATATTAATATTAGAAATTTCGTCCCGAGCCTTACAAAAATTATTCAATAAACCGATTTTCTATTTTTATTGTTAAGAGTTTGTATTTGCATAATTAAATAAAACATTATTTTCTTTCAGATTTGACAAAAAAAAATATCTCCATCCTCGAATAATGAGTGATCGTAGCCGATGTTCTAAAAATGTCTAAAAAAAAAGATAAAATTAATTCAATATGTAAAATCACTTCTATTTTTTACGGATTAGCTTTAAAATGCATTTTTAAGTTGCTTTCTTTGACTAAGTCCGTGGCAAGCCATTGTAAATAAGCATTAGAATATTAAAATCATTACCTTTACTCATTGATACAAACGTTTATGAAAAAATGTTAAAGATAAATTAATTCTGAAACACAAATATTCAATAAATTGATTAGAAAGTGTGGCGAAAGGAACCATAGTTGTCTCCTCTCAAACTACTCGACTATAAAGGTAATGGTCAAACCTCACATATGGACAGTGATCAAATTGCATTGAATAAAGCTAAAAGTATTTTTTTCGGGGAGAGAGTGGGCGAAGAGAGAACTGCACATCTCTTATCCCGAATATTGAATAAGGCTCATAGAAAAACAAGACTCGAAACACCGATGTGAAATTTGAAAGGAACAAACATTTCTTACATTGACATAAAACATAATGAACAAAATACAAATTTTACAAAAAAAGTTTTTATAAAAATCTTTTATGCGCCTTATTATTAACTAGGCAAGATAACCAGTTTAAAACAGAAAAAAATTGACTCATAAAAAATATATACTTGATTCAAACTTTCAAAAAACCTTGAGAAGGTACAATTCCTTTTTAAAAGGTTAAAAATACATTTTTAAAAGGTTCAAAACACACAAAAAGTGTGTTTCAAACTGACACAATTACTCAATTGAAGGACGAATTGAAAAACACAGAATGGCTTTGGCAGGGTTCATTAGCGCTACTAGGACTTTTTAACATTCTACAAAACAGTTTGATTAACTTCATTGGATTCTCTTTAGTTCTTTTTCTTTTTTCGTCTGCTTCTTCTTTAAGAAACAGATTAGCTTGTAGTGGATCTAGGAAGGCTGCGTGAATATTTAAAATTGTGCTGCAAATAAAATATGCAATATCCATAAACATAAATTATAAGAAATGGCCAAATGATAACGATATTCAAACACGACAAAAAATACATGTTTGAAACAACAGATTAAATGTTATATATACAATTTATTTGTTTGTAATGATGTGTGCAAAGGTATATTTTAGAGAAAAAGTTCTTTGCAGTTTCGGAAATGTTCAATGTCTAAAAGTTGTCTGCCTTTGATTACAAAGGTTGAATTTAAATTAGTGCAAAAGATTTTTCTATGAAAGAAATTGAGTGAAAAAGTTTGTTGTGTAAATTTTTCTAATCTCTCAAAAAGGAAATTTGTTTCTTTGGAGGCACATAATTCCCGTGTGTATCTTTCGCGTGTCTGAGTCTCAAATGCGACGAAAATTCGTTTACTATTTCTATTTATAATTTTCTTAGCAACGAAATCAGCTCCACGGGGCTTGGTAGCTGTTGCGAATTTTTCTGCTGAAATGCGTGGGCGAATGTTGTATTTTTTATTTTTTAGCCAATAGGATTTCTTGAAACATTTAAATTAGGGATAAATTTAAGAAAGATTTTTTTTTATGTCGGTTGAGCCTACTTTTCACAAATTTTGACTGTTTTGTTATGGAAATTTAGCTTACTTTTTATTTAACAACCAATGAAATTCAAGAAAATGTTTGAAAATGAAATGAGGATTACTAAAAGCTCATCCACTGGTGACTGGCAAATAGCTTTTCCTCCTAGGCGAAATTTTTATACCTTCTAGTCATCGGTAACTTTCGAATTTTTTACACTTTCTGAAATTTTCTGCTATTTTGTTGTATAGCATAGAAATAGGCTCCAGATGGGTCTCATCATTTAAATTTACGTGTGTGGAAGCCACATTCGTGATCTGTAAAAAAAATACAAAGGTGTTTATCTTTCTCAAATTTAAATAAGAAATTACAAATCGCCCGCCTTGATCGAATTGTTTTCCATTGTTCTTTACGAGCCATACTATTTTTTGGAAATTTAACGAACAAGTTTCACAACATTTTAATTTTTTAACGAACAAGTTTCAAAACATTTTAATTTTTTAACAAACAAGTTTAGATCATTACATTTTAATTTCTTAAAAGAAAAACAAACCTAGACTGTTACAATATTTATTTATTTACCTACACATTTGTATTAATCATTTAATATACATTTTTTTTATATAAATTTTTATATTCTTCCCCAAAAGAATAAGCAATAAACAAACTTAATGTACCGTATTATTTATAATTATTTTATATTCAACTTTCTTATAAAGCTTTTTGTAAAGCTTCATTACAAGCTTAGGCGTTCGTCTGTTTGTCTTTTTACAGAAAGGTAGCTTAATAATAATAGGATAATAAATAGCAATCGAATTATCAACCTAAAAAAGAATCTTCTATCCATGATCATTGAAACTGTTATTGTACTTGCAGTATATTTGACGCGTGACATAAAGGCAAATAAGAGTGAGAGAAAGAGAAAAAAAAAGGGGGAGAGAGAGGGAGGGAAGAAATAATCTATAACCCGACAAAATTCCACCATTTTAAAGATGGTGGAATTTTGGTCTCCTTGTTATTATTTATTTATTTATTTTCTTACATCCTGTTGTGAAAGCTTTCTGATTGGTTGGTTGAGCTATGGATTTGTTTGCCTGACTATTTTTATTTTTCCGTCTATTTTTAGAGATGGTGAAATTTTGGTCTTCTTGTTATTTATTTTTTATTTATTTCTCTATCGTCACAGACCCTTTCCACTCCAAGTAGGGGGGATTTATAACAGGGCAGTGGTCCTGATTGAATCATATTAGTGCATAAAAAGCAGTTAGTGACTTGGGGTATTGAGATACTTGATATATTTTCATTAGAGCCCAGAATAAATGAGTTTGTCATATTGATATAATGTCAGTTTATGAAACTATTCAGAAGTTATATAAATCAGACTTCTACATTTGTTTAAAAACCCATTAAAAAGTGGCTCAGAGCGGAACTTATCTCAAATCAATCCAAGTATCCCAACAACCCATTAAAATCAGCCCCAGACGAGAAAAAAAAACGCTTTCTGATTGGCTAATAACCAAAAAATCATAATTTCATATATTCTCAACTACGTACGCATCATATCGGTTTAGTGTGTATCCTAAGCAGATACAAAATTTGCGCCAAATTTCTTGGAGCCTCCCACGTAACTTGAAACATCAATAAATAAGAAACATCATTCGACTTCAATAATGAGTCTTACGAATTTTCTCAGCTCGACACACGAATCCATGTCACATATTTACTAGGTTTAAAGTTAAATTTACTTAACATTTCTACAGCTTGCGAAGTACACTCACTCAACTACATAAACTCAACAGAAAACATCAAGTAACACATTCGATCAAAGAGAGACAACTTCATACACAGAACAGTAAGTCGAGTACAATATTAGAAAATTCAACACCAAAAACAAACTGTTTAATTTTCCTACAAACAAAAA
This sequence comes from Acanthosepion pharaonis, assembly GCA_903632075.3. NCBI lineage: Eukaryota > Metazoa > Mollusca > Cephalopoda > Sepiida > Sepiidae > Acanthosepion > Acanthosepion pharaonis. The sequence goes on along the minus strand of CAHIKZ030000188.1, from coordinate 1,642,144 downwards.
AAAATACCTTATCAAACTTACCCATTTTACCAAAATGCGTAAGAAAACCGGTGTTTCAACGTGCTGTGACTGCAAGTCTAAATATTCCGAAACACAAACTATTACGTTAACTGGAATGAACGTACAATTTTCTCTGGATGATCAAGCCAATTCAACGTGGAGCATTCGAAAAAAGACAAATTTTGATAGCAAACGCAGACCACTATCGACGTTTTTTACAGGACGTTCCCCGGCTGACTCACTAGAGAAATACACAGCACCCTGACGACAACACAAGCACATTTCGTCGAATCACGCATATCAACCACACTTCTGGCACATTTTCTTTTCAGCTCACAAGGACAATATTCAAAACTTTCATGAACCTTTTTCTTACATATTAAAAGTTTTCGTTTCCTATAACTTTCAATCTTGCGGGAGGTATTGTCGGAGTTAGCTCCTCCTTAGCTAATTCAACAGGGGTCTCTCTTACCTGTCTATAAATACTCGCTGACCCTTCGCCTCGTCCTCTTTTCCCCCTCAGGCCTTTGGGCCGCCACCTTGAGGTAAATCTCTTTTTTTCAGGCCTTCAGCTTTATACCACCTCGCAGATGTGAGCTTTCACAGATACAGCGTTTCCCAAATGCTGGGAACACGCTAAGAACAATACACGTACGTACGAGCACTCACCACAACACACACACACACACACACACACATAATATTCACCACACACACTCTCTCCATGTAACTGTCCATGTAACTTGTAACCTTTCTTGTTATTAATACATATATTTGTTTACATATATTTATCGGTCTTGTTTGTTTTTCTTTACCTTCTTTGGACTTAATTAAAGTCCAACATTCTCATGTAGTTGGACCGGCTAGCAGGAAATTCTACCCACGTGTGTTTTACATACTCATCATCACAGCCACGGTCCGCTACAACCTCGATACGTTTTGTGCAGTACAACTATTTCCTGTACGATCACTGAAGTTAAGCAACGTTGTATAACTTCGGTAATCGTACGAAAACCGGTGTTTCAACGTGCTGTGACTGCAAGTCTAAATATTCCGAAACACAAACTTACCTCGATATATTTTGTGCGACACAACGAACCCTGGCTTATAATATAGGTTATAGTTGGTCACTTTCATCGGCTGTCTGTTAAGGTTCAAAAGTTCAATTTTAATATCAAAAGGGACACTGAGAAACAACTAGCTACAAATTCTTTAGGTTCAAGGCCGGATTATCCTTTAGTCTGCAGCCTACAGCACTTCAAGCTTTTATTGATCGTAATTTTCTAGATATTATAAATGTAGGACCTTAGGAGGGTTAATGCCACCAACAAGACGCGTTTACCAATCTGTAAAGAATTGTTGGTAATGATATTAACCCGCTACTCTTTTTTTTTTAACTTCACAAATGTAACAAAAAGCAAACAATAAGAGAAATAACGATATGAAACAATATTTTGGTTCAACAATAAATATTTCTTTTATATAACCAATAGAAGGTACAGAATTGTATATTGGGAGTTGTTTAAATTGCTTCAAAGTTTTTTTCTTGTGTAGATTGAAATGTTTATGAATATATTATATGAAAGATTAAGAATTGAGAAATTGTGTGTATAAAAATGGGTAAGTTTGATAATTAGTTCTGTGTATGAAGTTGTCTCTCTTTGATCGAATGTGTTACCTGATGTTTTCTGTTGCTTAACTTCAGTGATCGTACAGAAAATAGTTGTACTGCACAAAACGTATCGAGGTGTTTCAACGTAATATGGCTGTAAGCCATATACTATTTGGTACACAATTGGAAAAAATATTAAAAGTTATTAGGAAATGTGTGTGCCTTTATGCGTCTGAGATACACACATTTACTTGTGTGTGTGTGTGTGTGTGTGTGTGTGTGTGTGTGTGTGTGTGTGAAAGTTTAGTCGTCGGGAGGAAATATTATCTTCAGGTGACGAAGAGAGTGTGTTAGTGCTATTACTTACCGCATGCTACGTTGACAAGAGGAAAGAGAAAGAGAGTATTCGAGATTTTATATTCCTAAAATAGAGTCACCTAACGGCGCTTTTAACAGACCAAGTGTGTATGTCAATCCTTATATTACTCACCCCAAATTAGTACAATTTATTTTGCCAATAATGTTCATTATATTCGGATTTGTTCTGTTCTTCGTAGCCTAACAAGTAAGATTTAAATGGTATAGTTGAGATGTGAGTGATTAACATGACATCCAAAAGGTAATCGTTTGAAGTAATGTGTTATCGGCGTGCTGTTGACATTTCTTGTGTGTCAGAATGTAGCACGTTCTGGAGAATATGTCAGTAGTCTGTTTTTCGCATTGAAAAAAAAAAAAAAAAAAAAAAAGAGAAAGACCAGAGGTGCTATGAAAATTTGTGGTTGCTTTCCAATGCTTCACTTGCGTTTATTTGAAATGACCCCATTTGTTGTGGATTTTATTTTCGTGACACAAATGTGTTGGGTTACAAACGGCGATTCTTTATCTTTCGTTGAAATAGTTACGAGGGTCACGTGACTGTCGGTAAATGACGTCAGGAGATAGAGTGACGAAAAGCAGTTGCGATGTAGAGGCCAAAGAAGAAGGACGTCCCTAAGCCCACAGCGACAGGTCTTACGAGAAATAACTGTTAACAGTTCTTTGAGGTCTTGTGATTTCTTGTTATTGTTGTGGTGGAGCATCAATGTTTCGGCGTCCGGATTTCCTGAGGATTGAGAAGATATTTCTTCACGTGGAGTAGGGACAATCCTGGGTTCCACAGATCGGTTAGTGAAGTTTTTTCTGAGGACAGTGTTTTTATTCGTGCTACTCATTGAAAGCCAGCTCACAACTCTTTGGGTCACTGGATCCAACTAACGCTTTTATACACTGGGTCATGTGTCCTCAAAGAAATAATGGTTTTATTAAATTATGCAAGTATCAACGATCATAAAAATATTTTTTTGAATCATTTTGTAAGGTTCGAGGCAAATTTTCATTATGCTCACACTTGATATTGTATATGTTTTATTTTACTGTAGTAACATCTCCAGAGATGTTTCTTTATATAACTGGAAAAAAATTTCAACTCTAACAGCAAAGTAAAAAATATACACGAGATATCGGAAAGTGTGTGTGACCATAGGCGGCAGGCTGAATGGTCTGGTCGATCGAGACTTCAAAGCGCGAGACAAGCTGATAAAGAAAGATTAATGAGTGAAAATCCCTTTTCATCTATGCATTCTGAAAGTTTGGATTCGTCATACGGACGGTGTGTCTGTCCTTAGAGTGGGCTGAGGTTAGATTCTGAGAAAGTGGGAGAAGGAAGAGAAAAATAAATAGCACTGCCTATATGAAGCGATGGTGCGAGATGAGACGTGAAGGGAGTTATAGTTAAGAGGCGGCTTGATAACTCTGACCACACTCAAAAGGGGGCTGGACAACCCTTAAATTTTGAAAATCACTCGAGTAAACATGTTTTGAAAATATGGAATTTTAGAAAAAGAATGATGCTAAAAGTGGAAGATAACCGACCCAGACTCTGGTCAACCCCACCCTTGCCGGACACAGGACTCCATTATATGGAGTCCTGCGTCCGGCAGGGGTTTGGACAACTTGAAAAGTCCCCACTACTAGAATCCCCATCGTTCGCTGAAACCTCCTTCTTGTGTCGGCCCTGAAAAGCACAGCTTAGAAATTTAACGCAAGCTGCAAGCTCCAAAGGGGAATCTCATTGTCATTTGATTATAACAGTAAATGGGAAGGGTTAAACCGCTGTATACAACAAATCATATATAAACCAAATCGTTGTTATATTTTTAACTCGAGTTAATTCTTTATTCCAAAGAATTCTTTTTGTGTGTAGCTCCTTGTCGCCTACCTGTCCTTCGCTTCATCAGTGATTCTTCCCCTCTGAGATCAAAAACAAAGTTGCAGGGGAGTGAAGGATACTCGCGACCAGTCGGCAAGGCGTTACGAGTGATGGGTCAGTTAGATAGTAAGTATTTAGTCCCCGCCCCCAACGATGTCCGGTTGTGACACAAGATCGGTTTAATGTTGGGGTAGGGCGATCGCTTACACCCGGGCTAGGAACAAAAATCGCCCGCAGCCCCCGTAACCGTCGGTTGCGCTGACCTCGGTGCGAGCACCGATCCCTCTCTCTGGTGCAACGAGAGTGCGCAGCCTCGGGTAGCTGTTACCCAAGGCTGGGCACCTATCAGTATAATTTTCCTCAGTTGCAACTATGTCCTTTGACGGAGCCGCGCCTGAGCGCTCTCTGCCCATAGACAGAAATGCAACTGAGAGATGTTACAATCCACTCAAGAGAGTAACTTACCTAGGGGTCAGTTAGATAGTAACCACGGTAGTTGGAAGGAACTTGAAGATCAACGCGGGGGAGTGGGTTACGTTATTGGTTACCGCTGATCAGGATCGCTTCAGGGTTAAACCATAGTAATTCACAAGTGTCATTTTCTTTGAGTGTACTTATTTCGTTACTCATTACCTTTTTCTCTTGTTTACTTCGGTAAATGTTGTAGCTTCTTCATGTGTTTTTGATATGTTCACCATTCTGTAGCAATAATCGAACCATTTTATCATCCAAAATTGGGCCAACAATAAGAAAATTTCAACTTTTTTCTCTTCATATGAACTATCATAATTGGAGTTTAAACTTGATTCAATGATTAATGATACTTTCCGCAAACGCAGATATGAGAGAAATTTGAACCCTCATATTTCAAATTTTCCTTCGTCTCCATCGAAATGTAATTAGTCTTTGCTGGGACCACAACCTTTTGCGGTAAATGTTAGTAGTTTCCTCATATTTAACTACTGTATCAGTACAACAAATCAGATAGAGGATAAAATATATTCACATGCGAATCACTTCGTTTATTCTTTGTAAGTAATAGAAAAAAATATAGATACTATAAAATTTCATATAAAAAAAGAAAGGTAAAATTATATAGAAATAATTAAAGAGTAAATTTATTACATTTCCTTTCGATGGGAGAATTTTACAAAAAACATTTATTACAAGAAGCAAGGTACTAACACGTAATCTATGAATAAAAAACAGCTAAAATAAAGCCAGACGGTTTTATTAGAAAAATAACTTGAATAAAATTTGATGTGTGAATCTTTGTATATGTGAGGCTAAAAAATAAACCGCTTAAATGAAGCCTGACGGTTTTTGAAAAATACATGTATAAAACTTCGTTTTCAAAAATTTGTAAAAATAGAGGATCAAGTCTGATGGTCACAAAACCTCTAAAATAAAGTTTGCGAACAGGCGTGGTTTGTGGGAAATTTTTTGAAAGGGTTGCGGTTAAAAATGCAACAGAATTGGAAAAGAAAAGCAACAACGGCTTGAAAGATTAGAGCGGACAATGCTCTCATTTTAGGCAGAAGAATAATGACTCAAACTCCTGCTCGGTGTGTAACAATAAAAGAAGAAAATGTTTATTTACATGCACAAAAAAGTTAAAATGATATACAATTACGAGATAAAGAAAGGGAGAAGAAAATTTCGTTTACTTTAAACTTAAGGAAAAAATCTTCATAAACAAAATGGCTTGATCAAAATATTTCTTTGGGCGCCTAAAAAATTCTTTCAGCGAGTAGATTATTGTTAAGGGTTAAAACACTCACAGATTTCTTCAGAGTTCTTGTAGAGGCGGAAACTGTCGGAAGATACGAATTTTGTAGTTGAGTGAGTTCGTAGGCCGGCGACAGAAATCTCCTTGTTGCAAGAAGGCAGATCTCAATTGGTTTTTAGTAGTGGGCTGACGTTCTGTCTTTATAGTGCAGCAGGTAGATCTTCCTTGAATCTGACTGGTGTTCTGTCGCCGACCTGATATTAACACAGGTGGCTGTTGAATACTCACTGCCAAATAGGCGAAGATTTGTTGCGGACCCGGTAGGGTGCAGTGCTGGATTATACTGAGTGGCCTTGTGCCAGACACCACACTAAACTACCGAGCCTACAAGCAAAGTAAAAAAGTGTGAATGAACAACGAAGAAATGTGAAAAAATCCACACGTGCATAAATAAAATATATTAACAAGATAGCCTCCTCGGAATGACTGAAAAGGACTGGTTTTCAACAAGAATTTTTTATTAATACAGGCAAAACAAGTAATTTGTCCCGTGGTAGGGGACTAATGAGAAAGTTCCGCGCCAAAAATGAAAAAGCAAGATGGCTAACGGCGGGAAAAAAGTTTCTTGAAGAAGGAGTAGATACCAGATAGTCAATGTACATGGTAATATTCGTACAAGGAAAAATACTCACTGCGAGTTTAGGTAATGTGAGTGAATGTTATGTACGTATTTTTTTTTTTTTTTTTTTTTTTTTTGTGTACTGGTTCAAAACAGATTTCTGGCGAGACCCAAAGTGGACGACGGAATGATTTGTATGTTCTGCATCGTCTCGGAGTAGGACTTTGAATGACGAGTCTCACAGGGACGAGGAATTACTTATCTGGTGTTCTCATAGTCTTGTGAAAGAAATTCCGAATGACGAGCCAAAAGGAACGAAGAATTAATTATTTGGTATTGCATCGTCTCGGAAAAGGGGTCTTGAATGACCAGCCAAAAGGAACGAAGAATTAATTATTTGGTATTTGCATCGTCTCGGAAAATGATTATGAATGACGAGCCAAAAGGACGAAAAATTAATTATTTGGTATTGCATCGTCTCAGAAAAGGATTCTTGAATGACCAGCCAAAAGGAACGAAGAATTAATTATTTGGTATCGCATAGTAAGATATCCTTCGTCAGTCAAACTGAAATATTGACATGGATAAAAATGAGTCTGCTCAGGTCAGAGTCTGGAACACCAACTGTTTTCTTCAAACAACCGTTTGTCGTTGACGTCACAAATTTTTCGCGGCAAGATTTCAAAAATCTAATTTGCATAAACCGTAGTAGCAGGACGTTTGACTACTGACCAAAACAGTTACTACTGTATTAGACCGAACGAAGGAGGAAGGAGGTGTCAAACGCCGCGCGCACACACGAGTGACGGAGAAAGGGAGGCAACTCGCGCACGCGTAAAATGTCGTAGATGGAATAATACCTTATTCCACACAGCCCTCCTCCTGGATCAAATGTCGCAGACATTTGACTAATAATAGTAGAATGTTTCAAATTTCTTTGAAAGGTGACTTTTCGACCGGAGCTGGTATACTTAGGCTTGTCGAGAGAAACAGGTGTCTTAACATTCTCCTGAACTTGCGGAAAAGGTTTCAACCGATCTATTGAAACGTTGTCGGTGTGAATACCTTTTGTATTTGGAAATGTTTGTCCGCGCGTTTAAGAACGCGGAATGGGCCTAGCTGGTGCGGTAAACTCAGGCAGTGCCGCGGTGGTGTATAGCATAAGTTTGCCATTTTAAGGCGTAGGTCCTGAATAAAATTTTTGAAACTGGTGGTGTGGGTCACAGCTGGTGAAAAAATATTGGCCAGGTAAAGATAACGAAGTACCAAATACAAGCTCTGCAGGGGAGCATTTCAAGTTCATCCTTAAGAATATTTCTTAACGATAGAAGGATGAGGGGTAATTCATCGACCCAATTATTATTCTCATGCTTCGTTGATAAAAATGGAATCGTTCCACCAGCCCATTAGCACAGGGGTGATACGCTGTAGTACGTATGTGCTTTGCACCAAGGAGTTCAGTGAATTCCTTGAAAAGACACGACTGGAACTGAGCTCCTCTATCTGTAGTAACCACTTTAGGGTTCCAAAATCGAAATCCAGTCGCTTAAAATAGCTTTTGCGACAAAATCTTTAACAGGGATGGCAGTATATCGGGAAAAAACGATCCACTATAGTTAGAAGGTTTATTTGGTAAGGGCCCAACTAAGTCCAATATTAGTAAAACGAGCATCAGGCTCACTGAAAGTGCCCACGGGAGATTTTTGTGTCTATGCACCTTACACTTCTGACATTGTAAACAAGTATTAACCCATTCGCGAATGTGAACGTTCATATTCGGCCAAACGAAACGGTCCGAAATTAACTTAACTGTGGCTCTTTTGTTAGGGTGTGAGAGTCCGTGGTGGTCAAAAACCTGTCTACGAAGAGACGGAGGAATATAAGGTCTTGAGATTTGGATTTTAATCACAGTATAAGACCTTGTTACTAAAAGGAGCTGGACATTTCTGAAGTTCTAAAGAAGTGTCTGATAACACATTTCAGAGTTATGTCCGCTTCCTGTTCGTCGGCGATCAAATCTTGACTGAGTGCATCAGTATGCACGACAAACATTTCAGTACGAGATAGGGTATCGGCAACAGTGTTATCCGAACCCTTAATGTACCTAATATCAGTAGTAAATTGCGAATATAGTCCAGGTATCTGATCTCCCCTCGGTATTTGTCCGAATTAGGGACAAACGGACGTTAAAGGTTTCCGTAAATATAACGAAGGACCTACCCTCGAGGAGGTGTCTAAAATGCTTAATGGCACGAAAATAGCCAACAGTTCACGAGAAAATGTACTGTAGCGTGACTGGGCAGGAGAAAGTTTAGCGGAAAAGAACGCTATAGGTCTACGTTTAGAAGGACTGACTTGTTCAATGACCGCGCCTATTGCTGTTTCGCTAGCGTCAGTGGTCAGGTAGATATCCGATTGAGGGTCGTCCTCTAAGAAACTAAGCAAAAAATTGCCTAGAGCGGTTTTAGCTGCTCGAAAGGCGTCCAAGGCTTCATTCTCAAGTATAATAGTCTTATTCTTCTTCTTCTGTAATAAATTGGTAAGAGGTGTTAGGATGTTAGAACAGTTTGGAATAAACCTCCTGTAGAAGTTGATCATCCCTATAAAGCGTCTCAACTGTTTAATAGAAACAGGGACGGGAAACTCAGTGATAGCTTTAATCTTTTCAGTTAAAGGGGCAATTCCATTTGCATCGACGTGATGTCCTAAAAATTCTATATGGTCTGATCCGAAGACACATTTGTCCAGGTTTAGACGAAATCCGTAATGGGACAAACGTTGAAGAACTTCGTGTAGGTGTTGTTTATGCGAGGCAGCGTCCTCGCTAGCTATCAGAATGTCGTCAATGTAATCGAAAACAAAAGGGAGTCCACGCAGAACCTCGTCCATAAGACGTTGAATGTTTGTGCTGCGTTGCAAAGGCCAAAAGGCATTTTCAAAAACTCAAATAAACCGAAAGGTGTAGTAACAGCAGTTTTTGGGACATCAGCAGCAGCTACTGGCACCTGATAATATGCTTTTGCTAGATCTATTTTAGTAAAAAATTTTGCGCCTTGTAAACCAGAAGTGAAATCGTGGAGGTGGGGATTGGATAACGATCCCGACGGTGATGGAATTCAATCTTCTATAATCCACACAAATTCTATAGTCCTCCTTTCCTGGTTTAGGTACTAAATGAAGAGGGGAAGCGTAAGGACTGTCGGACGGACGAATAACGCCTTCTTGTAGCATGTCGTCGAAAGCTTTCTTTGCGAATTTTAATTTGTTAGGTGCTAGACGACGAGGACGGAAAAAACAGGTTGACCAGTGGTCTTAATAAAGTGCTGTGTTTGATGTTTAGTTGAATCAATAGATCCAGCAGGACGCATGAGGTCCTGGTACTGATTCAATAAATCTAAGTACTCTTTATTGGGCACGTTGCCACGGTGATGCCAGTGGTAGTAAGTTTAGAATAAGTGCCAAGAACACACAGACTTGTTAAGTTGTCAAAGGGAATGATTGTTCATTCGCACGGCGAGATCATAGTGCGCCAGGAAATCAGCACCTTATCGGCATCTGGACGTCAGCGACAGTAAAATTCCGGTAAAGTCTGTCGCATCCCTATGTTTAGGGTAAGGGGACTTCGTACCGTAAGTATTAATACTGGAACCATTTGCTGCTTGTAAGCGGAGCTGAAAAGGTTGTTGACGAGCTTTATCACGCACGGGTAAGACACTAATGGCAGCGCCGGTATCAACCAAAAAACGTAAATTATTACGCGTGTCCGTCACATAAAAAAGGCGACTAAGTTTTGGTGAAATGCCTTGCCAGCGAGATTAGTCGCTTTCACTCGCTGGCGGTTTTGTTTTCCGCGACCGCAGTATAAGTACACGGCTTGACGCAGTAATAAGCTTTAGACCCAAATCTTAGGTGGTAGTAACACATAGTAGGAGTGGCATCCTTATCTCGGCTGGACGAGCGTGGTCGACTTCTCCAGCGCCGGCGGGAAGGGAACCGGCTTCGACCACGGCTCTTTAGAGCTAATGTTAAATCCTTAACTTGGCGCTGCAATTCCTCGACTGTTTTTTCCAAGACCTGTGGTCTCCAGTCGCTTCAGCACTGTGTACCGGCGTTGTCTGATTATCCAGTTGCGAGAAAATACGCTCCGCGGCGTCCGCTAATTGATCGATCGAGGTGTTTTCGGACATTGGCGCCAAAATTTGGGTTATGGTGGTGGGGAGACGGTCCAGCCACAAGCTTTTTAATATAGAGTCGGCCATGGTATTTTGCCGAGTCGGCTTTTCATATAACGAAGAAGTTGGGAGGGAGTCCTGCCATCACACGTTAGGTTGCTAAATAGTTCCCGGATTAACGACTCCTCTGTATTTCTCCTTAAGATTGCCTCTTTAACCGCGCGTAGGGTTCTACTTCAGGAACGGCTTCTAGGAAGTCTGAGACCTCATCGACAATGGCGGGTGGCAAAACCGCCACCACGTGGCCAAACTTGGTCTTTTTGGTCTGTAATCCTTCTGACTGTGAAAATGGCTTCCATTTGTAAGAACCAGTTCTTTATATTCCCTTCATGAAAGGGGGGAAAGGAGCGACGGCGGCGGACATGTTCGCCAACTCTTCAGAGTCACTAGTCGTCATTCCGGCTATCGGATTTAAGCACGTTTATATTTCAGCTTGCTCAGAAATATGTTAGCAAGGTTACAAAATTATCACGTGTTCAATTCACGTCGTAAGGTCACCAATTTTTGCGGACCCGGTAGGGTGCAGTGCTGGATTATACTGAGTGGCCTTGTGCCAGACACCACACTAAACTACCGAGCCTACAAGCAAAGTAAAATGTGTGAATGAACAACGAAGAAATGTGAAAAAAAAATCACACGTGCATAAATAAAATATATTAACAAGATAGCCTCCTCGGAATGACTGAAAAGGACTGGTTTCAACAAGAGTAATTTTTATTAATACAGGCAAAACAAGTAATTTGTCCCGTGGTAGGGACTAATGAAAAGTTCCGCGCCAAAAATGAAAAAAGCAAGATGGCTAACGGCGGGAAAAAGTTTCTTGAAGAAGGAGTAGATACCAGATAGTCAATGTACATGGTAATATTCGTACAAGGAAAAATACTCACTGCGAGTTTAGGTAATGTGAGTGAATGTTATGTACGTATTTTTTTTTTTTTTGTGTACTGGTTCAAAACAGATTTCTGGCGAGACCCAAAGTGGACGACGGAATGATTTGTATGTTCTGCATCGTCTCGAGTAGGACTTTGAATGACGAGTCTCACAGGGACGAGGAATTACTTATCTGGTGTTCTCATAGTCTTGTGAAAGAAATTCCGAATGACGAGCCAAAAGGAACGAAGAATTAATTATTTGGTATTGCATCGTCTCGGAAAAGGGGTCTTGAATGACCAGCCAAAAGGAACGAAGAATTAATTATTTGGTATTTGCATCGTCTCGGAAAAATGATTATGAATGACGAGCCAAAAGGACGAAAAATTAATTATTTGGTATTGCATCGTCTCAGAAAAGGATTCTTGAATGACCAGCCAGAAGGGACGAAGAATTAATTATTTGGTATTGCATAGTAAGATATCCTTCGTCAGTCAAACTGAAATATTGACGTAGATAAAAATGAGTCTGCTCAGCTCAGAGTCTGGAACACCAACTGTTTTCTTCAAACAACCGTTTGTCGTTGACGTCACAAATTTTTCGCGGCAAGATTTCAAAAATCTAATTTGCATAAACCGTAGTAGCAGGACGTTTGACTACTGACCAAAACAGTTACTACTGTATTAGACCGAACGAAGGAGGAAGGGAGGTGTCAAACGCCGCGCGCACACACACGAGTGACGGAGAAAGGGAGGCAACTCGCGCACGCGTAAAATGTCGTAGATGGAATAATACCTTATTCCACAGATTCTCCATATTTATGGAGATTAGGAGGCTCAGAAATATCATGGACTTTTCCCTCCAAAATTGCTATACAAATTTCCTGTCCCCTTCATTGGTTAGAAAATATATTCGTATCTCTGATAAGAACCATTGTTTTGGGAGCTGCTTTTTGGAAGAATAGGTCGGATAAACTGTGAGCGTTACCCCCAGACTTTATGGAACCAGGGACAGGATAATGGTGGTCAAATTCCTTTTTATATTTTCTAGCTCTCTCGTTTGTCAGAAAATATATTCTTATCTCTGATAAGAACCAAGGCTTTGGGAGCCGGATTTGAAATCACGGGGAAAAAGTTGGGGTTAAGATTTGGAAAAGAGGCTGGAACGTGAACTTATAAGATATTGTAGTTGCGGTTCTCAAATTCTAATAGGTTTAAAAGATTTGTGATTTTTTAATCAATGGGGAAAGTAAGTTACGGACCTATAGAATTAAATTTCTTATTCAAATCGGAGCTGATCTGTGGCTTTTTAAGAAATCTAGCTTGTCAAACTGGCAGAATGGTTTCGGCATTCAAAAAAACGATCTCAACTCGTTCTGGGAGGGAGGGAGCAATAATAATAATAATAATAATAGTTGTTGTGCAGGTTTGTTTTGTAAATTTTGTATTCTGTGATGTTGTTTTTTGTCATTTAATAAATGTAAATTTCTTTCAAATTTCACATTGGAGTAAGAAGTCTTGTTTAGTTTTTTTCGTTTACACCATTAATAATATTCGGGATAAAGGATTTGATTTGACATTCTCACTTCTCATCCCCACCCGCCAAACCTTTAATAAATAAAATCAGGTGTCTCCTACCGAAAAAAAGGTCATTCATAGTTCATACAGTAGCAGAATAAGATGTGGTAGGCTTCATGAAAGAGAGAACACCAAAGGTAGCTTAATTTCAGTTTAACCTAACATTACTAATCCCGAGTATGTGTAAGATCCCCCTATTTAAGCTGGCCTTATGCCATATTCTGTTCAAGAGGGTGCGCGGATAAATATGAAAGACAGTGAATTTCACTGTAAAAAGCTGACTCACTAAGAAATTTTATCTTAAAAAAAAAGAAAAGAATATTTATTTTTATATCAATATTTATTTATCATCCTTTGTACTTCTCAAGAGATTCTTGAGTCAACCTTGTTAGAATGAATGGCTTTGAGGAAGAAAACCAAACACGTGTTAACACTTAACCTACAGAATACATTATTAGAATGATGTCATTGAGCTAACAAAATCTGTTGATATCATCTCACTGCAAGATCAAATAATCGTCATGCTGGTCTCTATAGAGACCAAGCAAAGGTAGAGCAGACGGGCAACAATACCAGATTTCTAGTTTATGAAAGAAAATAAACAGAGAAACCTTATTTACAAATTTAATTATGATAAATGTTTCAATTCTAAAGTAGATCCCAGATTCACGCCACCAGATGTTTGACTCGTTAACAGCGGTGGAAAATTTCGTTGTTTTTTTAATAGTTTAATGATTAATCATACAATGACGGAAAATCTCGTCAACCGCAGTTGTTTCTATATTTTGTTGTTGTTACTGAGTCAGAATACGTTCTGATACTTTGATAAGAATAGCAGAACACTTTAAGCATATAAAAATAGTAAATATCTGTTTTAATAAGTTGTGGATCTACAGAAACATCTTTTTGTTTTTAAAACGCAGTAAAATTTAAATGGCGGTAATGAGATTTTTATTACCGAGTAATGTTTCCATACTTTAAACATTCTTCTTCCGTTTACTGTAGTTTACTTCTTCCGGATTGTCAATGTGCTACGTATAAGGTAAGTTTGATGTCGTTTTGTTGTTTTAATTTACCGATCTACTTATATTTAAATTCGTTCGAGTTTTCGTAGTTAAATGAAATATAAAATATTCGTAAAAATATTGAGGTTTATTTGCTTTTATTGTTAATTGTTTTTTTTTGGTCCATGCCTTTTAAATTGTTTGTTTAAACATAAACAAAGAAGAAAGCTGATGATTCTGTTGAAAATAAACATTTGTAAACATTTAAAGGGAAAATAATTAAAAATAATTATATTTTTATTTATTCTCGGTTATTTTGCCATTAAAACATAATAACGAAAAAGACAAATTCACAAAGCAAGAGTATATTCTCTTTTTCTTTCGGTTGTTCGTTTATGAACAGGAATTTTTGTTTTGTTTATTTTTTCACATTAATTTTTTTTAATGTTTTAATTAAGAAATGTCTTCATTTCTTTTTCTTTTCGACGATTTGATTTCCCTAATCCCGTTCAAAATGTAGCTTCCCAGCCTTTTCGTTAAGAAGAAGAAGAGCAAAGTGAAGTACCTGTTCTTTTATCTGACACGTCATCGAAACAAGACACGGAGATATAAGAAAATGAAAAGACACTAAAAAGCACGTGAACAGACTCGGATCATTTTTTGTTCTTTTTTTACGATGATGTTCACCCTGTACAAGGACCAAGTGCCACTCGAGGTAGAGTATATACTTACAGAATGAGTGGTACAATTTATAGGGCTATGTAGGCAAAATAACGTTTAACGCTAGACTTGAACAGGTTAAAAATTGTAGTGATTGGGGAAGCATCCTCTTGGGAGTAGGTTCCACAAAGCAGTGGTTCATGAGAAGAAGCTACTTGAGTGAAACTTGCATCACACCAATGGAATACGAAGGGAATGAGGGCAGTTCGCTACAATGTGTATGGTATGGTGAGTCTTAATTGTGAAGGCTAGAAATGGTGGAACTTAGGAATGTAGTTCATCTGAACACTTTATGAACAGAAATAGATAAGTAGAAACATGAAGAATTCACAAATTTGTAGTCAGGCAACTTACAGTTTAATTTTCTTTTTACTTTCAGTTTCATATTTCATAAGAAATAGGAAAATATCATTAGAAATTAAAAGATTCTTGAACTGCTATATAATATCTAATCTCCTGTGAATACTGGACAATTTTTTTTTACAGATGAGATTGATGAACATTTACCAGGCATGCTTATGAAAAGCAGTAGCTATTCATCGCCTGTTACTTTATTTTTTAAATGGAATAACTGAATGAAATTTCCTAAACAAAATTAATACTATGTAAAAATAAAAATGAATAGTAAAATAAAATGTTGATTTTTTTTTTTTTTTTTGATCAGTTCATCCTAAGCTCTACTCCAGTTCAAATGAAATTTCTAGGAGCAGGTCAGAATTAATTACTTTCTGGAAAAAGAACTGATAGGTTATTATTTTTTTAAATATAAACAATATCAATTTCTAGATAATAATAGTTTTGGTCCTCCATACTTAACCATCATGGGTATGACGATAAACTACATCCGCGTCCTGGGTAAGATGTTAAACTATGTCCAACAGCAAGGCCTCTGATCAGGAGGTTTTGAGGAGTGTGGAACCACCTCTTAATTGCTGGTGTTCCCAGGTCCATCTTGACCCGGGGTGGTAGCACCTGTTAGGGTCCCAGCTATGGCCAAATAGTTAATCCTGAAACAAGCATTATGAAAATGTAAAAATAGGTTTTAATACCAGAAATACTTTGTAAAAAATTATTACTAGAAATAAATTTTTGAAGAAAAAAACTATTACCAGCAATACATTTTTTAAAATAATATTACCAGCTATACATTTTTGAGTAAAAAATATTACCAGAAATAGATTTTTGACAAAACAAAAATATTACCAGGAAAAAAAAGTTGTCAGCATTACATAGGTTGATATGCCGTAAAACAAACCAAACCAACATTTTTCAAGGAAAAATATTACCAAAAATAGATTTTTGACAAAACAAAATATTACCAGCTATAAAAATTTTGTTGGCATTAAATAACCCATTGACATGGATATGTCGTAAAACAAACTAAACCAAACCAAACCATACTTTTTTAAATTTTATGTTTACTTTTTTAAAGTGGAGGATGAAAGTAGAAGACTACTGTAGTTGATCTATGACCTTGATGACAACTCATGGGCTACTGTGTATAAATAAAATATTATTTTTGTTATATTTTAAGCAAAAGGTATGCATTACTTGTGCAAAATCAAATTAATTAATATGTAATTGGATTTTTAAGTGATATTTTTAATTTGTTGTTTTCATTTTTCATCTAGAATGATGAGTGATATATAAATAATTTTACATTAATAAAATTTTAAAAATGTCTAAACTTTGTTTATGTAAAATTATTTTTCTCTTTTATGGATTAACTGAAATAAAACCAAATTTTTAACTTTAACTGTGACATTTAAATTAATTTAAATATGTTTTTTAATTATTTTTTTTTAATTAATCTGTGGTGGTACCTATCTAACATTGACGGGTTATATTAAATTTCACATGAAAATAGCATTAAACTTTGTATTTTTTGATTCTTCAAACAGGTTGTTATTTAATGAAAAAATCTCATGAACTGCAACTGGATGAATTTCAAAATTGCACTAAAAATTACAAGTAAATTTTAAAAAAATATTCAGTGCAGGTTTTTTCTTTTATTTACTTGTCAAATCTTTTTATAACGTTTTATTAAATTATTCAAACACTAACTCTCAAAAATTACTTTTAAAGTTTTATTGAATTATTTCTGGTAAGGTTTGGGATGAAATTTTTGTATGCTCATGGTTGATATTGCATAATCTTTTTATTGAAATAACATTTTCTGGTCTTTTTCTTTATGTAATTGTAAAAGAAATTCTATGAACACTTCCCAAATTGAAAAGTATTCATAATATATTGAGATGGTGTTGCTGAAACTGACACCCTTAAAAGTATTTCTAAAATACTGACCTATTCAACATTAAATTCATTTATTAATAAATAAATACTGAAAATTTCATTTAAATCAGACAATTTCCTGATTTTTGGTTAATTTTTGAAAACTAGATGTAGCAAATTTTTTTGCTTTCATTATAAAAGATGTGTACACATTTAAGTGATAAAAGCAAGAGACGTCTGCGGAAACAGCAAGTTATTTATATAATAAAATAAAGAAGAGTGGCAAAGAGGTTAGAGTTACTTAGAAAAACAAAAGAAAGAAGTTGTGGAGAACTGTAATTCCTTATGTTCTGAAAGCATATGGCATATAAAAAACAGATTTCATGGTTTGATTTGTAATATTCACTTTTTATTTAGTGAAGTAATTGCTTGTTTTAATCTTTGTAATTCTGAAAACCTTTTTAATAAATTACCATGTTTTCCGGTTTACAAGATGGGGCAGCTTGGAAGACGCACCCTAATATTGGAAAGAAATTTCTAAGAAAGAAAAGTCATTCTCATACAACAACACATTCACCATGCGTTCCTCACATACTGGTGCCACGTATTGTTTACATTAATCACTCATCCGATTTTGTTTGTATGGCAATGACATACTAGACAAGAGCAGAAAGGCTCCGCTGCTGCTAGTAAACAGAGTATGTTTAAGTTTGTGGCTTGGCTCCAGGAAGGTTTATAGCCTTGGAAATACTTGTAACAGCAAAGTACTGAAGTTACATCATATAAAAGGCTGAATTAGATAGCTAACATCAGTTTAATGACTAAACATATAAATTTACATCCCTATGAGTCACCACATTTAGGTAACCGTCCTAGCTAACTTGAGCCAGGGGGTTACCTGACATTCGTCTTCGAAGACGCACATGTATTTTTCAGGAAAAAAAATGCATCTTGTAAGATGGAAAATACGGTAATTTGTTTCTCATTACTACAATTTCTTCAGATTTATGTGCCATCACACACACACACACACACATACACATTACAACATGGACCACAGTACTTGACTTGTTCTGAATTACACAGCTATTTCTGTCTTTATTTTCTTTTTTTGGTGATTTATGTAGTTTTTTTTTTACCATGATACTAGTAAGCACATCAAGTCTCAGATTTCTTTTAATTTTATTTTAAAGTCAAATTTTACAATAGATCCTTGCTCTTTGTACTTTGAAATTTAAATTTATTTTTACTGCTTATAAAAACAGTGCAGTAATGTGGCTTCAATTGAGAAATTGGAGAGCCACGTTCAAATTCCAGTTGAGGTCATTACGTCCACTTATGTCCTAATACCCTTGAGGAAGGTATGACTCCACCTCTTCTCCCTGCCACCTGGGTAAACAGCAGGAAATTTTTTAAAGTGCACACGAACTTTATGGACACCCTGTATATATATATATATATATATATATATATATATATATTCAACTCTCCTGTTGACTTTGATGTATGAGGGTCAAACAGATCAGTCCCTAGGAACGAACAGCCCAACACCAGCACATGAGATTTGATTATAGTGGTGAAGGTTTTGTGCAGAACCATCCACACTTTTTGAAGGGTTGAATACAGAGACCTGGTGCACTACATGCCGCAAAATTCTCAAACGACCTTCCGAAGGTTTTGAATTCAGAGTTGTCCTCCTAGACCAGTTGCTATCCAAGGCTATAGAACACAATCTGTCCTGCTATTTATCCATAACTGGAGGGAGAAGAAGAGGATTCATACCTTTCCCAAGCACGTAAGTGAATGTAATGAATTTGACTGGAATTTGAACTCGGCTCTCTGATTCCTCAATCCAAGCTGTTATCCATTACTCAACTGTGCCACTATATATATATATATATATATATATATATATATATATATATATATATATATATATATATTATTTATTATAGAAGATTATATATATATATAGGGAGAGAGAGAGAGAGACACTTGGGCTTTTGTTTTTATCCGTATCATGCTTATAAGCAAGACAAGATTATTTCAAAGGCTAAGCATTTTTTAGACAGGAAACCAGGCTCAGATTTTATTGAGGTAATTTTATTTTTCAGTAAAAGTTCACTTTTTTAAAAAATAAATCTCTGTTATTTATATTTTAGAATTTAGAAAACTAAAAATTAGAAATGATTTTTTAGAGAAATGATTATCAAACTGTAACATAGAACAGATAAAAATTTGCCCAAGCACACATAACGTCACCTTAAGTTAGCCTACACAGAAAGACCTTATCATTTCCAACTCAATTTAATGTGACCCATCTCAACTTATGGCATATAACCAAAATTTCTGTCTCTTATTAAGGTTATATTTTAAGCCTGAAACAAGACTGCAAATTGAAATTTTCTTAAGCATGATAAGGTTCAGTTAAAATTACTTGACACTAAAAAAAACTAAAGCAAATCACATATTAATTAAGCTAAGAACAGATTCTTCACTTTGCCCTTTTTTTCACCCCAAGCAAGGCAATAGAGCCAGTGAATATTAGAGAATATGAGAAAAGCTACTGTTAAGGAGAGAGGACAATAAAAGAACAAGAATTAAGGAGATAGAAGACAATGATTGACACTGGATTGAAATTTTTGAAGGTCAAAGTTGATTGGGAAGCCAAAAGCTGCATTTTGAAAAGGATTACAAAAATTGGATTGTGTTTATATTTTTATTTTTCTATTTCACTCAAGTTAATCAAACATCTTCAAGTACATTTTTATTTTTTGGTTTATAGGAAACAAACATTGGTATTGTTGGTTTTAGCAATCTAAATTTTCCCTGAGGTAAACACTGAATTACTTCCCATACATTGAGATTTCCTTTGGATTTTCAAAAGTCATACATCAGAAAAAAAATATTATCTTATTTACACTATTTATATTCAGACAATTATCCTCATCTTTATTGTTCATATCACCTGATTGCTTTCAGTCTGAATTTCTGGGATGAGGAATTATCATTATTTACACTATTTATATTCCGACTATTGTCCTAATCTTTGTTGTTTTTATCACCTGATTGCTTTCAGGCTGAATTTCTGGGATGAGGAATTATCATTATTTACACTATTTATATTCCAACTATTGTCCTAATCTTTGTTGTTTTTATCACCTGATTGCTTTCAGTCTGAATTTCTGGAATGAGGAGTTATCATTATTTACACTATTTATATTCCGACTATTGTCCTAATCTTTGTTGTTTTTATCACCTGATTGCTTTCAGTCTGAATTTCTGGAATGAGGAGTTATCATTGTTTAAACTATTTATATTCCGACTATTGTCCTAATCTTTGTTGTTTTTATCACCTGATTGCTTTCAGGCTGAATTTCTGGGATGAGGAATTATCATTATTTACACTATTTATATTCCAACTATTGTCCTAATCTTTGTTGTTTTTATCACCTGATTGCTTTCAGTCTGAATTTCTGGAATGAGGAGTTATCATTATTTACACTATTTATATTCCGACTATTGTCCTAATCTTTGTTGTTTTTATCACCTGATTGCTTTCAGTCTGAATTTCTGGAATGAGGAGTTATCATTGTTTACACTATTTATATTCCGACTATTGTCCTAATCTTTGTTGTTTTTATCACCTGATTGCTTTCAGTCTGAATTTCTGGGATGAGGAGTTATCATTATTTACACTATTTATATTCAGACAATTGTCCTCATCTTTATTGTTTTTATCACCTGATTGCTTTCAGTCTGAATTTCTGGGATGAGGAGTTATCATTATTTACACTATTTATATTCCGACTATTGTCCTAATCTTTGTTGTTTTTATCACCTGATTGCTTTCAGTCTGAATTTCTGGAATGAGGAGTTATCATTGTTTACACTATTTATATTCCGACTATTGTCCTAATCTTTGTTGTTTTTATCACCTGATTGCTTTCAGTCTGAATTTCTGGGATGAGGAGTTATCATTATTTACACTATTTATATTCAGACAATTGTCCTCATCTTTATTGTTTTTATCACCTGATTGCTTTCAGTCTGAATTTCTGGGATGAGGAGTTATCATTATTTACACTATTTATATTCCGACTATTGTCCTAATCTTTGTTGTTTTTATCACCTGATTGCTTTCAGTCTGAATTTCTGGGATGAGGAGTTATCATTATTTACACTATTTATATTCTGACTATTGTCCTAATCTTTGTTGTTTTTATCACCTGATTGCTTTCAGTCTGAATTTCTGGGATGAGGAGTTATCATTATTTACACTATTTATATTCCGACTATTGTCCTAATCTTTGTTATTTTTATCACCTGATTGCTTTCAGTCTGAATTTCTGGAATGAGGAGTTATCATTATTTACACTATTTATATTCCGACTATTGTCCTAATCTTTGTTGTTTTTATCACAATGTTTCAGCCATTGTGTCCTCTGGTGATCTGATCTGTTATCCATTAGTTCACTATTCTCATATGTAGTAAAAATAAATTTAACTGATGTAGATTAAATAAAGGGTTCAGTTCGGAATTCTCTGTAGATTACTCAGATTGATATTACAAGGCCAGAGATCACAACAGCTGAGATATTGTGATAAAAACTGCAAAGATGGCAACAATAGTCCAAATAGAAATATTGTAAATAAGAACAATTGATCTTTCTCTGTGAATTGTGAAGATTTTTATTGTCCATTTTTTATTGATTTTTTTTTCTCAAATTGATTTTCTTCAGCTGTCATTCCATATAAATTGAGATATATATCTGTGAACTTCAGAGAGACTGAATTAAATTTCTGTTTCCCCAAAATTAGTGGAATAGTAGTTAAAATAAATTATATTGCCTTTCAAATGTTATTTTTTGTCTTATTTCTGATGTTTAAATGAATGTAGTGAGAGAAATCTAAGGGAGATAATTCAGTATTTAAATGAAAATTGTTTCGAGCAGTAAAATCAACAAGACTTATATAGTTTTTCTTTTTTCTACTAATTTACTGAGTATATAAGTATTAACTTTAATTGAATTTATAGGTTTTAAAATTTGAAAGATTTTTCTTAAACTATTCTTAATATTTTGGTATGTAAGAAAAAAATAAAACAATATGCAAATTATTACCAAAAATTATGCATTATTTTTTTTTTTTAGGAAACTTGACTTTAATTACTGGACTCTACACACGTAAGTTTGGTTACTTCATGCTTTATCTTAAAACATACTGTAGACAAGCACATATATATACTCTTTTTTTGCAAGATTGATATTTTTCAGTTAATTTGCAGATTAGGACTCGCACTCAGTTTGCATTAAAAATTTCTCAAATACTTACGCTTATGTGTAAATGTAGACGTTTCATTCGAAAATGACTTGATAAATTTGATAAAACCTATCATTTTGGAGTTATCAACAGTAAAAATTCGGATTCATTTGTGTCGTTGGTGGCAGCCATTACTGGCGTTGTTTGCATACATTCGCTGCAGAAAGCTAAGTGCCGAAGAATGTAGTTAATGGCCTTATTTTTACTGATCTCACTCGTCCCAACTTGTCTCAATTACTGCGCAAGAGGATTATATTGTGTGTGCAATAAGTAAGACAAGTGAATATTCCACTCATAGCTGTTCCACAGCAAATGAATGCAGACAACACTAGCAATGGCTGCTGCGATGCGAACGAATCCAAACTTTTATTCCTGATAACTCCAAAACGGTAGATTTTATCAAATTTATCAAGTTATTTTCAAATGAAGCATGTACATTTACACCTAAATGTATATTAAGAAATGGACAAAGTCCGACAATTTATTTATTAAAGACATTTTTATGTTTAACGTTCTTTTTTATAGATACAAGTATTTAAGTAAATGCTCTGTTTATAATAAACAGTATTAAATAACATTTACCGCCTGAATGTCCGAAAATTTTCATAGAAAATATTCGTTCTTTGACAGGATTCGAACCTGCATCCTATAATGGAACCGTCATTTACGCTGATGTGCCTTACCGATCAGCCACAAAGAAGCGTTTATAAGCAGTAAATTCGAACTTGTCTACCGAACGCTTCTTTGTGGCCGATTGGTAAGGCATGTCAGCGTAAATGACGGTTCCGTATAGGATGCAGGTTCGAATCCTGTCAAAGAATGAATATTTTCTATGAAAATTTCTTGGACATTCAGGCCGGTAAATGTTATTTAATACTGTTTATTATAAACAGAGCATTTACTTAAATACTTGTATCTATAAAAAAGAACGTTAAACATAAAAATGTCTTTAATACCTAAATGTATGTATTTGGAAAAATTTTATTGCAAACTAAGTGCGGGTCTTCATCTGAAAATTAACCTATTTTTCTTCTTTAAAAAAATTCTAAATGTAGACATTTTTTTTAAAGCCATGTTTATTGTTTAATAAGTTCTGTTTGTGTTAAGAACCTAAAAAAAAAGTTTTCTTTTTTTCTCTACTTTTCAGTGTCCTTTTTTTTACGAAAATGGAAATATCTGTATGTATGTAAACAAAATGACCGATTCTTCCTTAATACTTTCATTTATTTTCGCTATTTAAAATATTCTTGCTTTTTAAAATACTCTCTCAGAACTCAAATGCAATAACTTTTCTTTTGGTTTTACTGTCAGAGGAAATCTTTTTCTGTTAGTTTTCCTTCAAAAGATAAAATTTTAATTTCTTCATATGATAACCAACTTGAATGAAATGAAACCAAAATAAGAAAATGTTAACTTTGTCTAAAAGACACATTATTATACATTAAAATGGCGTAGACTAATCATACAAATACAAAGAAAAAAATTACAATGTTTAACCTTCATCCACACAAAAAATGATTAGTCAATAGGACAATTTTTCCCTCGACAACGCTATTATTTTGTACTACCTTCATTCCCTTGGCAATGTTACAATATTCTAAAAATATGTGACAATGCGATATTTATTATTTATCTTTTATGAAGAAATAAATGTAAAAAGAAATCTTTTTATTTAAAAAAAATTACAAAATTATCAAAACTTTTAAAGCATAGAACAAAGAAAATATATAAATTCACTTTCATATGTTTGGGATTTATTCAAATTTTAATCATCTTTTTTAATGCAATAAACTGAATATTTTTATACTTTAGTAAAGTTTTATAAATTTCTGAATAAAAAAATTGTTTTCATATTTATTTCTTTATAAATTGATAAATGAGAAACACTGGATATTATACTAGTTGTTTTGCATTTTTAGAATGTTGTTAATATAAAATTATTCTCATAAATGAACAATCTAATGAATAAATAGTGTTTAATATTTTTGTTGTAAATTCTTAAGAATAAAAACATGCATAAATTCACTTTCATCATATGTTTTGGTTTTATACTATTATACTACAATACTAATCATCACTTAGTAGTTAAAATAAAAGTGGTGTCATGAGAAAAACAGTGCTTTTGACACATTCTGTTTTTTTTTTCTTTTTTTTTCTTTTTTTGCGGCCATGAAAGTCCATGTTTACCCAATTTTAAAACAAATTTTTCCTTTTGTGCAGTGAGTCAATAGTGAGACGGAAAAAAATGAGGCAATCCACTTTTCAGTCTCAATCTTAGTAAAACTACAAAGGTAACTTGGGAGAAATTGAAACATTATTAAAAACTATTAACAATTTAATACAAAAAACAAAGAAAATATATAAATTCACTTCCGTATGTTTGGGTTCACTTTTCAAACATTGCCAAAGAGTGATGGTAGTTAAAATAATAATGGTTCCAGGGAAAAAAACTATCCGTTTGACCCACCATTTTATTAAAGGCATGAAGGTTAAACTTTGACAAAAAAAGAATGTCTTTTTAAATAAATGCAGAACAATTCAATTTAGAGGAATAGGTGAGCTTCTATCTAGGAGTGTCATTTTATTATAGAAACACAGGATTAAAACAACTAAAAGTGCTTGTGAAAATGTCACCGTCTTCTGATTTGAATTTTCTGATGAATCTTAATTCTTAACTTAATGATTAAATAAATTCATGGCAAGTTCTATGACAATAAAATATCTGGAAATTTCCCTGTCACATTCTTAAATATTTGAACCTAACAATTTAACAAAATATTGCAATAACTATGCTGGTCAGTATTTTAAGAAGTAACAGGTTACAAATAAAATAATGCGGTATTGACAACTTTTGTTGAAATAGACATTAAACATATGAGAGTGATATCGTCTCTATCTTCTTTCTTTTCTCATTGAAACCAAGTTTCTGTCTTTCTATGTGCAATCAAAAGAGAATAGTCCATTATTTATGAGGTATTGGCAGGATGTAATATATGTACATATGTGCTAAGGGAGGTACAAAGAGAATTATTAAAACAATACTGAGTGATCTTTTTTGTTCTATTCTATATCAGTAAAATGGTGAGAAGGAAACATTTGACAGCTGTTCTCACAGCTACAAACATTCGGCATACAAGTTCTATCATAAAATATGAAAATTTTCTAGCAAAGAAAAAAAAAACAAGTCTAGTTTTCAAAAATAAATTGTTGCTGTAAAATTTTACCATGTAAAAGTAGCCAACTGTTTTACTGATAAAAAAATGTAAAAGATCACCAAATATTGTTATGCGACTGTTATGTAAGTAAAAATTAATTTCCATGCTTACTTAGTAATGAAAAAAAAAGAAACTAATTACTTTTTTTGCCCAATTTGTTTTCAAAAACACCAAAACACAATATAATAATGTACAAAAATGTCAGTTTAAAGATTATAAAAAACTCATATTTCTTGATCAATATGAATGCTTTATTTAAAATTAAAATATTAATGTCTATTACAGCAAGACAGGCATCCAAAGTTTAGGGATGTGGGTTCAGATCACACTAGCGACTTTTTTCTTTCTTTCATCTTTTTTTTTGTCTTTTTTGCTTTCTCCTTCTGTGATTTTCTTTCTTTTTTATGTTTTTTTTCTCCCTCTGTTTTTTTCTCAGTTCTCCAATGAGAGAATTGTAATAAAAAACAAAATAAAATTCTAGTTAAAAAAAAATAATTCATAATCAGTTATCTTAATTTGAAATTTTTAGCTGCTTGAGTAAATGAGAATTTTATTACTAAATTTAGATTACTGACACTCCCTCTTTATTAACCATTTTTTTAAAAATTCTGGGTTTAAAAAAATTACTCTTTTTATGCGTTGTATTTTAACAATATATTGTCATGTCATACAAAATTGACCAGCTTGCTTTTTCTACTCACAATTTTTTTCTTTCTCTTTTTTATGCATCTTTAACCTTAATGTCATAATTGTTATGTCATAATTCTTTTTTTTTTTTTTTACTTATCTGAATTAAAAATTATGCTAAATGACAACCAGAAATTGATGCTGAAACAAAATCATTCGCTCCAACAATTATTGGAATAATTTACAGTTATACCTGACATTAAAATTTGAATGATTTTCCCTCATTTATCTCATCTTAATAAACATTCCATAGATTAGACCCATACATCCGGTTAAAAAGCAAAAATAAAATCATCCTTTATAATGGCTAAAAGTATAGGCGAAAGCACTCGGAATTACAGACATTTGAACAGTTTCTACAGACTCTGTGTCCAGAAAAGAAAAATTAAAGAAAAAGCTTAATCACAGTACCTTGTCTGTCATATTTAATGAAACATGTATATATATATATATATATATATATATATATATATGGAATATTGAAACGACCAATACACAATAACTCAAAAGCTGAAGGATTTGTGGACATATAATTATATGGACTTTTGTTGCTTTTTCATGTGAGGAACCTGACCCCAAAGTTTGTAAAAGTATTTTTGATACATCCTAATTATTCTTGTGCCTTTTTCAGGTTTGTTTATTAATTTTATTTGTTTTTATCTTTACAAACTGAAATGATTTACCAGTTTTGATTGTTACAGTTTTATCTTGTAATTGTGCACCAATTTTGTTTTCCCATTTAGTCCCATAAATAGTTTCTCGTTATTATAATAAATAAAAAAAAAGACAAGAATTACCTGAAAGGTACCTCAGATATCCCCACCTTTTCTTTTAGTATTAAGATATTGACATCTATCATATTTAAGGCAATAATGAAATTTTGCGGTATCAAATCAATGTTTAAATAAAAGAAAGATACCCCACAAATAATATATATATATATATATATAATAATAATAATGAATTAAGAAAAACCTTAAAAATCCATCTAGGTCATAATTTATTTCATGAAGTTATTATAACCAAGATAGATTTTTAAGGTTTTTCTTGATTTATTATTATATTGCTTTGTAATTTACATTGAGCTCTCTTTGCACTAATGCCTCCCTTGGAACTATCCCTACCAATTATGAATTGGTATTTTATATATATATATATATATATATATATATATATATATATATTTGTTTGAATAAAAGACAGACCACGTTAAGATTCCATGTAATAAGCTATTTCACCATAACCCCTTTAACAAGGTTCTGGATCATCAGACTTTACTTCCAAAAGCTGAAATGAAAAATGAAAAGAAATTCACACATTTTTTTACGGACTTCATCAAGTATACGCAAAGTTAACGAAGTGAGGAAGTGAGGTGGGAGAGAGGATATGAGTGTGTCATATGTATCATTTTAGTTTCCTATTTTAACCCCAGTGTGTCGGCTGGATGTTGCTCAAGTTTAACGTGTCTCGTCTCTAGATAAAGGTGGTTAAGGGGTGAGTGATAAGAACTACATTAAAGAAAGATGTTACAATAACCCCAATACTTGATGAAGTCCGTAAAAAGCCTCATGAAAGATCTTGACACCATCAGCAATACCAGCTCTCCATACATATACATACATACGTATATGATGGCCGCAAATCAATACATGTCTTGCTGTACACTCTCATCCCCAATACAACCAAATGACTCTTTAAGCCAGGCAGGGACTGGCATTGTTGACCACAAACATTACAGCCGAATAGACCCATAGCATGTGCTACTGCTGCTTCCTGGTCATTGTAATGAATTTTCATGTGTCTCCTTATGCCTCCCATTGAAGTGCACTCTCCTCCACAATGTCTACATATTTTCAGACCATCCTCAATGTAGTTAATAACATTGAGCTTCATGTGATGTCACTGGTGACTTTTGAGGTCTGCTTTACTCATGCACCCTTTACCACATGGAAGACATGTGAAATCACATACAATGCTGACACAGGCTGGGAGTTTAACAAGGTAGACTTTGTAATAAAGCCCAAGGTCAGAGTGAAAGGTGTGATTCTTCTTAAATGCATGAATTTTGGTTGTATTGGGGATGAGAGTGTACAGGAAGAACTAACAGGTAGATTGGAGGACAATGGGGGTACATACATACATACATAGCTGTGTTTTTTTTTTTGTTGAGGATTAATCTTGCACAAATCATGGTGGCTCCTGCCTGATAAACCATTTGTCATGATGACCTGAGGCAAGGTTTTACAAAGCCAGATTCACTTCCTGATTTTCTGCTGGTGAGGAGGGTGTCATGTCACCACACAGGGTATAAAACAAAACCTGTTACAAAGTGGATGAGTTTCTTATAAGAGACAATGACCAACACACACACATATATATATATTGTATATATTTAGGCAGCAACTTTTCATTAATGCATGTTTCATTAAATAATATAGACAAGTTTTGTCAATTTGAGTAAGTTCCTTTCATACTGTCTGATAAGCTTAATCACATTATTGTTGAAAGACGAAAGGAAAACACCACATTGATACATGTTTAAATCCAATCTAAGCTTTCCCTTCCTTGACATATTGATAAACATAAATAATAACAAATTTACTATTTCGCCATACAAAAAACCTACCAGTATAAATTCATGTACACTTAACTACAAAAGCGAATGCCCATATTACTACAAAATAGCAATTATAAAAAATCTAATACACTGTGCAAAAACTAATTCATCTACAAAACAGATTTTTTACAGTGAACTAAAGAATATAAAACAAACACTTATTAATAATAGCTTTCCAAACTATATAGTTGATGAACAAATAAAATACTTTCTTAGAAGTTTTAATACTATGCAAATGGGATATAATACTGCTTCAACTAATTCCAAACATATTAATCTCTTTTATCGTAGTCAAATGCATACTAATTATAAACAAGATGAAAATATACTAAAAAAATGAGTAAATACTAATATATCCACAACAGACCCTAGCAAAAAAAATTAGGTTAATCATATACTACACTAAATCTAGTATATCCAACTTAACTGTTTGCAATGATTCTTTCCACGTCCCCATTAGCAGAAAACCAACATAGTTTACAAATTCAAGTGCTCTTTGTATCTCCAACGGATTAAATATTATTTATGTTGGTCATACAACAAACTCACTTTCATGGCGCTTGACTCTACATTTAAATGATAACTAACATTTTTAGACATTTAAAACAACATGCCTGCCCGCGTACTCAATTCTGGAAAATCCGCGTTGAAAACACAACTATACTTAAACATGAAAACAATAAACAAAAATTAAAAATTCTTGAAGCTTTATACATAAAACAGTTGAAACCTGACCTGAACAAAATAAACTATGAAATCTCCACAAATATCCTTAAATGCCTATAATTTATAACAGAAGCCATTGGTTTATACCAATGGCTTCCCATACTTAATACTTCTTGTTTTTCATTCACGCGTGGTCATGTGTGATGTCATGATGTGCAATGCGATTTTCGCTTCCGCGTCTCATATATATGAGTTTGTCATTATTTGGAAATTTTCATGCAGCAAGGGTGGACTATCATTGTTGTTTCATCCGTGTGTTGTTTGATTTATTGAAATTGTCATCTTTGATAATGGCTTGTGTAAGCTGAAAGCTTACATTGGATTTAAACATGTATCAATGTGGTGTTTTCCTTTCGTCTTTCAACGATAATGTGATTAATCTTATCAGACAATATGAAAGGAACTTACTTAAAATAAATAGACAAAACTTGTCTATATTATTTAATGAAACATACATTAATGAAAAGTTGCTGCCTAAATATACACAATATATATATGTGTGTGTGTGTTGGTCATTGTCTCTTATAAAAAACTCATCCACTTTGTAACAGGTCTTGTTTTATACCCTGTGTGGTGACATGACACCCTCCTCACAAGCAGAAAAGCTAGTTGGGGAGTTGGTTTAGACACTAACAACCTGTCCATGCAGCAATTAGTACTTGGTCACAATACCAGGCAGTGTGGCAACAGTCTGTTTCATGCTTAAATGCAAATTTGAAGATTGCATTTAAGCCTGAAACAGACAGTTGCTGCTGGGTGTTGTCTTCAATGTCCACTTTTATAATTATATATGCTCTATCTCTGATATTGAGCACTTTAACCCATAAATATAGCATACCTTAAAACTATATTTTTATCATATATATATATATATATACCCAAGTATATAATTGGTGTATATGGAATGAATTCCAATAACCAACAATTACTATTCTTAAAAGAGTGCTCAATACAGAGTAGAGCAGATATAATTATTTATTTTTAAAAAAATTTATAACATAAATATGTTATAAAATCACTATAGAAATGGCTATTTTTGTAGTGATTTTATAACGTATTTATGTTATAAATTTTTTTTTTAAATAATATATATATATATATATATATATATATATATATATATATATATATATATATATATATATATAAGATACAGGAGTATTTATTTAAAATAACAATATTTGTTTATTTCTAAATTCTATACCACTGTGAAAGGTGAAGAAAAATGTTTTTTAAAAAACTGTTACCCTGTACATGTGCACATAGATCTGTTTTTGTATGGTTGTACCAATATTTTGAATTTTCTCTCCAAATAAAGATGTGACTTAATTTCTTTTTCTTTCTTTCTTTTTTAGTTTCTGCACTTATGGTTTTGATTGCCTTACTTTTTCTGCTTATGTGGTCTTACCTCTATGTTTTTCTCCTTATTCCTGGAGGCTTTGTCATTTTCGTGTTTATCACACGGATAATTCTCAAGCGGAAATCAGCCCAGACATATCCGGGCATCTTCACCATTGGATTCTTCCATCCTTACAGCAATGCAGGTGGAGGGGGTGAAAGAGTCTTGTGGACAGCTGTTCGAGCCCTGCAAACAAAGTAAGAAATCTTTAACACCTTTGAAAATGTCACACACAAAAAGAAAAGAATACAATTTAATATGATGAAATTTTATCAATTTTTAGTGTTGTGCAATCATTTATTATAGAGTTGATATTTAAAAATAATTTTCTTTTTGAATTTTATTTATTGATAGTCGAATGCTTGGCTTACCAACAGGGAAACAACAGTTGTAAAGATTACTTCGGAAACAAACTATATTTATGTAATAAATTTGTATTTTTTTATTTTAATGATATTAGAGAAAAACGTATGTCAAAGTGGAAAAAGTTTTCTTGTGACATGTTTTGTCCTTTAGGACTTAATCAGACTAAATTTGTTATATCTGTCTATATTTCTGAGATGAGGTATTATGTACATTATTTACATTATTCAAACTATTGTCCTCATCTTTATCACCATATTTATTACAACATTTCAGCCGTTGTACGCTCTGGCCTTCTTCAAGTGGTTAGAATGTCGAACTGAACTCTTCAAAGAGTGTGAGTTCAATACCTGGCTAAGGCAGTGGATAACTTTCAGAGGGAAATTAACAGGAGATAACTGACATCCATTAAACATGGCATGTGGAACTAGAACAGTCTACCCCAGTGAGCAAAATAAAGGGTTCAGTTTGACAACTGCCGAAACATTGTAATAAATATGGTGACAAAGATGAGGATAATAGTCTGAATAATGTAAATAATGTAAATTTGTTATTGTTATAATGATAAAAATTTATTTAAGGACAGACTACATTTATATATTTAAATAAATTTGCAATTTTTTTTATTATAATAATAAAAATTAATTCAAAAACAGATTATTTTCACTTGTTTAAATCATTTTCCCTTCAACTGAATACAAAAAAGTTATTTTATTTATGTCTTTTTCAAGAAAACCCAATTAAAATGAAATTAAAATTTGGTATATTTAAATAATTCTAAAATGATTTTATTAATAATAATTAAAAATAATGTTTGTATTAACAATTAGAATTCATTTAATCAACTTGCTGTTTTTTCACTTTTTTAAATAATTTGGTACATATCTTAAAGAAAATCTAATCGTACAGGATATTTTGACTTATTCAGATAATTCTGTAAAATATTTTTCACCTGTGCAAAAACTAATTTGTAATTTGTTATAATGTGGAATGGCTGATGACAAAAATGCTGAAGTAAACAAGGTCATTGCCAGGCTTAAAATTTTATGAACATTCTAATATTTTAAAAACTATTTACTTTATGTCTTCTTCTTCTTCTAAAAAAAGAAGATATTTTAAAAGGGAAAGTTTGTGTTTATTTTATGTTTTCTTTAAATGTAAATAAACTGATATTTTAAACTACATCCGCGTCCTGGGTAAGACGATGAACTTCGTCCAGCAGCAGGGCCTCTGATCAGGAGGTTTTGAGGAACATGGAACCACCTCTTGGTTGTTGGTGTTCCCAGATCTGCCCTGGCCTGTGGTGGTGGCACTTGTTGGGGTCCCAGCTATGGACAAATAGTTATTACCAAATTTGGGGTAAAAACACAGTGAAGGTGTAGAAGTGGGTTTTGGTGCCAGAGGTGCTTTGTAAAAGGAGCAATTGGTTTTTGAAGAAAAAAATATTTTGAAAAAATATTACCCCTCAAAATATAGTGTTTTATATATTAGTTCTATATATTTGAAATTGCAGTAGCCTGGCTCTCAATTTCAGTCAAGATTGTTTTAGGTGTTGCCATAGAAGGATATGACTACACAACCAAGAAATTCAAATTCATCTTGCATTGGAAAGAGTAACATTTTGTTTGGTGAAAATAGTCACTGACAGTGTGCTAAAGGTTTTAAAGCGAAATTAGTTCTTCCAATTAGAATTTGATGCTTTTCACATTTAGACATAATGCATGTATCTAATATTGTCCTTTAACTTATTTTTCATTCAGGTTTCATTCAACAGTTTAAAATGAACACTTGAGTTTTGTTTATGCTTTGGTTTGTGTGTGTGTGTGTGTGCTTCATTTATTAAAATTTCACTACTATTAATAAGAAGCTAGAAATTAGTTGCTTTTAGAATTAATATGATAAAATTTTAATTCAAAATTTTTGTCACCAGGGCATATTCCTCAAAAACTTAACCAGCCATCCCTAACTAAAATAAAATCATCCCTGGTACACCATTAATCTCAAGCCCTTGGTGAAACACAATCTTCTTGGCTATTTTCCCTGTCAGCATTTTACCAGACTAAACTACCATATCTGACTTCCTCTATTTGAGCAGGGAATATGAAGAAAAAATTGTTTGATTGTAAAATCGCATATTCTTTCTTCTTCAGGGTAATTCTTGTCTTCTACAGCTTGCTCTTAACAATATTTATCTTTTTGCTATCTCTCTCTAAGATTGAAACTGAATAGTGGGTTTCTTTCAATTTTTTTTAAATCTCTCTCTTGATTCATTAAGTAAAGGAAAAAAAGTTTTTTAATTTGTTAAAGTTTTTAAAAAAAATTAGCAAATATGGACTTTTGTACCTGCAAAAAAACAGTTTCAAAAGAACGTTTTTTTTTTTTCCCTTGTCACTGCTATTATTTTAACTACCTTCGCTCCTTGACAATGTTTATTATTTTAAAAAGTGATGATTAGAATTAGGATAAAACCTAAACATATGTTGAAATTATTAATACATTTTTTTTGTTCTTGAGAATTACACCAAAAATATTAAACACCATTTATTTATTAGATTGTTTATTTACAAGAATAATTTTATATTTACAACATTCTAAAACACTAATACAATTAAAACTAATGCAATATTTATCATTTACCAATTTATAAAGAAATAAATATGAAAACAATTTTTTATTCAAGAATTTAGAAACATTTAATCAATTATTAAAATCTGTGAACCAACTGTAAGGAAATCCTTATTATTTATCATTTTATAAAGTTCAAATCGTTTGGCAATTAGTCACTTAGTTTTATCAACCATTCCTATAAACAACATAATAAATAAATAGTCTAAATAAACAATTTAATAAATAAATAGTTTTTATTATTTTTGTTGTCAGTTCTAAAAAACAAAGAAAATGTATGAATTCACTGCCATATGTTTAAATTTTATTACAATTCTAATCACTGTTTTTTAAAACAATAAACATTGCTGAGAAGTAGTTAAAATAAAAGAAGTATCAGTGGAAAAATTGTCCTATTGTCACTGTTTTTTTTTTGTTAGACGGCATGAAAATCCATGTTTGCCAGAAACTGAATATATTGAAAATTAGCTTTTTTTACTCTTAGCAAACACTGATCCCTATTGCTGGTTGAAAATATTATCAGCAGGTGTGGTTAGCATTATGTTTGCCAGCATAAAAAGTTGAATTAATAAGCTGTGTTCAAATCCCAGCCTAGTCTTTTGCATTAACTTCTGCACTAATGCACTTGGAAAAGGCATTAATCCATTTCATCTCCCCTCAAATATGGGTTAAATAACATAGTTGAATGGGCTTTTTAGCCTTGGATGACAGCCAGTCTAGCAGAAACACAAATCTTAATCCAAAGATAGCAATGGGAAATGACTTTCCCAAGAAGATATGTCAAGTCACAGAAAAGGAATCTTTAAAAAACCATGATCAGCTACTGTAGAAAATAAAATTTACCAGTGATGAAATCCCCTCATAGAGATAGAAGCACTGCTGTTGATTGCTCAGAAGATTTGACTAAATCTTCTGGTTTTCTTCCACCTGGTTAAAATGTGATGTGATTTTAAAAGGGGGCCCTATTAATAGACAAAGTGGCTACTACTGTTAACCACTCATCTGTTGTGCTTCATTGCAAAGAGGATCTTTTTCATAACTCTCCCAATTGTAGTTTGGGCTTAAAAAGGGGCCCTGTTAATAGAGGAATCAGTTACTTTTGTTAACCACTCATCTGTTCTGCTTCGTCGTGATGTGCATCTTTTTGCAATTCTACCAATTGTTACCTGGGCATTCTATGCATCTTTTCTATTTTTTGAAGATAGAACTAGACCCATCTCTGTTGAAAATTAGCAGAATTTTCAACACTACTTCCTGAAGGTACATGGCATTAAAAAAAACCATTATTTTTCATTCATATATATATATATATATATATATATATATTTTATATCATATATCATTTATATCATATATATATATTTTTCTATAAAGCTCAAAAACTGTCAAATATATATATAATATAATATATATATATATATATATATATATATATATTATAAATTGATTTAAAATATGTTTTTTTTGCTACCCAGTTTTAACCATGTTTCAAAAATGGAAGCTAAAAGCCCTGAATTTAATTTTGTAATTAAATTAAAGACATTAGTTCCATTTCACCCTCAAGCGAATTTTGGAGTAACTTTTAAAATTACTGGGTTTTAAAGACACAGCTAAAATCATAATTGACGTTTCCAAGGTTACAGATAAATCCACTTCCACTAGACAGGGGTGTCTGTGTGTTCATTATGTCTGTATTTTGATGTATCAGTTATTAGTTATATATATATATATATATATATATATATATATATATATATATATCCTATAAAGCTCAAAAGCTGTCAAATATACTCAACCCTCACACTTTTGCTAATTTAGGTTTTGCTACAACTTATCAAGGACCCATTCTGGACAGAAACAATTTTGTGTGGGGTTGAACAAAAGTTTATTGCATATTGACATTCATTGCATAAGTTTCTCAAAGTATAAATTTGATAATTGATTCCATTCTTTTTTCAATGACTCTAAGAGCTCTTGTCTCATTTTTTTTTTCACTCTTCTTTCAAGTTCATCCAGTGTTAATTCGTTTTGGTTCCTTCAAACTTTTGAACTTTAGTGTATGTCATAAATTTCAGTTATGTGTGAAACAAAATCACATGTTCAAACATAGCATATTGTAAAACGTTACAAACTTTAATTTCACCCTAATATATTAAATTATTTTTTTTATTATTTCACAGTTGACTTTCTCAGTATAGAGTATATGGGTCCCAAGTTCAGTGAAATGAAATGTTTAGGGTTTTTCTAATAATGTTACAAACAGTTTCTAATTAATGTGATTTCCGGTTTATTTGCTTGATCAATTGACTGGCTTTATTGTTGGCTTTAATACACATTCACATATACATTTTATTTGTTGGCTTAAATTTGTTCAGCTTATGTATTAGTTATTTGTATTTTCTTTGGAATTGTCTCCCTTTACATTCAGTTATGATAAGTCTTTTCTTTCTGATTGGTACACGTTGATTTGTTTGTAGCAAGATGATAAAATTTCAAATCTAAATTATTTGTCTATTGAAAATAGCATACTTATTAGAATATATATTCACTTTGAATACAGAAGGTATAAAAAATGATAAGATACTAAAACTTTCTCACTGGAAAGAAAGTGAAAGAAAAGCTAATTATTTTTATTTTATTTAAAAAAAAAAAATTTCACAGCCAAGTAAATAAAGATACAAGTTTGACAGACCTGAAGCTATTAAGTTTTTCTTAGTTTTTGTGTCCATTTTCATGATTGAAATTATTAAAGGGTTACACTCATATTTTAAAAAAAAATTTGAATTGTTTTTGTATGTGTATAAACATGACAAATTTTATAGATTTGGTGGCCTGTACATAATAATAACATAAAGAAAATAAAGGTGATGACTATATAGTAAATTTAGAGCCAAAATTCTTAATTCCTTAAAATTCAATAAAACATTAGATTACAGAATATTTAAAAAAATTTTTAAGATTACTGAGTACTTAAAAGGTGCTCACTTTATATTCCTCAATTATTTCTTTAGGAATATAACCAAATTCCTGTAGAACAACATTAGATAAAATCCATCTATCATCAAGCTGTTATAGAGATATTAAAAAGCTGTCAAATAAATACCATAATGTTAAAAAAAATATATTTCTGTGATATTTTAAACTTAAAGTAAATAATATTTGTTTCAAATCATATTAATTATACTTTGATCAGCTAATATTCCTCAAATAAAGTTTAAAAAAACTATATCTTTTTTTTTAATAAAGGGATTTACATTATTATAACAGTTTGCTAAAAATGGCACTAAATTAAAAAATTTTAGAAATTCCAATCAATTTAAATTAGATTTGAAATACAGCATATTTTGTTTATTGAAAATATTAAATTTAATCCCTCAGCTTGAAATTAAAACTAAAATAAAATCTTCAAGAAAGATTTTTCATTATTAAAAATTCATTTTAAACACTAGGCATCACGTTTTTGTGGAGGTTCCTACTTTATTTGCATATGAAACTAATCAATGTTTGTATAACATTTCTATAAAACCCTAGATTGGCATCTAAAATTGGAATGAAGCAGGATGACAAAAGTTTGAGAAAAGAGCTTAGGTGAGAAGTAATGAATAGATATTCTTTGATGTCAATGAGCCTTGGAATTTCCACAGGTTTAGCTAGGTTAATAATTACTTTCAATCACTGGTATAAGTTGTACAAAATAAATTACTTTATTAATAACATAGACTGGTCCACTGGTGCCTTTCATGTCAGAAAAATGCCAGCTGTCACAATACTGAAGTGGAGAGGGTTGATGGCATTTAGGATCAGACATTGCCAGCTGTCACAATACTGTTGACCAGTTGAACTAAGGAAGACTGACTGCTTTTAGGATCAGACATTGCCAGCTGTCACAATACTGTTGACCAGTTGAAGTAGAGAAGTTTGACTGCTTTTAGGATCAGACAATGCCAGCTGTCACAATATTATTGAACAATTGAAGTGGAGAGGGTTGATGACTTTTAGGATCAGACATTGTCAGCTGTCACAATACTGTTGACCAGTTGAACTAAGGAAAGTTGACTGGTTTTAGGGTCAGACAATACCAGCTGTCACAATACTGTTGAACAATTGAAGTAGAGTGGGTTTTTAGGATCAGACTATGCAAGTACAGGTGTATTGATTGATTGACTGGTCAGGTAAGTTTTCTTATTAAAAAAAAGATGTATTTTTTGTCTTAATAAAGCATAACATCTATCATGTTTTTTGTTATAGGTATGGCTCCAAGGTGATGTGTGTCATCTATACAGCTGATACCAATACCACTGGAGCACAAATACTAGAAAAGGCTCGTCAAAGGTTTAACATCACCATTCAACTTCCAGTTCATTTTGTGTTTTTAACAAAGTACAAATGGTTGGAAGCTCACCACTACCGACACTTCACTTTGCTTTGCCAGAGTTTTGGGTCACTGGTCACTGGAACCGAAGCTCTCTTCTCTTTTATTCCTGATGTTTACTGCGACAGTATGGGATTTGCTTTTACTCTTCCTTTATTCCGATATTTTGGGGGTTGCAAGACTTTTTGCTATGTGCATTACCCAACTATCACCCACGAGATGACCCAGAGAGTTGGAGAAGGTACTGAAGATTACAACAATTCACAGCTTGTTGCCAAAAACACATTTTTAACTTGGTTAAAGATTTACTACTATAACATGTTTGCATTTATCTATGGAATAACTGGCAGATGCTGTTCTGTTGTTATGGTCAATTCTTCTTGGACTTATAGTCACATAAAATCTCTCTGGAAGGTTTCGTGCACAAAAATCGTGTATCCACCTTGTGATGTAGGAGAGTTTTTGGAAATCCCCCTACAGAGAAACAATAGGGTACGGTCAGTTATATCGGTTGGGCAGTTTCGTCCAGAAAAGGATCACCCACTACAGATAAAGTCATTTGCTAAGTTTTTATCGCAAATTGCTGAAAACCAACGCATGAATTATAAACTAAATTTAGTTGGTGGTTGTCGAGGTGATGAAGATATAAACCTTGTTAGTAAGTTAAGAGATCTGTGCAGTGAACTGGACGTGGAGAAAAATGTGGAGTTTAAACTGAATGTGGAATTTTCTGAATTGAAGCAATTGCTTGCTGAGGCTGAGATTGGTCTTCATACCATGTGGAATGAACATTTTGGAATTGGTAAGATTTTCTGATTTTTTTCTTTTTATTTCAACTCTTTCTTTCTTGTTTTTCTTCCTTGTTTTTTGTTTTCTTCTCTTTTTTCTTTTCCTCTGATTTTCATTTTCTATTTTTTGGTTCTTGTTTTTTTCTTCTTCTTTTCATTTTGTTTTCTTCTGTTTTTCTTTTTTTGTTTTTCCTTCTGGTTTTCTTTTTCTTGTTTTTCTTATTCTGTTTCTTTTTTTTTCTTGTTTTTTCTTATTTTCTTGTGTTTTTCTTGTTTTCTTCTCTTTCCTTTTCTTTTTTCTTTTCCTCTGATTTTCATTTTCTATTTTTTTTCGTTTTGTTTTCTTTTCATTTTGTTTTCTTCTGTTTTCTTTTTTTGTTTTTCTGTTTCTTTTGTTTTTCTTGTTTTTGTTTCTTTTTTTCTTGTTTTCTTCTCTTTTATATTTCTTCTACTTTTTATTCTTTTTTCTTTCCTTTATTTTTTCTTATTTTTCTTCAATCTTTTCATCTTTTACTTTTTGCTGATGTTTTTTCTCCATTTTTCTTCATTCCATCTGCCATGCTTGAATATTTCTTGCTGTCATAGATAGAAAAGATTAACGCACAAAAAACCAAAATGTGATACAAATTCAAATTTCCCAGAACATTTATTCTTTGTTGCTTAACAATTATAAAATGACGATCTGAATGTTTTGCTTAAAGAAATACAACTCAAAATAATTACCTGTGTAAGGTTTCCACTCAGAAATTTATTTAATTATCTTTGCTTTTGTTGATAGTATTGTAATGTTAAGGTGGATGTGTGAATAGAGTCACAGTTATTGTCATGGAAAGTGGAAGTGGTTGAGTTAGTTTGGTTCATTTCACACTAATTGAAGTGTAAGCGTTCTCAAAGCAAATTTGTGGCTTTCACAACACAACGAAAGAAAATCACTTGTAACATCGTCAGGAAAATAACTCACGAACGCATAGAGCCAAAACTGCCCAATTTTTTCCTCCCGAGTCGACAACACCAACTGCTTTTATCGGCAGAACCTATTTTTTTCCATTAAATGTCGACAGCCAGGATAGGATGCTCCGTAATTTGCATATTAATATCCTCTTATAGCGACTCCTGTGACGGACTTGTTTCTTTTTCGTCCCAGAATACACCTGACAGCGCTGTCGCTTGGGTTGACGAGGTAAGTCGCTATAAGAGTTTTGCTGACTACTTTTTTGGCAATCCCTCCCGCAGATCGCACACAAAACACGAACTTTTTTCGGGGTACTTAATTATCTCGTTCACTACACTCCCCCTGTCACATAAGTGACACTCATGGGCGAACCTCTTTATTCTTAAGCTTCTCGGGCGCGGGTGACTGTTGGAGGAGATTGTGTGTTATGTTCTGAGGTTTCTTCTGATCTGACAACCTCATCGAGAGTCTTCATCATCTGAAGGGGTGCTAAATATTCTGACCTCAGTTCTGGAGCTTTTCTGGTGGGTTATTTTCCACCATTTCCAAAATGCTGTCCATGTCTTAGTCCTTTGGTGAACTCTGTGCTAAAAGTCGGGCTCGTTGATCTTCAAAGTAGCACAGATGGGCGGATCAGAAAACTTGACTTCACCTGCCTCTGTAATCGCGTGACGCTGCCCAGCTCCTTAATAATGTCCATCCCAAGGAGCAGATCGAAACCCTAATAACAGCTGTCCACGACCAACACACTGACTGTGACAGGGTCACCGTTGTTAATACTGAGTTTGATGATTCCAACTCCCCGGCTTCTAAGAGCCTTTCCATCAGCCGTTAATATCGTCCATCTTTTGTCTGCTCCACTGTCGGCCAAATCAAACCGTTGGTGAGTGACCGAGAGCAGCCCGAATCTATTAACGCGTTATTCCATTGATCGTACCTTTAATCTGAGGGAGCGCCACTTTCATGCTCGGTGCGGGAAGAGACCGGCGCTGACGTCGTCCCCATTCCATTTCCCGGGCACTTAGAGGCAATATGACCTACTTTCTGACATTGAAAGCATCGTGGATCGAGGCGTGCCTTTTCGCGCCCGACCGCGCTGCGCATTTCTTGGCGTTGATAGTGGCAGTCTCTGGCAAAATGATTCGCCCCAGAGCACTGATAGCAGGTGGCAACGCGCCATGGTGACGAATGGCTGGGGTCGGACCTTCTTTGACTTCAATTGGTTGAATAACTGCGCCACTGGTTCATCAGCCTCTTTTTTTTTTTTTTTTTTTTTTTAAATCGATCATGACAGCACAGGCTCTGGTCAACAATTGATTGAGCGTCTGGTCTTCCATTCTGGATGATGTGCAGAGTATCTGCTTAACGACTGGGCAATCCAGAAACGAAGGCACATGTCATCC
Organism: Acanthosepion pharaonis; assembly: GCA_903632075.3. Lineage (NCBI taxonomy): Eukaryota > Metazoa > Mollusca > Cephalopoda > Sepiida > Sepiidae > Acanthosepion > Acanthosepion pharaonis. Next base: position 1,600,832 of record CAHIKZ030000188.1, on the reverse strand, counting down.
ATTCTTCAGGAAGCGGTGCGATTGGACAATGAGCTTCTTTAATTCTGCCAAATATATGTCTACTGTCTCGCCGAATTAGACGCCTTGTGCCTAGAATTGGTCGTAGGCCACGAACCGTCCAGTTCAAAAACGCGGTTAGTAGAGCGTGCTTTATTTGCTCAATGTCACTTTTCTGTTCTTTACTCAGCTGCCTATACACAGCAAGGGCACCGCCATTCAATCGCAGAGGAAGAATCCGATCAATCTTATATCGAACGGTCTTTCCATGCATCTTGCGAGAGACAAAGTAAACGCCGAAATAGCTTGAAGTGTAAGCGTTCTCAAAAGCAAATTTGTGGCTTTCACAACACAACGAAAAGAAAATCACTTGTAACACGTCAGGAAAATAACTCACACGAACGCCCGTAGCCAAAACTGCCCGAATTTTTTTCCTCCCGTCGACAACACCAACTGCTTTTATCGGCAGAACCTATTTTTTCCATTAAATGACAGCCGGGATAGGATGCTCCGTAATTTGCATATTAATATCCTCTTATAAGCGACTCCCACGATGGACTTGTTTCTTTTTCGTCCCAGAATACACGCGACGACAACTTGTCAGGGTTGACGAGGTAAGTCGCTATAAGAGTTTTGCTGACTACTTTTGGCAATCCCTCCCCGCAGATCGCTTTTTAAAACACGAACTTTTTTCCGGGTACTTGATTATCTACGTTCACTACACTAATACCCTTGGAAAAACCATGACCCCCTTCTACAACAAGTATGCATTAAATTGGAGAAAGAAAACCCTGAATTCAAATCCTTGTAAATAATAGGGTAGACTAGGCTATTTAGCCTTGGTTAGCAACCAGTCTAGCAGAGGGACTACTCTGATCTTTCTAAATAATAGTGCAGACTGGACTTGAAGGAGAAAGAATTTAAAAAGGGATGGGTTGAGTTTTGTCAGGCTTCCTTGTCCATTGTCTGTGGCTAAGGCTGCAGTACATATGGTGCCCCAGCAACCCTTATAATTTATGGAACTTGTATATGCGAAAGCCAACCAAGCAACATGAAACTTTAAAAATGAGTTTTTATTATTATTATAATACCCAGTTCATTTCACGTACATCAATTTCTGGGTAAACTCATGGTGAACAGTCCCATAGAAGCAAGTGAGCCAGAGTGGCTTGTATCTGGTGCAAAGGAAAATAAGGGCCTCAACGGCACGTGACATCAGCAATTTTGCTCCTTGAAAATGACATTATTCTCCTGTCTAGCCATTCCAGCAGTATGTGTGGTAACATGGGTTTTTGTACAGTTTGGCATGCACTGACCAATAGCAAGTCGTGTGCTGATTGGTTGAACTGGAGAAGGCTATTTATCTGGGTAACTGAGAATAAAAGCAAAGAACGCTGATTGGTTGGTCGACCGCGTTGTTAGCCTGATAACAGAGGGCTGAAGCAGTGAGAAGGGGAGAAAAAGACTGGTTTATGTTTTAAAGTGTGCGGAAAGCAAGAATGGTGGATTGAACCAGCGGTATCTTGAATTGTATAAGCGATATCCGAGTAATAGAGACTCATTTAAGCTACAACTCAAAATTGGTTTTTATCATTTTCCCTTTGAGACAGTGCAATATATGTGTTTATATATTTAAATCAACATGATATACAAGCTTATATTTGAATCAACATGATATATATATTTGGATTGACACTGTATATTGATATCTTTGAATTGATATGATATATATATATATTTAAATTGGCCCAATATACTGATATCTCTGGGGTACCTCGAGGCGGTGTAATGGTTAGCAATCTTGTCTCACTAGAACAATTATGACTGAGTAGTGAGTTCAATCCTCACTGGGTGCTCCCTACTTTTGGCCTTGTACCGTATCTAAGCTACACTTGGAACATCACTATACTGATATCTCTGAACTGACATGACATATGTATTTGGATTGGCCCAATATACTGATATCTTTCAATCAACATGATATATATATTTGGATTGGCCCAATATATTGATATCTTTGAACTGGCATAACGTACAAAGTCTATCTGAAAAGTAACGAGACTGGTATCCTAAACAATTTATTTCAATTCCAAACAACAAACTACATGGTTTCCCCTTCAAAGTAATCCCCTTTGAGAGTAATGCAATTTTCCATCCTTTCTCTGCCAACGCTTCTATGAACTGCTGGATGGATTCTTCTTGGATGCCCCTCAGCCCTGTCATTACAACCCTCTTGACGGCCTGCACGCCTTTAAAACGCTCCCCTTGATGATCCCCTTGAGCTTGGGGAAAAGAAAAAAAATCATACAGAACAAGATTAAGTGAATAGGGAGGTTGTTCCAGTATAGTGATGTTCTTCTCAGCCATAAACTGCTGAATACTCAGGGTATTTTGAGCAAGTGCATTGTCATGGTGAAGCAGCCACTATTTGTCCTGCCACAACTCTCATCTCTTCTTGTGCACTGAGTGAAACAAGCACTAAGATTACAGTTATATACTCCCAAGATATTATGTTAGATTCTAACACAATCTTCTTATCCCTCTTTTGCTGATAGGTCACACAGCACATCTGGTCCTGTTATTTTTCAGACAGACCTTGTATATACTTGGATCAACTTGATACGCAGACATGGAGAGGGAATCAGAATATTCATGTCTCTATTTCACCTAAAAATGAGACATAAATAAATCATTTTGCAATTTGTGTTGATCAAAAGAATCTTTCAATTTTTAACCAATGTCAAGTCGTTTCTTACATTGTTTTCTTGGGATTATTCTTATTAAACCCCATGTCTTTTATTCAATACTATTTTTTCTCTCTCTTTCTTTCAGGTGTTGTTGAATGCATGGCAGCTGGTACTATAATGTTGGCTCATGATTCAGGTGGTCCAAAGATGGACATTGTAGTTCCTTACAATGGTAAACAGACTGGATTCCAGGCATTTGATGTTGACAGTTATTCTGATGCAATGAAAACCATTTTTAGCTTACAGGATGAAGACAAACTGAAGATCAGAAGAAATGCTCGTGCTCACATAATGAAATTTTCAGAAGAAAATTTCATTAACGAGTACCTTATGACCCTTGAGCCAATTATTTCAGTCTCCTGAATGAATACTGAGGAAATGAATTATGAAGGAGACTGATGAAAGAGTAAGGTTTTTTTTTTTGGTTTTTTTTTTAAAACAAGCAGAGATTGTGATAGCTTGGTTCAGGAAAACAGTTATATGCTGGGGAAATAAAAAAAAATCTACCATATTTAAGGGCATATAAGCTTATATCCCCATTTATTTCCATTGCCTAAAAATTGCTAAAAATAAAATCCGTGTGTCTTAGATGAATGTGTTCTGAAAAGTTCTTGGCTTGACTCATTTTTTAAAATCAATATTTCAATGACTGAACATCAGAATACTAATTTTGGATGTGGGTTAAATCGAGAACTTTTCAGCACCCTCTCGTATATGAAGTTGAAGTATCTGGTAGGTTCATTTATCTCACCCAGCTTCATAACTACCTCTGTTCCATCCTACTTTTATGCAACATGTCCCTTCAGCACATGGACAATCACAGCTTCCCACAACTTCCTATCCTTTATATGTCTTTGTAATGTGTGCTTTTTTTGTTTTTTTTTTACTGTTCTGATCTGACAACCATTTACACAAATTTGTAAGATAGGTTTTTCTTTCCTGTCTTCAGTATGTCCTGTGAGTGTCAAATTCGCCAAGCCCTCTTTTCTCATTCTGTATCTGAAAAATTTCAACTAAGGAGACAGTTGCATAGACATACACTAAATGTTACAAGTTTTACTGAGCAAAGTTAATGTTAATAGTGATGCCTTTATATGCTTTCAAATATTGCATTCACCATTAAAAAAAATTTTTGTTTCAGATAATTCCAGTTGACTGTGATATTTGTCGATCAAAATATCGGCTCTCTTGGCACTTCAACAGCAGGTGTGGGCGGGCATTAAACAGTAAATTTAAAAATCATTAATTTTTTTTTTTTCTTAATTTGCAGACAAAAAAAATGTATTTTATATGCTTATGCTTTTCATAGCCATATTCTTGTACCAAACTCCACAAATATTTTCCTGCTAATTGCTTGATATGTTGTCAAGTTTTCATTTTTCTCATGTGGACCATATTAATTGTAAACTCTGTGAAAGGATTCTAATTAATTTGAATGAATATTTATGCTGGTTTGGCAACTACTTAAATTTACTGGTCTGCTCATATAAAGTAGGGAAAATTTAGTGAGAGGATAATTTCAGTAGATTCACCTTCATTTGACGACATTCATCAGAATAATAAAAAAAAAATTGATTTTTTTATCATTTTGGAAGTGGGGTTCTGTTCATAATATAAATCTAGTGTCAAATCAGTCCCTGACTTCTTAAAGAGTTATCTGTACTTTGTTTTTATTTACAAATATCAAGTTTGAAACTGCTTATGTCATTGATGGTTGTTTACTATTGCAAATTGGGAAAAAAGACATCATCAGTATTACACAGTTATTAGTGACGTAAGCATTGTTTCAAACTTGTTATTCTTAAATAAAAGCAAAAAATATATAATTTTTGTGAAGTCAGGAATCAATTTTACACTGTACTGACTTTATGACCAGGACCCCTCTTCTAAAATGATAAAAGAAATCAATACTTTTTGATTCTGAGTAAGATCTAATGAATTCTTGCCACTCAAACACCCATCTACCCAACTCCTGGTAGGTCCTGTGACTTGTCAGACCAGAAGCACCTCCACATATCAAAGTCTGTTAGTGTAAGTGGTGAGATTGTATGGTTTGCTTGGCTTATGTAGCTTACATGGTATTCCCCAACAGCCACCCATCTGAGTAGTAACCAGGCTCAGCATTGTTTCACTTCAGTGATCAGATGAGAACTGGAGTCAAAACATGTAATGAATTCTAACCTACAAAAATTCAAATTTTTTTTTTTTTCTTTTTTTTTTTTGGTTAGCAGACCAGTCAATTTAATAGTGACTTTGTTTATTCTGTTTTGTAAAATATCAGACTCTGAGATTAAATTCCACAAATTTTGGTTTCGGTTGTCGCAAAAACCGATAATATCCAAGGGAAAATATTTGAATAAGTAACATTTGTTTCTTCTTTCACTTTCAGAAGGAAGTAATTTACTGTTCGTAAGAGTTTAGAATTAATTTGAAGATTAGAAAATGTTTGTTTTAAAAATAAACATTTTAAAAATTAACCTGAACCCCAGTATAATGAAAAAAAACAAACATTTTTTTTATTAAACACAAAATTTTTTATTGCTCAGAAGTAAAAGTGCAAATTTTGTTTTCAAGCAAACATTAAAGAAAATGAAAATTTTAATTATTTTTTACTATTATTTTTTTTCTTTAAGTCATAATTATATATGTAGATTACAACATGGTGAATATTTACATTATTTTGTAAGTTTAAAAGCTTAACATCAGAGACACATTGGTCTATTGGATTAGAAGTCAGTGTGAAGTCACCTTTGTCTTACGAATTGTAAGATTTTGTTCATTTTTGAGATGATTTAATAAATTATTTGGATTAACTTTCTCAACCTTTTGTTACTTTTAATACTATTCACTTAAATTCTGCCTTTAGTGGCTTCAGTTCAATATGAAACCATTTCTTTATTTCCTGTCAGACTAATATCCTCATCTTTGTCATCATCACAATGTTTCAGCTGTTTTCTCTTGCCTTCTTCATGTGTCTGGTAAAGGCCTCCATCGGTCAGGGTGACCATGGATAAGCATCCTAGTTGTCTGCTTGGCTGGAGCATTGACGCCTGTGACTGCAGAGGCTGATGCGGGCATGACAATCTCTGTTGCAAGAGTGAGCAAAATGACTGCCACATCTACAGAGGCATCTCGCTACTCAGCACGGTGGGCAAAGTCTTCACTTGGGTCATCTTGGTCTGCCTGCAGAAATTCGCCAACCATGTCTACCCAGAGTAGCAGTTTCTGAGCTGAAAGATCAATGGTACACATGGACTTCTCCCTCCACCAGCTCTAGGAGAAGTGCAGAGAACAGCAGATGCCCCTGTATGTCGCTTTTATTGATCTCACCAAGGCGTTCGATCTGGTCAGCAGAGAAGGCATCTTCGGAATCCTGCCCAAGATTGGCTGCCCCCACCCAAGCTGCAGAGCTTGATTGAGTTCTTCCACAGAAACATGCTAGGGACTGTGCAGTTCAATGGCTGCACCTCTGAACTCTTCAACATCTGCAGTGGGGTCAAACAGGGCTATGTCCTCACTACCACTCTCTTTGGGATCTTCTTTGCTCTACTTCTGAAGCATGCATTTGGCACATCAAGAGAAGGGATTTACCTGTGTTTGAGATCAGATGGCCGGCTGTTCAGTCTTGCTTGTCTCAGAGCCAGGACCAAAGTACGTGAATCCCTTGTCAGAGATATGCTTTTTGCCAACAATATTTATTGTTTCAGGTAACCTTCAAATTTTGAAATGAATCCTTTATTTAATCTACGAGGATAGAGTGTTCTCATTTTGTTCATTTTTTTTTTTTTTTTTTTACTGAAGTTCACAATATACAAGCCCCAAGAGCCACTCGAGGTAGAAGGTTACTGAAAGAGTTTGTTTTGTAAACCCTAGGCTTGTTGGTCTTGGGACCTGTCAGTCCAGAATCTCCACCACATACCAAGCTTTTCTCTTAGTATAAGTAGTGAGATTGTATCTGTTCCACTGGGCTTAAGGTGGAAGCATAAGTTATATGAAATTGGCCACTGAAAAATTGAAACAACACAAAGACAACATGAGATGTGGTAAACTTAACAACATTATTCAAAAGCTCTCGCTGAATCTATTTTGCTCCCAGCATTCCCTAGAGAGACCGGAAGTGCGTACAATCATCACCATTATAATCAACTTTATTGATATTGTTATAACATTATCCATTGCTTGGTTTCTAGACTTGTACAAGTTAAGGTTGACATCTCCTGAAGGTTCCTGAAGTATTGATAGGCCATAGAGTACAGTGGTTGAAACATAACAACAACAAAGATGAGGATATTAATCTTGATTGTAAATAATGATATCTATTCAGACAGAAAATCTACTTAATATTTATTACATTTACAATTTTTAAAAATTAAATTATTTTTTAAAGCTCTATATCCAAATAGTCACCTTCATTATGCAAGTTCTGCTAAGTTGGGAAGGATATAAGACCTATGCTGCATTTGACATTGGTCTTGCAGAATATTTGCACACTGACAGACAACCAAATTTTATATATTTTTCTGGGTTTCACGTTTAGTAGAGAGTAATCTACTTATGTCACTTGTATCGCTTTCTCTTTTTGCTACACACCATGAGAATCATTTACAGAAATACTACCGTCCCACAGCAAGCAATGTAGCCATTTATATAGTAAGCTGCAGGTGTTGATACATTTGTATAGGTGTGATGTCCATTTTATCAAATCACAGTCGATGCGCATGCACACCTCTAGGCCTCAGACCGGATTTCCTGTTACAGCTGCAGCAGCTCGAACATGCTTCATACTAGGTAAGCCATACTCTGTGTTACTACACTACCTCTGATCTCTTGATCATACAGGTGACAGGTGTGGTCGCTTCAGTCTTGCACTTCTCCGTAAACCGAAGAGGTTTGTGTGTCTAATGATGGAGGATCATCTGTTGAGGTGAATCAGATAGGGAAAGTCTCATCAGTCTTGCGCTTCTCCGTAGTGGAACTGAAGAGGTTCGTGCGTCTAACACGAAAAGGACCATCTGTTGAGGTGAATTGGATGGGGGAAGTCTCTTCATCCGGGTTCAGCAGATCATCATCATCCATTGTGTCACTGGGCGTTTGTGTTGAATCAGATTATGATTCCTTGTTCAGATGACTCGCTGTCTTCACCTACCAACGTGTTCTCACATTCCGAGTATTCACCGTCATGGTCCAACCCCCATGACAGGGCGAAAGTGTGCACCAAAGCGGCCACAGAGATGCTAATAAGATGTTGACTCAGCACTTTGGAGGGGTTTGTCAAAGAATACGGCTTAAATATTGACATGACCTTGGTCAAGTCTAGTGCAAACCGCGCTGATCATCTCACGTACCATCCTGTGACGACCAATGTGACTTGGTATTGGTCGCGGCGCCAAATGTGACATTCTAACCCTTGGCTGATTCGGATAGAAACCTGGTTAGATTCGGTATCAGCTTTGTCATTCCCAGCTTGCCTCCAACGTCTGGTTACTGAAGTAACTGCTTTGATTTCTAGTCTAACCTACCCATGTTGTGATTTGATCTTAGGCAGACAAAATCAATCAGTCGTCGGGCCGAAGTGCAAGCCGAATTCGAGCAAAGGTGACACTGCACAAGTATATGTAAAAGAAAATAAAGTAACAACTCGAAAAATTCAAATGTGTTAAAAAAAGAATAACAAATATCTTTATATCTGGTTGCTGAATACAGGACTGTGTCTTTCTCCCAAACCGCTTCTATGGATACGTGACACTTTGCGTTTGTTAGGCGAGTCTTAATATCTTAAGTTGTTTTTCAAGAAACTGGTTTTTGGTGTCTTCAGGCGATATTCGTAAAACTTGTTTTGGTGGTGTGAGTCTAAGTCGTTCTTCAAAAAAAAAAATTGTTTTTGGTTAGAAGTCTAAGTTGGAATGCGTGGATATCTTTCAGGCCGCTCCTGCGAGGCTGGTCTGTGAGCTCACAGCTCAACTGCTACCGTCTGTCGGCTGTCCGCTACTACTGCGTCTGCCCAACTGCCACGTCTCTGCCCTGTAACTCCGTTTATATGGACACCGACCAAAACCGGGTGGGGACCTGTCATGGTTTGGGTTCCTCGATAATTCCAAATTCACAATAAGGATTTTCTTTGTTTTCGGACAGGAAAATTTATCACTTTCCATTTTTGGAAGTCCATTACTTTCTGTTTTAGAGGGGTTCTTAAGGGAATTGTCCTCCCAAATTCTTCCTTTCTCATAGTGGTATCTCACACCAATCCCCTCAGAGGCATCAACAGGTTTTCCTTCTTTCTCATATGTTTACCTTCGCCCATCGCTCACGCCACCATTCAGCCAATGAACGCTCGGCAGCGTGGGTGTGGCTAGTCTGGCCTCAGTTTACAATTATCACTCAAAGAAAAAAAAAATTATCTTCCTTTTCTTTTCTTTCTTTTCCCCGACTGGGACCCCACGACTCGTAGTGTGGTCATTAAGTCTCTATCTTAACTGAATGTCATCTGGAATTCATCAACGAGATTTTTGTCAAGTGATTATCAGAATCTCCTTGTATCCTCAACGCCTTCATACTTCTGTCGCCAACAATCTGTCCAGGTAACAAACTTTTATCATGGCAAGGTCTGGACATAAAACAGGTGGTTCCTTTCCAAAATCAAATGATATCTCTGAAAGATAGTTAATGGTTTATTCTTTTTCTTTTTCTCTTCCTCCTCCCTTTTTCTTTGGGGTGGTCTCAGCTGATCCCTTTCTTGGTCACATCCTCGACCTAATTACGATTCTCTTCCAGCATTCCGTTTTGTAAGCCACTTGACCAATTTGAAATTTTCGTTATTGCCACGGGCAGATTGCTATCTTTTATTCACCGCATCATAGCATAAATTAATTCTGACAGATTCGAGATCTTATGAATTTCCTATCTTTTGTGAAAAAAATACTTTTTTTCGCAAATGAAAGTAAAATCTTCACTTTTCCACTTTTCTTTTGTTAAAAAAAAATAACATCGCTCAGTATGTCTTTCGTGATAACTTCTTCTCGCCTTAAGTATTTCTCACTTTTAATTTTCACGCTTAATTACTTAGCCAAACGCTAAATAGTGTCACAGCACTTTAAATATGTAAAAACTGATGAAACATGAAATAAACACTTTATTCAAATTAAATATAAACTAAATTTTTATTTCACTTTTTGATTGGATGCCCTCTTGATATGGTTGTCAGGGGCCATTGCATTCCTAGTTCCCCCTTCTACATGCTACTGGGGTTGTTATATTCACTTATGTGCAAATATTCTTGGGAAAGATATGAATTCATTCTTTTCTTCCTCCTGCTATAAGTTAATTACTAAGACTTTTATAAGTAAAAATCATTATTATCTCAAAATTTTATAATTTAAAAATATTTTCTGGTTTTAAATAACCTGTAAAAGGTTGATAAACCATAAAAAACAAATCAATCTTATAGTGTCTATTTATGATTTGATGCATATAAAATATTTAATCTATTTATGTTTTTTGTATTTTGAATATCCAAAAGCTATATTCTTTTATATTTGATGCTTGGAGCTTGAATTGTGTCAGATTGAAAAATGTTTTTTCTGTATTTCACCCATTTGAATGGTGCTTGAAAGATTTTTAAAAGCAAATAGAAAAATGTTAATAGTTTTTTTTATTGTCTTGTTGCTAATATAAATTATATTTACGGTTGCCTAAGTCAGATTATTTTGTGCCAAAATTCATTTAAAAAAAATTTGGATGTAGTTTTAATTGGGACCAAAAATAATAATAATAATAATAATCACCACCATCATCATCATCATCATCAGTCCATGACTTGGCAGAGTTGTAGGGTTGCTGTATAACTGAGTACTTGACCAGTTTCATGAACATATTTGGGTTGAATGTCAGAGAGGTATTTATTCATTCTTAGCATGTCTTGGACAGAACCCATCTTATTCCAGGTCAAACCATAGCTGATGTCTTCTAACATGAAGGCGTGTAGCCATTGATTCCATCAGGAGAGCCCTTTGCCCTCACTGTTGACTTCAGTCTAGAAAGGCCTCTGACCAGCAATGCCATGTGATCACCATACTGGCACTATACATATCTATAGCGATTTTCCAAGCGTAGCTTAGATGTGGCACAAGGCCAAAAGTAGGGGGCACCCAGTGAGGATCAAACTCACTACTCAGTCGTAATTGTTTTGGCAAGACAAGCTTGCTAACCATTACACTGCCTCGTGGTACCCAACTATACATATATATAGATCTCAGTGGGCACCTCGGCGTGGTGTAATGGTTAGCAAGCTTGTCTCACTAGATCAGTTACAACTGAAAAGTGAGTTCGATCCTAACTAGATGCCCTATACTTTCGGCCCTGTGCCACATCTAAGCTATCCTTGGAAAATAACTATATATAGAATCCCAGTCTACTCCAGACAAGATTCATCCAGCTAGGTGTCTAGTCACCCTGCTCAGCAGAAAAAGCCTGGGTGGGAGAACCGGTTTAGTTGCAGATGAACCGACTATGTGTCAGGTAGTACTGGGTTACATGATACCAGTAGCACTTGTAGATTGACATAAAAAATACCATTACAATAACAAAAAAAAAAAGAAAGACATTATATGACAAATCATAACCACCCAGGTCTTGAATTTTATTGAAAATCAGAAATAATAAATACATATCAATAAGTTTTAATATTGAGATTAATTTGATTTCAACATGTCTTTTAATGATAAAACAAATATTTTCAATTCTTGATATGTTTAGAGCAAGCATTTGTCTTTTAATCAGCATTGTCATCACTGTTGTTTTATCCCAACATTTCAGCAGATATGTCCTTCAGCTGATTTTTGAAATTTAATTTTAACAGTAAAGTTAAAAGCCAACTGGTGATTTGTCACACATAATATTAACCAAATGATTTGGTGAATCATGATTTCAAATATATACTTTTGATGAAAGACATTTTGTGCCAATATCTAATACAAAATTTGGGTTGTGACTTTTTTTTTAAATGAAAGTGACTTATACATATATAATTTGTTTGCCAGGATTCCTTGGCAAACAAATTTTTTTTACTCATTCCAACAAGAACTTTTGATGTCCTGATGGCCACTTAATCTTTTCCATATATATATATATATATATATATATATATATATATATATATATATATATATATATATATATATATTTTCTATTTCTAAACATTTACAACAGCATACCTGCCCTCATTTGCAATTCAGAAAAATTCTTGTTGAAAATACATCTGTACTTTTTCATGAAAATAATAAACATAAATTAAAAATTCTTGGAACTATCTATATTAAAAAAATTGAAACCAAACCTTAATAATATTAATTATGAATACTGCACAAATGTTTTAAAATGTTTACAGTAGATAGTTTAAATATTGAGATTTGTACTAATAGTTTTAATACTTATTTCTTACAAAAAACTCTTGACAAGACCATAACTTAGTTACCTCCCCTGTTACTCAACCCAATTACACAGTACTCAACTCAGTGTTCTTCACTACACAAGTAAAAAAAAATGTTAACTTTCAGATGAACACAGCAATTTTCTCTTTGAAAATGATGAACACTACAATATTTGTCTTGAAATAAACCACACCCTGATGATGACATTTTGCTAATGTCGAAAGTACTTGCAATAAATAATATGTATCAACATGGTAATTTTCTCTCTTTCTTTAATAATGACATTAAAAAGCTTGTCCATGAATATGAAAGGATCCAACTGAAAATAAGTAGACAAAATTTGTTTAAATTATTCAATGAAACATGTGTCAATATATGTGTGTGTGTGGGTTGGCTTCCTGGTGTAGTTTATCATTCACAATACAAAAGACGTTTTGGTGGGGCATTGCAGTAGAACAGTGATTAACAGATAGGACTATTAGATCATTAGGGATATACAGATTCTCACTGGGAACCCAGATGTGAGGCCTTGTGCCATACAATTAAACTATTACTGATATAATGATTGTTATTGGGTGCCTTTACATGTAGCCTTGTGCCAAACAAAGGTAAGATTACTAATTTGTGTATCTTGCAATCTGGATAAGCAGGCCAATACAATTTGTAATGATAGTCCCCTCCCTCCCCAACTTAGTGCTCCATACATTTGGCCTTGGGTCATATATACCAAGCATTGCTTTATAATTACTTATAGCTCTTTCTCTGGAACAGTAGTTAGCAGACTAATGACATAGATCATTACTATTTTAATGAGTTTGATCTTTACTGGATGTTGCACAGTCATTGCCTTGTGCCAGACTAAGCTAAGCTTGGGGCACCTCACCATGAAACAGTTTCATATTTAGGATTGTAATTTATTAATACAAATAGTTTACTTATACTGTCAAAAAATGATGGCTATATTTAAATAATTTTGCAATTTTATTACTTATATCAGTGTTTCTCAAACTTTTTAAGCAATGGAACACCTAGGAGCAAATAAAAATATCATGGCACACTTATCAAAAATTTCAAAGGGTATACATTTAAATATAAAATAAAATCATTGATTTAAAAAAAAAATGTTTTAAATTTTTAAAAAATATGCATTTAAATATATGAAATAGAACCATAGATTTAAAAAAAAAAATAATTTTTAATTTTTAAAAAATATGCATTTAAATGTATGAAATAGAACCATAGATTTAAAAATAAAAAAATTTTAAATTTTAAAAATATATGCATTTAAATATATGAAATAGAACCATAGATTTAAAAAAAAAAAAAAATTTTAATTTTTAAAAAATATGCATTTAAATGTATGAAATAGAACCATAGATTTAAAAATAAAAAATTTTAAATTTTAAAAAAATATGCATTTAAATATATGAAATAGAACCATAAATTTTAAAAAAAAAATTTTTAATTTTTTTAAAAATATGCATTTAAATATATGAAATAGAACCATAGATTTAAAAAAAAAAAATTAATTTTTAAAAAATATGCATTTAAATATATGAAATAGAACCATAGATTTAAAAAAAAATAAAATTTAAATTTTTAAAAAATATGCATTTAAATATATGAAATAGAACCATAGATTTAAAAAAAAAATACACACACAAATATGAACTTAGTTTATTTCAATGTTTCTATTCAACTATTTGTGCAGCTTATTTAGTGTGAAACCTGTGCCTGGTGTTTTTTCATGATTTCTTCAATATTTGGTCAAATTTACGATAAACAGACCCTCATTTCTTCTTCAGTTTAGCATAGTCGAGAGTAATATACTTTTAAAAAATTGGAAAATTATTAAATCCAATGCTCAATGCTGCATATTGGAAACTTGGACAATATTAATTCATATTTCAATATAACTTTAAAGATTTTGAATTAAACAATGTTGAATAGAATTATATGAAAAAAAGGTTAATATTCATTTATTCAAATAAAGGAAAATTTTAAAAAGTTATATTAAAAAATAAAAATACTTTTTAAAAAATGAATATTAAAACTTTTCTAATGCTTGTTTGTAGGAGAGACTTTGTAAATCACAGATACAATAATAGTAACGTCTTCAAACAACACTCAGTCAGACACTGCTAATTCCAGATTATATTTTTCCTTTACCTGTCACATGATCTAATTATTTCAAGATGCAGTTGACTGTGCTTGCTCTCTGGCGATATATATATATATGTGTGTGTGTGTGTGTATATTTAGGCAGCAATTTTTCATTAATGCATGTTTCATTAAATAATATAGACAAGTTTTGTCTATTTTAAGTAAGTTCCTTTCATATTGTCTAATAAGCTTAATCACATTATCATTGAAAGAAGAAAAGAAAACACCATATTGTTACATGTTTAAATCCAATCTAAGCTTTCAGCTTACACAAGCCATTATCAAAGATGACAATTTCAATAAATCAAACAACAACGGATGAAACAACAATGATAGTCAGCCCTTGCCGCATGAAAATTTCCAAGTAAAGACAAACTCGTATATACGAGATGCGGAAGTGAAAATCGCATTGGAGCTCGTGACGTCACACATATAGATAAATATACAAAGTCACATTGTGTTTTATAGAATAGATTTATGAAATTGTAGTAAGATAGGAACTTGTTTATAAACAGACCAAGTAATCTGAAGTATAAACTTTAATGAAATGAATTTTGTATTGATATCTGATGCAAAATTAACTGTATGGCTTTTATAGAATAATAATAACGTATGCTTGTGTAATTTCAATCATTATCCAGTTGTTGACTTTGGTTGTTTGGACATTATTTTTTTTAGATTATTTCTTTATTATGTAACTTGTTGAACTTAGAGAATTTTGTTGATTTTTGTTATAAAAACAAAAATTCTCTGCTATAAATGTCTTAATATAAATAGGGAGCAAAACAGATTTTATTCCAGATCTTTTCTTTTCTTAATATCATCTTCATATTTGTTATTTTTATCCCACCATTTCAGCCAATATATTCTTCAGCCTTCCTCACTGATTTTTAGAAGTTACTTTATGCTTTTTTCTTTTCTTCATTCACCTCATCTTAAAAATATTTAGTTGAGTACCACATGAAAGAGGATCTTTGTTTTTGTTGTCTTTATCCCACCATTTCAGCTGATATATTCTTCAGCCTTCCTCATGTGTATGTTGCATCCAGTGGTCTTTAGATGTTCCTTTTTCTTTTTCTTATTCATCTATATAAAAATGCTACGAGTTGACACCATATGGAAGTTAGGATCTTAATCTTTGTTCTTTCTATCCTAGCATTTCAGCTGATACATTCTTCAGCCTTCCTCATATGTTTATGTTGAAAAAATCACAAAGTGACTTCTAAAACCACTAGATGCAACATAAATTGGGGAAGCTCAAAAAATATGTAGATGAAATTTTTTTTTTAACAATTTAAAAAAAAAACCCAAATTATATATACACTGATATGCCCAAAGTCATTATTATGTAGGACTACCCTGCTCTAGAGTGGCAAAGTTCAACAACTCAAAATGGCACCAATTCCAGAAATTGTTAAAAAAATCTCTGGAAACATGTTGAGCCATGCAATCTCCATTGCTGTTCATAACTCTCTGATATTTATTGCAGTATCACCTTGCATGCAAATAAATATCATCATTATGTCCCATAAATGCTTTACTAAGTGACCATTGTGGCCACACCATTTGTTAGAAATCTCAAGAATGCTCCTCAAAACAATTCTGGGCAATTTGGGCAACTGATGGTGTGTCATCCTGCAGGAATAACCTATCATTGTTTGGCTACTTGGAGTTCATAATTTAAAGGTAACAAAGTGGTCAGCAATCAGATCCACCCCATGACATGTAAACACACCTGACTCTATTATGGGACTGCTACTAGCCTGCAGTTTGCTCTATTATCAGCTGACATACATGACCTCATGGGGACTCTGCCATAACCGGAACTCCCTCCCCTTTTCCTGTTTCCCTGATAGCTATAATCTCCATCTATTCAAATGTAATGTCAATTGACATCTCCAGATGCCCTGATCTATCCCCTATCCTTCTCTTCATCCTTTCCTCTATCACTCCTATTTGCTCTAGCGTGCTAGTGGCTTCCCACCTTGCTTGGGGGGAAACGCTTACCCCCCCCAAAAAAAAAACCCTAACCTGGAACAGTGACTCTTCAGACCATTTCACAATTTGCTCATCCACGAGGGTCCAATTAGCAATGTTACTAGCCTAGGTGATACACTGTGTCTGGTTTTGAGATTTTAACAAGCTTCCTGGAGAGTCTTCTGCTGCCATATCCTGTGGAAGCTAAAGAATATCTCTCTGAATTTCTGGGATAAAGAGTTATCATTATTTATACTATATACACACAGATCAGAGCAATAGTCTGCGCATAAATAGTGTAAGTAATGATAAAGCTTCATCCGAGAAATTCAAACAAAAATTATCTAATCGATACAGACCTAATTTGATATACCTATGAAGGTAGTCTGAAAATTATTGGCAGGGAACAACAGACATTCCAATATAGATGTAGTTCCGCAAGGGCTTATCAATCAAGACATCAGTCAGTTGCTGGAGAGCACAAGGGGTCATGGGAAAAGCAGGATACACCCTCATGAGGGAAAGGATTCTCTACAACTACTGGCGGAAACATCAGCTGGAACATGAAATATTCAAACAGACCAGGACATTACATAGCAAAATAAGATAGATATGGACAATAGTCTGTATGTAAATAAGCTAAAGATTTTTGAGTTAACCTGTTGGATATAAGTTTGGTATTTCTTGCACTAAATGGGGATTTGATTTGAGCCATTGTCATGTCTCTTATCAAAGATAAGTCTAGCCAAATACCTCTTGGGATGATCATTAAAAACCTCTGCACTTCCATCAAGTATTCTTCATAGACACATGACTGTGTAAATCAAGGGATCTCAAATGGCCCCACAATTTCAGAAATGGAATGTCTTATCTCTCAAACACCTATTATCATGCACCATTCGAACTTCAATGATTCATGTCACCTTGCCATGAGTGGACTTGCTGGAGTCCACACTGATTCACTAGATGTCAGAGTACATTTGATGTAAGTCTGGGCATTTCTATGATGTCATGGTACAGTGGTGCCACCTACCATTACCTTTACATACTGCTAAGGACTTTTGTTATATCAGTGTAAAATAATGAAAATAATCACAAAACTTTAGAAAACACTTAGAATCTTGTAGAGCATCCTGGCCAAAAATATTTTAACAAACATAAAGTCATTTGTCCAAATATTATGCAATAATGGATAATATCATGCCAGAACTTCAGATAATGCAGGAAGGCTGAAGAATATATCTGTTGAAACAAATGCAAAAAAGCTGAAGAACTTATTTAGAAAATAATGAATAATGAAATATTTCATCTTAGAACTGAAGTCAACATTGGGAAAGTTGAGGACATTTGGTTAAAACATTGTGTTAAGAACTTAAGACAACATCGGGGAAGGTGAAGACTGTTTTGGCTCAAATGTTGTGTTTCGGTCATAAGACATTAGAGAGCCAATAATTGTATTAGCTGAAAAGTTGTGTTAAGAAATAAAATGGAAAGACACAAGTTTAAAAAACATGATAATGAAATTACTTCCATGTTGCAAGCTTCAGAAATCAGCTGAAGATTTTGATAGAAATTACATTGTTAAATGTTGCATTCTTTGAAAGTACAGCCCTTGAAGAATCAGCCATAATCTTTATTTTCAATCATGGTGCTCATTCTTGCAAAAATGTAATCTGAATTTCCTGCTTCATTATTAATCCTGTCGATATAAATAAAAAGAAATCCTTACAAATAATTAATGGACAGACTTATTTCTATTTTCGTTTTTGTGTTTTCTCTTTTACTTTGTAATTTTTAAATTTATAAATTACCAATTGCTATACGCTAAAAAAAAAATTGAACATTTTTTTTTTACATAAATCAGAACATTTCTAAAAATCTACACTTTGGTCTTCTGTTTTTCAATAGGATTTTTTGTTAGATTGAAATTTGAATTTAAAATTGCTTTTCTTGGTTAATTTTTTAATAATTCCATAATGTTCCATTTTCTACATATCTTTTAAAGATAAACTAATTACATATTGTTCTTAACTGAAATCAGGAAAAAACGAATGTTGATTTGAGTCATTGAGTACAGTTATTTTCCTGTAGTTTTTTGGGTGAATCAGATTTTAAGTTGAGAACCACTTGTAACCTGTTGCATAACTTGCCTTATCAAATGAAGTAATTTTTGTTTGAGGCACAAACATTTCTGAAAAGAATAATTACAATGTATGAAAATATTCTTTAGAAAAAGAAAAAAAGTAATTTTGCAGTCTTTTAAATATTAAATGAAATATTTCAAAATATAAATTTAATTTTTAATTTAAATTTTGTTAGAAAACTAAAAGAAAAAAAGTTTTATTATGTAAATAACTTTTATTCATTTTATGGACAAGAAAACATTTTCTTTTGACCATTTGGGGGCCTAACTCTTCTCCCTTGTCTCAAATGTACTGAGAAAAGCATACTACTAATCACTCTTGATTTGTAGGTAAAAGTTTATTTACAGAAATCTTTTCCAGATATATCTTTTAATTTTAAAAGATGATATTAGTGCTGTCAAAGATTATATTTAGTATTTCAAACAATATGAGATGAAGTAATTAAAATGAAAATAAAAATCTATGAAGTATATATTTTTTTTTAATAATTTTACCTCAAACAAGGTAATAAAGCCACTACCACACAATAGGTTACTGAGTGTGAAAGAATATGAGAAAAAGAAAAAAAATATTGTTTATTAATGTTGCATTGTATCCTCATCCTTATTGTTTGTAATGTTTGACCCACATATATTCCTACCATCTTCAGGTGAATATAATATCTGGTAATTTATTAAGTAGGTTTTGATTATTTTAATCTCCTGTCTTCATATTGATTTTTTTAAAAAATTCGGATTTTAACTTTTCAAATCAAAGTCAGTCTTAGATTTCCCACTCTATAAGCTTTTTCTCAGACGAAATGTTACAAGCCTGCCATTCCTCTATCGCTATGTCCATGGCAAATTCAGAGCTTCACTGCTAGGACTTATCATACTATGTACATCTTTGTTCCCTTTCTATTCCATTAGTAAGGAGGAAGCTCCTCTCATTTTATTCTCCAGATCTATTACTTTGTGGAAGAAACTCCTGAGGGGATACTTCCTAGATCTCTACATTCTTAACATCTACAAGTCAAGAGTCAACTGTTATCTATCCCACATATCCTCATAATATGCACCTGGGGAATGTGAACCAAAAAATAGGTGAACATATCTACTCTTAATGGTGGAGGAGAGAAAAAAATGAAATAAATAGTGAATACAGTTTCAGAATTCAGGTGCAGGCATTAGAATACGGAGCTGAAGCAGACTTTAGAAGGGAAGCAAAACCCAATCTTAATCAGGTAACAAAGGATTAACCTCTACTGTTCAAAAGACCAAGGAGGAGTGTGAACCGGACGATAGACAAACCTGTCTACTCCTATTGTTGGAGGTTATTTTGAAAATTAGATAAAAACAAAAAACAAATGGGTATCTTGAACCAGCAGACTTTCAAGATATGTAAAAGTTTTTTTAAGTTATCATATGGTTCTTGATAATGGCTGAAATTTTGTAGAAAGTGCTTGAAAAACTGATGAAACATGAACTTTGTACGGTTTATCCACAATTTCAACTTGAATATACATCTTATTCCAAAAATTGGAATAATACAATAAAAAATTAGACAGACTTTACCTTGAGTAGATCTTGAGCCTTGTATAAGGTGAACAGTAGTATAAAAGAATTATGAAATACAACACACGTGTGAACATCGTTGAAAAATGCAAATGTTATAATCTGTATCTGTCTATATTTCTGAGATGAGGTATTATATACAATATTTACATTATTCGGACTGTTGTCTTCATCTTTGTTGCCACATTTACCACAACGTTTCGGCCGTTGTACGAGGAACACTGTGCCATGTGTCTTTAAGGACACAAGGCACAGTGGATAAAGGCGTTAGTTAGATCCAGTGACAGAACCCAAAGAGTGTGAGTTTAATACCTGGTTAAGGCGGTGGAGAACTTGGAGAGGGGAATTAACAGGAGATAACTGATAACTGACATCCATTAGATATAGCACGTGGAACTAGAACAGTCCACCAAATCAAGCTTAGTTCGACATTCCAACCACCTGAAGAAGGCCTGAGCGTACAACGGCCGAAACGTTGTGATAAATATGGCGACAAAAATGAGGACAATAGTCCGAATAATG
The DNA here is from genome assembly GCA_903632075.3 of Acanthosepion pharaonis. Classification (NCBI taxonomy): domain Eukaryota; kingdom Metazoa; phylum Mollusca; class Cephalopoda; order Sepiida; family Sepiidae; genus Acanthosepion; species Acanthosepion pharaonis. The sequence continues at coordinate 1,580,304 of CAHIKZ030000188.1, read as the reverse complement.
TAAATAGTGTTATAATCTGTATATGAGAAGATGTGACTCTGTCACTGCGTGTGATTTTGTATGCATATATATATATTTGTATAGTCTATGAGTGACTATCATGTGCTTGTATCATATAATGTGCACACAAGCACTTGCACATACACACACACTTAAACTGAGTTTGAAATAAGACTGGAATAAATAAATTCCCCAATCACTCAGTCTAGACAATTCTCACTCTGGGCTGAGCATCAAATTGGAAACAGGAAAAAAAAAACTAATTTTTAAGACATAAAAAATCAGATAATTATAATTGAGCTTTTTGGAAATTATTCAGTACTAAATAAAAATTTTATTTTAGTAGAAAAAATTATTCCAATAGTTTATTTCCGACTCAGTTAAATTGTGTGTCAATGTGCATGTGCTTGTGTGTACATTAAATATTTTCAGTATTCCACACTGACGTAGCAAAAGTCATCATCAGTATGTACAGGTAATGGTAGGTGGCACCACTGTACCATGACATCATAGAAATGCCCAGATATACATCAATTGTGCCCCGACATCTAGTGAATCAGTGTGGACTCCATTAAGTCTGCTCATGGCAAGACGACATTTGAGATCCTTTGATTTACGGCGTCATGTGTGGACCCAGAATACTTGATGGAAGTGTAGAGGTTGACCAAGGATCTTTAATGATATCCCAAGAGGTATTTGGCTGGACTTGTCTTTGATAAGAGACATAATACTGGTTCAAATCAAATCCCCATTCAGTGCAGGAAATCCTAGACTTATATCCAGCAAGTCAATTAAAAATTCTTTAGCAAACATACACACAAAATAGTTTCCTTTCTGCCTGGCAACAACCTCTGGGTAACAGGAGTAGAGTTTAAGCCAGTCATTTGAAGTCAATTTTGACCTTTTCTGCATTTAAACTGAATATAATTTCTAATAAAAGTAGTATTTTCAAAGGACAAACAAATTAGATTTGAAAGTGACAGTTACCTATATAGTGTTGATAAGAAATGTGCCACATTGTGGGAGTGTGGTAAGATGATTAACTTCAACAGCAACACCTACATACCCTCCTTGACGGAGAGCACCTGTTGAAACATATAAGTTTGTCACACGTAAAATGAAGCACTTTATAGGAAATGAATAAAACACTTGTGAGATGTTAACTAATTTATTTAGCTGAAAAAATGCACTATGTTGATGAATGACTGTTCTCCTCTAAATTTTTTAAAAAGTTCACATCCTTTAATGTGATAAACAGTTTAAATGTCTCGATTACCTCTTCCCTGTTTTATGTGTACTAGCAGGGATAACCGGCGTTGCTGGAAGATCTCTGAATAATAGTTTATTATTGATAATTTATTGATATTTTTCAACCATCTGCACATATATAAAGGGCAGTTAGGTGTGTGTGTGTATGTGTCCGGCTAAAACTAAAAAACTGCGGTAATTTGGACAAAGTAAATATATATACAGACTCCTTATCAATCATCCCAGCTTTAAAAAGTAAAAACGAAGTAAAAAATTTTATTCTCTTGAATTTATTTTCACATCAATAGTAAATACGTGTATAGCGTAACTTTAAAAAAAGGGAATATTAAAACAACAAAGTAAATTTAAAAGAATATTGAATAAAATTATTTGACAATATATTTATTTATTCTAATATTCGTGTGTGTATGCATGTGTGTCTCCAGCTAAAACTTGAAAATTATAATAATTAACATGTATTATTGACTTATTAATATTTTTCTGCCATCTTATGGAAAATAATTTTATATTCAATCTTTAAAAAAATGAACTTCATTGTTTTTTTTTTTGTTTATAACTAAAATAAAAAGTAAATAATTTTCAGTTAAGTTTTATTAAAGCAAAAACATATAGCGAACCTTATTTTAAAAATACATAATTATCTATCGTTAAGCAGAATAAAAAAAAGTAAAACCGAACGGCAATTTGATTCGAGAATAAGAATTATTACCGTTCGTTTTTACTATTTAATTCTGAGAATTTCGAATGCATTCTAATGCATTTTCATTTTAAAATATTTTTGTAAAACGATAATATTTTTTTTTACAATAAGCTGGCTTGGATGGTAATGTGTCTATATATAAATTTATTTTGTCATGAATTATTGTAGTTTTAGCTGGACACACACACATATAGAGACAACTGCCCTTTATATATGTATAGATGAAATGCACAAAAATGCTCAAATAAATGATAATCAGTAGGAGAAATATCAGGTGAATATGGTAGATGAAACAAAATTTCATAATTCAGGCTCTGCAGCTTTTGGACAGTTGATTGAGAAACGTGCCCCTGTGCATTGTCATGCAGCAAAATTAGGCGATCCCTATTCAAAAGTCGAGTATGTTTCTTTTCCAATTTTTCGTGCATACACTCAATTTCTCCACAATACGAGGTTGCTCTTATTGTTTTCCCTTGAAGCAAGAGTGAATAATGAATAATCCCTTTGAAAGACCACCATACAGTAACCATTAACTTTTTAGGATGCAGTGGAGGTTTTGAGGAAAGCAACAGAGGACACGCCTCAAAGAAACGTTTTTGTTTAGTCTCATTCCGTTCATGCGGAACAAGACTATCCATTTTCTTTATTTTTCCAATTTCTATCAAGTGCTGAGAAGAAGTGCGAGATGTTTCGAGTTCTGATGCAAGATTTCGGGCTGTAGTTCTTGGATTTTGATCAACCAAAGCATTTAATTGATCATATCTAATAACCAATCGTTGTCTTCTTGGTTTATTTTCAAGACTATAACCTCCCGAACAAATCTTCTGAAACCATCTCTGTACAGTTCTGATTTCAACAATACGATTAGCAAAGACCGTCTGGATATTCCGAAATGTTTCAAAGGCAGAGTGACCTAGTTTGTACTCATACAGTAAGATTACTCGACGTTTCATTGGGCTTATGAGTAACAATATATTGAAAGAAAAATTATCTGGAACAGAAAAAGAGTCAGGAATAAGTCAGGATTTTTTATATACTAAGGAGGTTACTTTGTTAGACGACCAGATCAACAACCAACCAAAAATGCGCCATTTTATATGCGACAACGTAATAGCATCGAACATGGAAGTGTTCTCTCAAGCTGAAAAAAAAACAAAAAAAAAAACGATTATGTCTGTGTTGTAGAGTGATTTTCACAGTGGAGGCTTGTATTCGTACTAAATCGGTCCTAAAATAGGTTCGACGTACAAAACGTTAGGAACTTCATATAATAGGTATAACGCAGAGAAATCTAGTTGTAGTCGCTGATACTTTAGTATTCAACTAACGGTCGTCCGACATCGACTGACTGACCGACCCACTCAGCCGACTGACTGAGCGACCTCTCGTTACTATTACTACTCCTACTTATTATAGGTGGGATAGTCTATTAACTATAGAATAGGTGTGTTCCACTATAACAGTCTGCCCATTTTTGCTGATCAGAATGTGCAATGGAAAACTAACAAAGGATATAATGTATGGTCAACACTGTAGTCGTCTCCGTTAGCACAAAAATGTTCTAGGTGATTTTGGTCCTAGACTTTAGCTAGTTGTGAACCATTACAAGAAAGAGTGTGGAGACTGCAGAAAACAAATTCAGGGAAGCCAAACAGGAATAACATCACCCAACTCAACATCACTTAGCTCAACACTTAACTCAACACTTAACGTCACTTTAAAAGTATGTCAAGCTGAGCTCTGACTGTTCCAATGCCAACAGCAAAGATTTTGATGTTTCACGCAGTTGTAAATATATCCCAGGCTTTCTTTTGGTCTTTCTCTGACCAAACAAATCACTTTAAATCATTGCAATTCATGGTCACATTGTTGTACGTTTACGAGGAAAACAAAGTAAAATTAATGCGAGGACAAGAAATGAAAATACATTATATTGGCTATTTATTCAATTGGCACAGTCAAGCGATAGGTGGGTGACAACTTCTGCTACTTCTGTCATGACATACTAATGGACCAGCTTTTCCTTCAAATAGCGAGAACTCCGACTCTCTCTTATAACCCTTTACATTACGGTGCGAAGCTCACAACTTGCCCACGGGTAGCTCCAGACTACTACTGCTCATTCTAACAGTGACCAAACTAATATATGTCTGCGACCGAAACTTTCTAACTTCTGGTCAAGTGGCAATTGATCCCGAAAGTTTTCATTTATTTATTAGTTTTCTCTATTTTCTGTTGGTCAGTTTGAAGTTTTTACTTCATCACCAAAATTATTCAATCAATGAATGCTGAATGTTTTCTTATAAGGCAACCATTACCATATTTCAATCTTAATATTTTTACAAAATCATCAATTGTGTCTTACATGGATTCAAGTCAATCATAAACGTTATTAAGATACTGGACATCATGATCATTATTGATTTTTATTGAAAATGGTATTCTGAAGATTTTTATAAAATTTAAAAAAAATTCTGATCATCTTGTACATTAGTGTTTCATAACAATTATTTCAGCTTTCTCTAAATTACTTCAAAATTAACTTTTTTTGGTATGTAACAAAATTATCTTTCCTGTCAGTGATCGAGGGAATAAGAACAGATTACTTGGGACCTCAAAGTTCAGCAAGAGAAAGCGATTCTAGTAAGAAGAGTAAATTTAGAAATCAGAAGGGGTATGACTCTGGAATTTCCAAATTCCTTCGGATCACTAAATAGATATTAGGAAAGTAGACGAAGACAATAATAATCATAAGATTCTATCAGGAAATATATGGAAATGGGTCATGTGATTGAATGTTAAAATTCAATCAGATGACCCATTCCAGGCCTGGAGACCAGACCGATAGAATAGAAAGCAGAGGATTGTTCTCGGTGTATAAAATGCAATCGGGTCACCCAATCAGGCTTTGGAGACCAGATCGGGAGCATAGAAATCGTGAAATTTTTTCGGGGCTTTCAAATCCAATCGGATCATCCAATCAAGGCCTGAAGATACTTTGCTTCCTTTAAAATTAAATCGGATCACACAATGATCAAGAAACTAGATAGAGAGAATAGAAAACTTAAGATTTCTGGAATTTAATATTCAGTCTCAATAACCAATACTTGCTCCGTACCTTGAAAAAACAAGCAAACTGTTAAGGGGTCCACCTCTTTTTATACAAGTGGACTCGCCCAGTGTGTACTTGTACTGCTGCCGGTGAATACCCGGGGGTGAGAGAGTGAGAGTGTGAGGTAACCGCTTTGTAGACTCAGAAGGAAGTCCTACTTCGATACTGAATTTCCCAAACTGTATATATATTATTATTGCTACTAACCGCATTTCTGGATCTACTAACCGTATTACCAATTGTATTGGCAAAATCAATTACTACAAACGCAGAAGGAAATCAAGAAAGACAAATAGAGCTCCAGGAACTAATATTGAAAGTAGCGGGCAACAAGCAATTAGATATTGAAAAAGAGGCAACTTTTTCGCAAGACGCAGTGTGGAATACTATAGAGATTTTCAAATATTCTCTAGATGAGGATAAAAATTTCGGAGATTACTTCAGACGACATGAAGACATCTTTAACGTCGACTGTCAGAACTGGACAGAAGCAAAAAAGCTACGTCTATTGCTTAGAAAATTAGGAACTGAAGAATATACAAAGTTCGTGGATTATATCTTGCCAAAAAAGACGAACGAATTAACATTTGACGAAGCAGTTATATGTCTTAAAGAACTCTTCAGCCCCAAAACATCACTTTTCCAGAAGAGGTGGAAATGCCTTAACCTGGTAAAGGGCAATAATGAGGATTATTCCACGTTTGCCTCAATCGTAAATAAACATTGCGACGACTTCAAATTAGCGGAATTAAACCCGGACAATTTCAAGTGTCTCATCTTTGTTCAAGGGTTAGTTTCAATAAAAGATAGTGAAATGCGCAAAAGAATGCTTTCAAAATTACAAAAATGAACATGGACTAACACTACAACAATTATCGGAAGATTGCCAGAAATGTCTAAGTATGAAGAAAGACTCGAAGGACATTGAGGAGTCAGCTGTATCTCATATACGTAAGTTAAACAAAAGTCTATGTTCTTCACCCTCACCGGAAAGAAAACAAAAATTCTATAATAATGAAAAAAGATTCTCACCCTCCCCGGAAAGAAAACAAAAATTCTATAATAAGAGAAAAGGTACAACGTACAGGGCAAATTATGACGAAAATCGTATCAAATATAGCCCCCCCCCCGCTACATCAGCATGTTATCGATAAGGAGGACTACATTGGAACAAGGATTGCCGCTTTAAATATAAAAACTGTCTTGAGTGTGGAAAAATGGGGCACAAGGCGTCCCAATGTAGGAACAGAAAAGATACTAGTAGAATAAGAGCTACTAGGATGCATAACGAAAACAATACCAACATAAGGAAATATGTGGAACTTGAAATCTTAAATAAAAAGATTAAATTGCAACTGGATTCGGGTTCCGATCTCACGATAATCAACCTACAGACATGGAGAAAACTTAACAGACCAACCATGTTACATACACAAAAAATTGCCAAGTCGGTTACAGGCAAGCGAATAAAATTCGAAGGAGAAATAATCGTGAATGTTAAATTTCACGGGGAAACAAAAAAACTTAAGATATACGCCATGAAAGATACTGAAAATCTAGTAGGTATCGACTGGATGCAAAAGTTCAACGTTTGGGATCTACCTATCAGCTCTTTTTGCAAAAAGTTAGAGGTTGAACCATCAGATGCTATAAAGTTAAAGGAAGAATTATATAACCAATTTCATGAGGTATTTTCGAGTGGGTGGGGACGATGCAACAAATTTGAGGCCAGAAATGAATTAAAAGAAAACGTCAAAACAGTTTTTAAAAAGAAGCGAAACGTACCGTTCGCTACAATAGAAAAAATCGACAAAGAACTGTAGAGACTTGAATAAACCGGGATTCTTTCAAAAATAGAGTTTAGTGAATAGGCAGCACCGGTAGTTTATGTGAAAAAGAAATCAGGAGAAATCCGCGTATGCGCAGATTTTTCGACGGGGCTTAACAAGGCTATAAAAGACCATCATTACCCACTACCGAGCCCAGAGGAAATATTTACAAAGCTCAACGTCGGTAAGATATTTTCAAAAATAGATCTAAGTGAGGCTTATCTACAAATCCCAGTACAAGAAGAGAGTACGAAAATCCTTTGCATTAATACGCACAAAGGGTTGTACAAATTCAACAGACTATCATTCGGAGTAAAAGTTGCACCAGCAATATTTCAGCAGACGATGGACACAATGCTCACGGGCCAGAATTTCGCGACCGCTTATCTAGATGACATTCTAATTAAGAGCGACAATGTTGAAGAGCACACATCACACATAAAGGAAGTTTTCAGAAGACTTCAGGACTTTGGGTTCAAAGTAAAAGGAGAAAAGTGTGATTTTTTGCTAAATGAAATTAAATACTTAGGTCAGATAATAAATGAAAATGGCAGGAAACCGGACCCAGAGAGGGCATCGGCAATTAAAAAAAATGTTGCAGAACTACAAAGTTTCCTGGGCCTAGCTAACTACTATGGCGAATTTATTGATAATATGCATAAACTGAGGGCTCCACTAAATGAGTAACTAAAAAAGGAGAATAATTGGAATTGGACAGAGGACTGTAAAAAAGCATTTAAGGAAATAATACAAAAATTAACTTCGGAGTTAGCATTGACACATTTCGATCCCGAACTCGAAATCATTATTGCAAATGACGCGAGCTGACATGGGGTAGGTGCGTGTATTCTACACAAGATACGGAACGGTACAAACAAACCCGTTGCACACGCATCTAGATCATTATTACTGGCGGAGAGAAACTATTCACAGATCGAAAAGGAGGCATTGGGCATAATTTTTGCAGTAACTCGTTTTCACAGATAGATTTATGGGATAGAGTTCACGCTCCAAACGGACCACAAACCACTTCTTACGATTTTCGGTTCAAAAAAAGGTCTACCAGTCTATACAGCGAACAGACTTTTAAGATGGGGAACTGTGTTACTAAACTACAATTTCAAACTTGAGTTCTTACCATCAAAGAAAATAGGACACGCTGACGGACTATCGCGATTAATACCTGCGAAAGGCAAACCGTTAGAAGATTCGGTAATTGCGGTATTACAAACTGAAGATGAAATCAGTAAGGTATTATGCAATACAACAGAGGAACTAGCTGTAACGCTGATAGAGATAAGACGAGAAGCAGAAAGAGACGAATTTATTCAGAATACCAAAAAAAAAATAGAAGAGAAGGTGAGGAGTTTAGCAGACAGTTTCTCAATCTGTGACAACATATTATTGTATAACGAGAGAGTAGTAATACCGAAGTCGCTACGAAGACGGATCTTGAAAGATTTTCACTTAGGACATCCCGGAAAAAAACGGATGAAATCACTTAAGAGAAGTTTTGTCTAATGGCCGAACATGGACGATGATATTACGCAAATGTTGGAAAGTTGCAAAGGTTGTGCTGCTCCCACCCTCTATACAAAAGCCATGGCCTAAAGTCGACAGACCGTGGTCCAGAATTACGCAGGGCCCATTGAGGGTTACTACTATTTAATAACAGTAGATAGTTTCAGTAAATGGCCAGAGGTTGCCAGATTTAAACACCCGACGACAGAAAATACCATAAACTGTTTACACGAACTATTCGCGAGATTTGGCGTCGCGAATTGTTTGGTAAGCGATAACGGCACACAATTTACCTCCAGTGACTTCAAAGAATTTTGTGAGACATATCAAGTAAAACATATCAAGATAGCTCCGTACCACCCGAGGTCGAACGGACAAGCTGAAAGATTCGTTGACACACTAAAAAGAGCGTTAAAAAAGCCGAGGATGTACCGACAATAAAAGCGATACAACAGTTCCTCCAAGTGTACAGAATAACACCTAACGTGAACACGCCATCGGGTCTTTCACGAGCGGAATTGATGTTTGCTCGGAGAATAAGGTCTGTGTTTGACAAATTATTGCCAAACAAGAACAAAAACCAGTATACACCTATTGTACCCAAGAGATCATTTGAACCAGGAGAATGGGTTTACATTAGGATGTTTAGAAACAATATGGCTTACTGGGAGCCTGGCACAATAATTAACAGATTAGGAAATGTGATGTACACAGTACAAGGCGAGAAGTTTTCACATAGAAGACATATTGACCAATTACAAAAAAAAAACGGGTTGAGGAGCCAAGCTCGTCACCCGCAGAAAACGACGATTCAATGGATGCATTCTTCGAAGCTTTTGAGATCCAAAGACCACAGGAAGACACAGAAACTAGAAGGTCAAACAGGAAGAGAAAATTTACCGAACCTCTGATTATCGACCATAAGAGAAAAAAATATTAACCCCCCACAAAGATACCGGATTTCATCCCGGAATCCACAACACAAACTAAAAAACATATCAACAGAACAGAAAAATAGAATTTACAATTCTCTAAATCCAGAAAAGGTGGCCCGATTTTGTGATTAGAAAATGTAAGATCCTTTGCAACTTCGAAATTTAGAAATATTAACAATTCTTCGCCAGGGACTTTTAAAATTTAGTCAAATCGTTTTATCCGGGCTGAGAGACTTGATCGAGGGTAGAGAAAAATAAGATGATTTGAAACTTTATAGTTCGAACGGGTCATCAAATGATAGTAATAATAGTTATCGTGACTGTGGAATAATGGATAGCGGCTCGGGCTGAGGAAATGGAGAGGCGAGTTCGAATTCCAGTCGAATTCATTCCATTCACTTACGTGCTAATACCCTTGGGAAAGGTATGAATCCTCTTCTTTTCCCCCAGCTATGGGTAAATAGCAGGACAGACCGGGTTCTATAGTCTTGGATGGCAACTGGTCTACTTCAGAAAGAAATGGCAACCTACTGTGGGAAAAAATCTACCTCGTTAGTCATGTATCGAAAGATATATGATCGCCTAAGCCTGTATCACGCATGGCACATAACTGACTGAAACAATGAAAGGAATTTATTTTCAGAAATCAATTGCTGCTGTTCTAGCAGACCACAGAATTGAATTAGAGAAATGTAAATATATTTCATCTTTGTGGAAGAACTGCAAAAAAATGTTTAATATGAAGTTAACCATCTTCATTTGTTCACTCGGAACATTCGCGAAGTGTTCGGAATAACTGGATAGAATCGAAACTTTGCAATCTCTGGCATTGGTGAAATCAGAGAATCTTAACTTTCTGTCATGATCTCTATTAAAAGCCATCGGTTTTTGTTTGGCTCGCGTTATCTGCCTAACGTCACCGCTCTTCCCAGTATGATGAAGTCTCACCAAAAGGATTTCCGATTTTTTCGAACTAAACTAAAAAGAAGTATTAGATTAAGATCCAATGGTTTTCCTTCCTGCGAAACCAATGAACATTTCCTTTGCTCTTGGAATTCGACATACAAGATTCTACATTTGTCACTTTGGAAGCTAATGTCGCAAAAGAAGAAAACCAAATACAATAACAACAACAAAATAAAAAAAATACCGAATAAAAGTCTGTTGATATGTATTTATCAAGAACATAACCACCATTATCAACAAGCATAGTCTTTTTCTTCTATACTCCGTGTTCCTTTTGGAAGTGGGGGATCATAGCTCACCCCAATTTCCTATCCTTATATCTCTTAGCAATGTTTTATTTTTTGGGAGGGGGGAACAAAAACGAAGAAAACAATACTGAACTGCTACGTGATATCTGTGCTCCTGTGTGGCAGCAAATGCCGGACAATATCCTCAAAGAACTCTGGAAAATGGAAACATTGATGTTGGTTTGGTTTGGTTCGTTTTGTTTTATGGCATATCAACCTCAATGGGTTATTTAATGCCAACAAGATTTTTATTGCTGGTAATAGTTTTTTCTTCAAAAATGTATTGCTGGTAATAATTATTTGCAAAAATGTATTGCTGGTAATATTTTCTTCAAAAATCTATTGTTGGTAATAATGCATTACTGGTAATAATTTTCCCTAAAAAAATTTAGCCTTTTATATTATATATATATATATACAAATTTGGTTAAAATCATACATACAAGTAAAATATATATATACAAATTTGGTTAAGGTATTGTGTACAAATCTGGCTAAAAGATTATATACAAATTTAGCTAAAAATACACACGAACTTGATTAAAAAATATATACAAATTTGGCTAAATATATATACACAAATTTTGTTAAAAAATTGTATGGAAATCTTGTTAAAATCGTATATACATATATTTAGCTAAAATATATACGGACTTAACTAAAAATATATATATAATTTGATTAAAAAACAAATCTGTGTATATATATATATATATATATATACATACACAAACATACACACACACACACACACACATATATATATAATTATTTATTCGAAAATTATAACATAGATATGTCATAAAATCATTACAAAATAGCCATTTTGTTTCAACACTTCTGGTGTCTTATCAAGTGATTGCGTTGAATGTTGAATAAAGTGTTATAAAAGGTTCAAATCAATCAAATACCCCTCGCTAGGGAAAACGGTGTTTATATATATATATATATATATATATATATATATATATATTCAAATTTGGTTAAAAAATTGTATACAAATCTGGCTAAAAATTATATTCAAATTTGGTTTAAAAATTACGCATTTGAATGTTTTAAATATTCATACATTTGAAGAAGAAATTTTCATGTCAAATTATTTCGAATTATGTGATAATCAAACTCTAAATTGTGGTGCATGTCATGTCAAAATGACCTTCTGTTGTACGACACATCCGTTTGGCGTGACGTCAAAACATAACAGTTGCTTTAATCACATGAAAAAGGAAATCTTCTCAAAAGATTATTCCAACAACCAATAGCGATTGACGTTGTTCTCCAATTAGGAAACCATTAAATACTGTTTATTTTTATCGCGCCAAACTTTACTCAGTTGGACTGTACTTACGAAATGAACTGATAAAGGAGTGTCATGGACTCCAAAATGATGCGCTCTCTTTTCAAAATTTAAACTATCTCTCTCTTTCTCTCTCTCTCTCTATATATATATATATATATATATATATATATATATATATATATATATATATATATATATAATATTATAAATTAACTGATTTAAGATATGGTTTCTTTGCTACACAGTAATAACCATGTTTCAAAAACTGAAGCTAAAAACTTCAAATTTAGCTATATAATTAAATTAAGAGCATTAGTTCTGTTTCATCTTCAAGCGAATTTTGGAATAACTTATTTTTTTCGTTTTTTTTTTTTCTTTTTTTATATATAGTCTAATCTAATTTTGGTTTACCAATGCTGTGGCCTGGTATTGAACTCACAACTCTTTTGGTCTGGTCACTGAAACTAACCAACTTCTTTATCCACTGGGCCATAAAATAAAAATAATGTCGCAATGAAGATGAGGATAACATTTATTTTATGGCCCAGTGGATAAAGACGTTGGTTGGATCCAGTGACTAGACCCAAAGAGTTGTGAGTTCAATACCCGTCCGCTGTAGCGGTGAACCAAAGCTTGAACAGTTGAGTTAAAGGGAAATAACTGAAACATCCGGAAGAGGCATCGAACGTGAAACTAGAACAATCTACTCTGGTGGACAAAATAAAGGGTTCGGTTCGAAATTCCAATCACCTGAAGAAAGCTGGAACGTACAACGGCCGAAACGTTGTGAATGTGGCAACAAAGATGCGGATAGTCAGTTATGTGCCATGCGTGACACACGCTTAGGCGATCATTTATCTTTCGATACATGACTGACGAGACAGATTTTTTCCTGCAGTAGGTTGCCATTTCTTTCTACGGTAGAGCAATTGCCATCCAAGGCTATAGAACTGTCCTGCTATTTCGCCCATAGCTGGTGAGGGAGAAGAAGAGGATTCATACCTTTCCCAAGGGTATTAGCACGTAAGTGAATGTAATGGATCCGACTGGAATTCGAACTTGTCTCTCCGGTTCCTCAATCCGAGCCGTTATCCATTACCGATGCAGATTATCCGAATAATGTAAATAATGCAAGTAATTATAATACGTCATCTCAGAGATATAGACAGACAATCTTGTACTCTTTTCTTTGTTTCTAAGGAATTTTTTCTGTTTCTAAGGAAAAATTAACTTAGCTTTTCGAATGCTTCTTTCCATAGGTGAATGCGTCTTCGGATTGCGGTGTGACATTTTCTACCCTCTGTTAAAACACTTCCCAGCTATTTAACCTTCTGTAGTCGATTGATGCTAACGTTTTCATTTTCTGTCTTTCTACAAGGGATAGTCTTCTTTTTTATTATTTTTTTTTTTCGCTTTCTGGAGGTTCTATAGTTTGTTTTCCGTGTCAGCCATCAACGCAGTGCCATCTGCGTATCTTATATTTTTAAGATTATGCGTATGCAGGTGGTTTGCTCCCAGGATAAGTTCTGTATTATTTTAACGTCCTTTCCAAATAAATCTAGTTTTCCTAGGAATTTACATAAAAATGATAATTAATTTTTTTTTTATTTAACTATTGATTGTTTAATTGTTAATGAATTCAATAAATTCATCTTACTCTGACGAGTGGTGTAGATGCGAAACTTGGAGTTTAAAAAGTAAGTTTTTTTTAATAACTAATTAAACTTCCAAAAAACAACGGAATGTAAACAATTTGCAAAAGTTGTTGAAATTCACTCTCTGTCAAAGTTTATGTTAATTTATGCTAATTTTAATTTTCCCCCAATAGTGCATTGGTAAATAGGATTGTACCTATTTGCATATGTTAATTAAAAGAGGTATAAAGTGTATAATAAACTAAGAGACAGGCAAGAAGTTGATATTGATCACGTGTCATAGAACAACATGATACAGCAATGTGGCGTCGACGATTGGATGTTTAAATCGTTTGGATGAAATAGAATTTATCGAAACTTGGATCAGGTGTTTTACACCTCAGGCTAGAGCTAAAAAAGCAACCAATCAAGAGTGGGAAGAAATGAAATAAATGACCTCTTTCCAACTTCGGCAGGTTGGGAAGCTATAATGTTAATTTCCTCTTATGTCATGCTACAAATAATTGGAGAATTTGACTTTCGTCGAAATTTCAGAAAATATGAAAAGAAATTTACAACCTAGAATGAAACTGATCAGAGCGGAAAGAACCAAATTTTTGTCCATTAAACAGGAACAAGATAAATCAATTATACAATATCTTCTCAGATTAAGAGAATCTAATAGATTCTGCGAATTTGAGAAACTTGAAACCCCAGACTTGATTGAGGATGAATTGAGTCAATTACAGTGTGTATAGGACCGTGTGGGTTGGAGTGTTGTTGAATTAGGGACACGTGCTGTTTATTCCTGCTAGAAGAAGGTCCAACTAAAAGAAAATGGCGCACTCAAGTCCAACCGAAGATGTAAAGAAAACAAACAAGACCGATATCTATCTATCTATCTATCTATCTATCTATCTATCTATCAACAAAAAATATATGCATAAAACAACAAATTTACAAGTGACAAAGACATCAACATTTCTGTTTGTGTGTGAACGGAAAGAGTTTGTATTTTGGTGAATGTTCGTACGTACGTGTATGTGTGTTTCGTGGCGTTTTCCCACAAGTGGACGAAAACACAGATCTCTACGAGAGATCCCATTTTTAAATGTGTCCGCTGAAATGCAAAGTAGAAAAGAGAACGAGGCAAGAAGTTGCCCAGTATTTATAGTGTAGGGAGAGCGACCCCTAGTGTATAATTAGGGAATTAAGGAGGAGCTAACTCCGACAAGTTCATTGAAGGTATGACTGATACATTTCATAAATATAAGATATTGGAACAATTACATTTGAATAATTTGTCTCTAACTGCATGTGTAGAAGTTGTAGAACAACTGGAATTAATAAAAAAAATATGACTCTACTGAGGACATTGTTGAAACGTACAGTATAATAAAAGTAACGCAAGAAATGAAAATACCGAAATAAAGAAAATGAGACCAAAATCTCCATTAAAAAGAACCTCAAATGGGGTTGGGGGAAGAAGTTGTAGAATTTTAAGAACAACTAAAGGCATTAGACACCTTCGGTTCAGGGTGGTGTAGTGGATTTGTAAACAATATTGTACCCAGATGCATATGTTAAGTAAGCAGAAGAGTTGTAAACTAAGAGACAGGAAAGAAGTTCCCTACTGATCACGTGTCGTAGGAAAACACAATACAACACCACCAATTGTTGTTTGATCAAGTATAATCGCTGACCCTTGAACTGATTGGCCTGGAAGAGACGGAAGTTGAATTCGATACTTCAAAAACGCACTTCCTGTCTGCTATAGTAGCGGGACATCACTTTCAAGCAGGACACTTTTATTTTCCTCAGAGTTTCCTTTCATTGTCGAGAGAGCTCTTGTGTTTAATTGGTTCCCCTGTCAGCCAACAGGTGGACACTTATATATAAATATGTGTGTGCGTGTGTGTGTTTGTATTTTGCCGATGAAAGAAATTCAAAAAGGAATAATAATAATAATAATAATAATAATAACATGCGTGTGAGGTTTAAATTTTATTCTATTTATGATAGAAGAATGTTCAATAGTGGAAAAAGATTTGTTGTTATACCAAATGTGGACATATGAATCAACAATGCATTCCTGACATGTCAATTTTATTCATCAAGTTAATTCTATCTATCTATCTATCTATCTATCTATCTATCTATCTATCTAGTTTTACCGTCAAAATCTTTATGTTATTAAGATAAATGACCAAAGAATTTTTGGATTATTAAATTATATTTTTTTAAACTTTTTAGAATCTTTAAAATTTTGTTGATTTTTTTTTGTGTCAGTAAATTAGCACAGGAGATTTTAGCCTCTTCTTTGCGGTGAAAACCCCATTGATTTTGAAATTCTTGCAAAAATCAAATAATTGTTGGAGTTTAATGAAACTTTCAGGACTTATTCATAAATTAAATTATTTTAGAAATGTTTCTTTTTTAGAAGATTTGGTAAAAATATTTTTTACATCTGTTACCCCCGATTTATTTAATTTTATAAAATTTCAAGATATTCGTTTTTTGTAGGGTTTAATTCTTACTAGTTATAAACACAAGTTCTTGGAGAATTTGATCACCAATTTTTTTTGTAAAACAGGATCGCTCCAGTTAAAGAAAATCTGCTCTGAATCGTAAAATAAAAATGCAATAAAACTATGAGATTAATTTTTATTATAATTTGTAGCGGTCAATTAATTTTGTATTATAATTTGTAGCGGTCAATTGATATTCTTATTAAATAGAAACTGCTTTTAGTAATCATAAATGGAAAAGCTTAGTACAATTCAGCGACTCACAGTATTTTAAAAAGAATGAATAATTTTATTTGTGTCTAAACATGGCGATTTTCGTAAATACGAACGCACATACACGCCATTATCAGAAAATAAGAGCGGTAATTATAGCAAATTAAAAAAAATATTGGTGATTTTCCATCACTTCCTCAACTAAGTGTATAAGACCAATGTGTCTAAAATTCAATAAAATATTAGTATGGTATTTAGTTTTTTAAGATTACTGGTTATATATATATATATATATATATATTATATATATATAGTTTATGAAAAACTAGGTAATCCGTATGGGTAAACCTAAGGAGGATAAAATCCAGAGACCTCAATCCAGAGCAAATAATTTAAATAAAAACAGACCACTTTAAGGTTCCATGTAATAAATTATTTCACCACAGCCCTTTTTAAAGGACTGCGGATCATCAGACTTTACTTCCAAACAAAAAATGAAAAGAAAATTTACACATTTTTGATGGGCCGTATTAAACATATATAAATTAACGAAGTGAGGAGGGAGAGAGAAAACATGAGTGAGTTAGCAGATATTGACACATTTAAACGGTTAACTTAACGGAAGTTATATATTGGTATCGAAGGGGTAGAGAAGAAAAAAACCATAGAGAGAAAAAGGAGAAGGAAGTTATGAGAGAAAGTGTCACTAATTTTCTTTGTAAAAAAGTTTGGAAACAGACGCTGTTATTTTGTTTTACTTTGAAAGTGTTATTTTGGGGATTCATAAAGATTATAATGTTTGATATGAATTTGAATGTCTCTAAACTGTCTACAAATAATTTAATTTGATGTTTGTTAGTGATTTAAATTTTTTTTTAAATTTTGGGGATGAAATAGTCGATTAGAAAAATATTTATAGAAAGTACATTAAAAGAATAAAATTTTATTTTAAAATATAAGTTTACTTCTAGTAATCTTTTTTTTTTAAAATCTCTTTAAAAATTTTTATTATTGATTATTAAGTTGACATCTCTATCCGTTTGAATTTTGTTCATGGATTTAACTCGTGACTGTTTCTAGATAGGTTAATTCTGAGAAATTTTTCATATATATAGAAATTTTTATATATATATATATATATATATATATATATATATATATATATATATATATATATATATGAAAAATTTCTCAGAATTAACCTGTAGAAAAAGACAATATATTAAAGATAAAAGACAATATGAAAACTGTATTATTAACCGACGCGTTTCGTTCAATGCGAACCTTTTTGACAAATGTTCATCATTTAATCTGGTTATATGAGACATTTTTGGAGCCTTCATAAACGAAAATAACTGCTCACAGACATATGTGGAACCAAACATCACCATAATCTTTGTGGCAAACTTTCTTAAATGTCTGAGGAAGGTATGAAAAAAAAAACCGTGTTCCCTACTTCTAGGTACTTTCCCTTGAGTATTGAGTCAGTCTACATTTGTTCTATCTCTAGAATTTCCTCTGCCTGAGCAACATCAAAAATGAATGGTACTGAGAATAATGAAAACTGATTTTCACAAGATGAAAATTCACAAAATCTTCGCTGAAATTCCTTTGACAGCAATTCCAGGTAATTATCATACTTAGCAAAGATAGATACAGACTCAGTATTGGCAGTTTTTTCAACTCTTTGCACATAGGAAAATGAATCAAGTTTTCATGTGACAACTGGGACTTCAATAAACTAATTTTGCAATGAAGCACTTGATATCATCATATAACTGAGTGATGAGCTTATTCTTACCTTGTATTTTTTAATTAAGGTCACTTAATTGGGCAGTAATATATTGTGGAATAATCCACGTTACCTTTTCCCCCCTTTGCGGAACAATCCATTCTTACACCCACACACCTGTTATTCAATCAAAACACTAGTTCTGACAAACTCAATTTCTCATTGGCTAACAGCCTTAAAAAACTAAGTATGCACGTGAAAAATGCCTTTGGCGCTCAAATGTGTTTGAGCCTATTTTTCTTTTCCAGAACCTATAAAAGAAAGAAATTCGAACCAACTTACCAGTCAGAATTCCACACTCAGAGAGATGCCAACCAATTCCACGCCAGTTTAAACTTTGACTTTCCCGCGCGAATTAACCTCTGACTCAACAACCTTTTGGCATACTCAATCTCTCTTTTAAGCAAACTTCTCAAAAATTCATTTACTTTACTTGAGAAAGTGAAATATATATATACAGCTCAATGTACGCAACTTTGTACAACTTAAGAATATTTTACATAACATTCGTATACACACACTAACATTTGAACTATAAAATCGAACACTTTTGTACGTTGAACAGCAAACTGTTTAATTCTTACAACAAATCATCAAAACACTGATTTAAGCATTAAAACATACACAACAATAAGCTACATGTCTTATTACATCAATATACAACAAATCACCAATTCATAACTCATTTGTATATATTTACATTGTATATAAATTACTGTATTGTTGTGTATTTTACTTGTCTTTGTTTTTAGCTCTGCTTTGCATGACCTGTTCTAAATATTCGTTTATCATTTGTTGTGGATGAATGTCAAACGAACACGCCACCTAAAATTCCTTCTGATTTAACCAAATATATTCACTAATCCCCAACAATATACGGAACAAGTTAGAGATCTTGGAGCCAGCTTTCATCTTTCAATTTATTTGTGCTTCGTCTCCAAAAACATAACAATTTCGTGTCACAATAAAAAAAATCTTTTCAGTACCTTGTGACAATTAAAGCCACCGAACTTATGTGTAAAATGAGACATTTGTGAACTAATTATTCACGTCTTCCAATAACTGGCTAAACTGATGGTGATGCAGAGCCCGACATCTGATATAGTTCACTGTTTTTTGTGACAAAACTCAACAAATGATCGAATTTTAAAATCTTAGAACCTAAGTTCTGTTAATGAATTATACAGTAAAAATGCTTGAATGTTGAATCTGGATGTTTTCTATTTTTGTACCTAACTTGGCAGCAAAACCATTATGTCTGACAACCATATTGGCAGCATCATCAGTAGATAAACACACTCAAATGAAGGCCATACTCATGGAGAAGCTGTTCAACTTTCTCAAAAATGTCATGGCTTGTATGATACATTGAGACCAGTTCAATTAGTTGTTCATAAATTTGAAATTCATTGCCACAATCCCTGATGAAAACGGCGAGCTGTGCTATTCCAGCTATGTCAACAGTCTTATCCAGAGCAATAGAAAAATGTTCAAAACGTGATAATAAAATCTTCAACTGCCGACTCAAATCACCTGCCATTTCATCAATCCGTTAAGAAACAGTGTTCCTGCTTAATGAAATGTTTTGAAATAAGTGTGACTTCTCTGGACATAAAATTTCAGCTGATTTTACAAGACATCGCTTTATGAAATCTCCTGCAAGATTTTCCACTGATGACGATCATTTTACAGAGTTCAAAGCTTGTAGTAACAGAAATAACGTTGTCTTTTTGAATTTTTATAAAGTAACTCTGTTGCTCTGTTAATTAACCTTGAATTCCTTCACCTTTGAAACACGTATCTCCTTCATATTTATAATAAGATCGATGGTTTATAATATTATTTATAATAAGATCGTCTTTTCATATTATATTCTTTTGGCGTCGCACAGCAGTAATTGCAAATCAAACAGTTTATCTTTCCATTAACAGTTGTACAAAAGTACTGTAATTCTCACTTTTCTTAAAACACACGTCCTTCTTCAGATAATTTCCTCTTTTCCAAGATGGCGTAGAATTCGACATTTTTAAGGCAAAATATTACAAAATTACGAACATTTTCACTTTACATTTGTTCTTATTTAGTTGTCAAGGATGATCCTATGGATAACCGGAAGTTAAAAATAGTCGCAGACAGTCGAAAAAAAAAAAAAAACAAAAAAAAAAAACAACAAAAAATGAAAACAAAACAAACAAAACATTGAGATAGAATAAATAAACAATCTAATCATGCCAATTGAAAACAAATCTCACTGTTTTTAATAATTTGAATTACAAACATAGACAAAATTCTCGATATACCACGGCCACAGAAACCTTTGTGAGGGCCGCCAAGATGCATATAAAAGGCCGCATGCGGTCCGCCATTTTGATATATCTGGTCTAGTTTTTTTTTAATTTTAGTACTGTCCAGTTATTTTTCGCCCGTTTCCACTGAGTGCAAGTACATACTATCCAATTCAGGGATTGAACTCACAAACACTGTCACCACAAACCAGCGCTTTTATACACTTAGCCATTGTCCTGCTGCGTGGAAATTAAATTAAAATAAAAGTTAAAAAAAAAAAATCCATTTTTCAAATAGATTTTAAACCTTAGGCAACGTATTTTTTTTTTTAAATACCTACATATCATATATTGGGTTTTTGTGAATGTATGATTCTTGTCTATTTTAAGAGAGCAAATTCTGCTCTAAATTAAAAGTAAACACACACAAATAGCAATGAACTGTTGGCCGCTTTTGTCTATTGTTCATAGGGAGTGCCTGATAGTGAGTACGTTGTTTGTATGCAATGAAAAGACAACAAAAACAAGGAAGCTATTGAGTTGATAAATAAATATGTATCACTTAGTCGAAGAGACAGCTAGACTCCATTATATCGGATTTCGAGTTGAGTAGCGATTGTTTATATGTTAAGGTTAATTTCACAAGCCACCGCAGTAAAGAATTGAACCCACAATACAAATGAATTGGTACGTGAAATATAGCGCTAGTGTAGACACCAAGTCGCTTTTATTAAATTTGGACAATTTCATCAGTTTAGTAACAATACCAAAAAGCCTACTTCATGTATTAATTGTTCAGGGCTATCACTTCTTTTGTTTTTGCGATTATTATTTTGTCCGATAATGTCTCTCCACGACTTCCGAGTTTTTCTTGTTCTGTGGAAATCTAGATATTTTCTTTTATGACTTTAAAAAAATATCATGTTGCGTCACGGCCGCTACAGATTCCGTTATTATTATTATTATTATTATTATTATTTAATCATTTCTCTCCAAGTAAGGCAATAATGCCACTAAGACGCAAAGGGGGGGGCACTGGGAGTGAAAGAGAATAAGAAGTCATTAGCGAATAAAGGAACATGGTTTAGGAAGGCAGAGGATGGCGATTGGTGTTGCATTTAAATTTTTGAAGAACATAGGCGGCAGGGCAGCAAGAAAACGGAAGAAAATTCTACAGGCGAGAAGTGCGAGAAAATAAACTGTTAGAGTAGTACTTACGCCTGCATCTAGCTATTTCAGCAGTAAAATGGTAAGACCTAACTGCCAATCTTGTAGCACGCTTAAATTCATACAGTCGAAACATCAGAGGTGAAAAATTGTTAGAAAAATTGTCAAGAAAATATTTGTCGAAAAGACAGAGGGAAGCCATGTCATAGCGGTGGGATAGTGACTAAAGCCAAAATGTCAGGATGTGCGAATTGCGATGGCATCTTGGGAAAGATAGTAGAATGGATTCCTGTTGCCTTTTCCACGATTTTTGAATTCATACAAGTTCGGTTCTTAGACTGGTCTGCCCTTAAAGGCTAGAGAGTCCTGTTTACCCTGTTAATTAATCTAGAGCTAGGAGAAGGGGAAGAGATGGGCTCATGCCTTCTCTGAAGGGCATTTATGCGAAAGTAAACGCAACAGACTGGCATGGAGTTTGAACTCGGCCTGCCAATTCCACTTACCGTATCTAGAATCATTTTGCAACTCATGTGATTTGCTGTTATAACGTCGTTAGTTTTTAGTTGATAAAACATTATACTTTCTTCGCTTGTTCTTTGTGCTATTCTATTTTTAAAATTCAGTTTTTCTTTCTTGCGGTTGTCCATGTCTCTGACTGAACGTATTATATCAGATTCTAGACATTTTGTCCCGAGTGAAGACGGCCTGGAATTCGCTTCTATTTTCAACATTTAAGACCCATTGATTAACGAACCCCACTCGTTGATGAGATGCATTCCGAACGCCTGTTTGCGTATTTCACAGACCATGTTTTCTAATATACGCGAGTTGTGTGTGTGTATATATATATATATATATATATATATATATATATATAATAGTGCTGGTGTTAATAAAAAAAGTGTTCGATGTAAATACAGCAGAGCTTAATGAATATACATTTGGGCAGGAATGTATATTTATTATATATATATATATATATATATATATATATATATATATATATATATATATATATATATATATATATATATATATATATAAGGTTAATTTTAGGCAGACTTTATTTAGAGCTACTTATTCAAACCTTGGAATTATATATATATATATATATATATGTGTGTGTGTGTGTATGTGTGTGCGTGCATATATATATATATATATATATATATATATATAAAAGTGAACATTGAAGTCAACAGTCAGAAGCGACAGACTGTTACAAGCTAAACGCAATCATCTGGCCTTTTATATTTACATACGCTCTATCTCTGATATCTGAGCAATTTTTCACATAAATGTTTTCACATTGAAAACGACTGACAAGGTACAGCGGTTAAATTTTTATTTAGTTTTTCTTGTGTTCTTATAATTTTCTTTTTGGGACATAAATTAGGTAGAAATTTTCTCTGTGTCTGAGCATGAAAAATAAATTCATCCCTAATAATGGCTAAAAGAATAGCCGAAAGCGCTCGGACATGCAGAACATCCGGACAATTTCTACATAATAAAGAAACTTACAAGAACACAAGAAAAATTAAATAAAATACTTAACCGCAGTACATTGTCAGTCGTTTTCACCGACACATTTATAAAATAAGTGATTGTTTCCCAAATATATGTGTGGATGTGTAAATGTTTTGATGAATAGCGACTCGGAACCCAAAATCGGTGAACGGAGTTCGAATTCCAGTCCAGTTCGTTACATTCACTTTCCCACAAACACTCATGGGAATGTATGAATATATATCTTCATACTTATGTATATTTTTAATCCGGTGTTCTTAGCAGTTATTTTTATTTAAAAAAAGAAAACAGTGCTTGATACAAACAGTAGAGCAAAATATTATTTTCTTTTTAAAAATATGATAACCATCGCGACACAGAATATTTCCATGTTTCAAAACTGAAACTATTTTTATAAATTTAATTATAAAAATTAAACTTCACATCCATAGTCTCGTTCCATTGTCAAGCGATGTTAGGAATAAACTTTCAAAGAAATTTACTTAATTTTTATAATTAAATTATATATATATATATATATATATATATATATATATATATATATATATATATATGTGTGTGTGTGTGTGTGTGTCTTCATGCTTAAGAAGAAAAGGACAACTCTGAATTTAAACCCAAGGATCTCCGTTTAGAGTTCACTTCCTAGCTTTCATACGCCGTAACCAACGAGTGAGTCTCTCCCTCTCTCTTTTTTCTCTCTCTCTCACACACACACAATCAATTAATCAACCAATTTTTTATATTTACAATTTCCGAATGAGTTATTGTATATCGGGATTGAAGTTATAAATAATTTCTTCAAAGTTCATGTATTCTGTTATATTAAAGTACTTTCGAATATCACAGTCATTGTCAAGAAATGAGTGTTAACAGTACGGTAAGCAAGATATATTTTTCACTAAATTTTGCAGTTTAAGATTGCTTGAATTGGATTTGGAATCAAAGTAACGTCATATGTCATGGTTAAAAGGAAAAAACATGTATCTAATATCTATAATAGTTTTTTTTTCTAAATATATATACAATTTTTAATCTACCATCTCCTGTTGAGAAAGTTAATTTAACGTGGTTTGTTTCTTTTATATTATAATGGCTTCTACAGTTTTTAGTCTTTCGTTTTAGTGAGTCCTATATTTTTGTGTTATCTATTAAAATCCGTCTTTGTTGAGAGTCGTATTTTAGTAATAAAAAACTTTTTAGCTGAAATACTGATCCACCCTTGTCTCTTGTAACTCTTCACACAGTGGATACAGTGCAGGAATTGCCGAAATTTCAAAATCTAAAGGATTAGACTAACGTAATCTATGACGTCATAAAAGTTAACTTTGTCCAGACAGAAGCAGGTCTGTCACCCAGCGGGGGTCAGAAGTTGGAGGTTCGAGCCGTCATCTGATAAGAGACATGATGCTATGCTTCACTGTTGGCGGTCAAATTCTTTAGTCAATTGAAAAGGATAATTTTTACTAAACAATATAATGGTGTAATAAAATGCAAAAAATAATAATAAAATAATTAATAAATAATAATAATAATAATAATAATAATAAAAGGCATAACAAAATTGGAATGAGAAGACTTTAACTTCAACCAATGAAAAGTTCCAATAATTTTATTGCATGAAATAAATTCATTAACATTTATGATTTTTAGATACTGTGGAGTAATGGATAGCGGCTTGGATTAAGGAATCAGAGAGCCGAGTTCGAATTCCAGTCGAATCCATTACATTCACTTACGTACTAATACCCTTGGGAAAGGTATGGACACTTTTCTCCCTCCAGCTATGCTTAAATAGAAGAACAGACTGAGTTCTATAGCCTGGGATGGCTACTGGTCTACCGCAGAAAGAAATGGCATCCTACTGCGGGAAAAAATCTGCCTCGTCAGTCATGTATCGAAAGTTACATGATCGCCTAAGCGTGTATCACGCATGACACATAAAAACCCATCTACAGGCCACAAAACAGAAAATTTGAGATCGAGATAAAATCACACCTTTTCCTTTTCCTACGTCGGCCTCCCAATCATAGTGTCAAAATCATTGCCTTCATATGAAAATTCGACTGATATTATAACTAAAATTATTAATGTATATAAACAAAAATGACTTCGTATATTTTATGTATTGAACATAAATAATGAAAGCTATATAGTTAAATTTGAGTTTCCGTTTCCGGTTGGTCTACGTAGCCTAATGAGTAAGTTAAATAAATTTTCCAAGGAATGCGATTTTGAATCTCAACGGAGACTATTCTAAATTTCCAACCCACTTAACAATAATCCTTTATACACGCCATATCACTCGAAGATATGTGTTACCATTCCTTTTTGCCTTTGTTTAGCAACTGAATCAAGCAATCATGTTTGTCAGGTTGCTCGTTGTTTCCCTCCTGCAGTATATCCTGTGTGTGTTAAATTCTCCAGATCTCTTTCCTCATTATGTGTCCCAAAGATTTCAACTGTCTCCTACTTAATATTAAAACTGTGGAACCTCGAGTCATGAACAAATTTTCCGAATAAAAAACGTCTCGAGCAACGAACCCAGAAACCGGTGAAAATTGAGCAAAATGGCTGTGAGGTGCAAAGTTTCATTGAAGGATATCGCCTTGATAAAGCAGTAGCAAGCGGCAGCAGAAACATTCTCAAGGACGATGCCATGTCTCACTTTAGAAACATTTTAAAACGTAGACAAAACAAATGCCATTGAGACAGAGGCTCCGTGTGTTTGAAGCAGAGACGAATGTTGCTCAGACACAGAAGAGAAAGAGAAGAAAACCCAGAAAGACAGTTACCTGATATTTTTTTTTATAGAAGGGGACCCCCCTTCCAAATAATAACATCTTCCCTTTTCCTTCCTCACCACCTTCGAATTACGCCATCAGCTTTCCTCCATACATGTACGGCAAAATTAAATCAAGGTTTCGTCTATATTTTATCTGTTTAGTAGTGCGTTTATCTTTATTTTGTGCTAGCTCAAAGCCACAAGTCATCGTGACCGAGGGATTGAGTGTGCTAGCCTTGTTCAAACTGATGATCACGCTAGATAACGCACTCTCTACCAGAAGCTATAACTAAGGTCCGCTCAGCATCGGTGGGCTCTGTGGGTGTTGAACAAACACAAATGTGCCTGAACAGGCGTCTGCAATGGGGATTAGCTAGCCGCCCTAGTAGGCTGGAATCCTCAAATTCGAGTGACTGCGCTATTTACATTGTGTTTATCTTTTTTTAAAGTTAGATTTATAGATTTTCATTGGTTTTGTTTATGAATTATTGTAAAAGCTAAGCATTCATCTGGGGTCCAAGAAAGGATTAATGCATTTTATATTGATTCCTCTGGAGAAAATAGTTTCGGTTTAGGAACATTTCGGGTTACGAACGGCCTTTCAGGAACGAACTAAATTCGTGAACCGAAGTTCCACTGTATAAATTGGCTTTTAGTTTCTGTTTTATTTTATTTTATTTTTTTTCTTAAAACTTCTTCCTTGTCGATATTAGTATTGGGATTCATGCGTCGGTAGAACCACTCTTCAAGTCTCTTCTTCATCATTATATACATTTGCTTGTAAGCGCAATGATTAACAAGAAGTGTTTATGAGAAAGAAAACGGGGGCGGTCTTTCACACGAGTAATTGTTAGCCAACCAATGAGTAAAACCATAACGACTAGAGACAATATCGATCCTCGTGGTAAGCACCAACACTTGGTACTTTGTTATACAAACATCTGGTACTTTGTTGAACAAATACTCTTTTGGTACTTTGTTGTGTAAATATGAATTTATTCGGTACTACTTAAGTTAAGTGTTCCGCTCGTAAACAACAACAAAAAAAATGAAAAATATTTTTTGAAGGTGAGAAGAGGGAATAATTTTTGTAGATTAGCATTCATTAAGCTTTTTTTTAGCCCCGACATTTATTAGAATTGAAGAATATAGATTTATCATTTCAAAAGTGGGGGTTCTGTTCATAATATAAATACAGTGTCAAATCGATCCCTGACTTCTTAAAGAGTTATCTATGATTTGGTTTCATTTGCATATGTCAAACTTGTGCTTAAGTCATTGATAAATGCGTAATATTACGAAATGAAAAAAAGGACAACATTAATAGAATGCAGTTATCAATGAAGTAAGCACAGTTTCACATTTGACATTTGTAAATAACAACTAAGTACAGATAACTATTTAAGAAATTAGGAATCGATTTGACATTGTATTTATATAATAAACAGGAGTACGATTCTGAAATAATCACCGAACGGACACTAAAAATATATCGTCTATCGCAATGAACAAGTGTTCTCTCAGGGTAGCCCCATGCCTTGAGCGCCTCTTTGGACTTAAGCTCAGCCCAGATGTAAAAGTTGAACTCATACATACAATGCATCGCTAAAGATGCAAGGAAAAGTCGTTTCCCTGTATCGTTCCAGTACCCTGTACCTGACTCCTACTATCCTCAGCATTTACAAGAGCCAGATCAGACCGAAAATGAAATACAACTGCCATATATGCGAAGGAGTTGTCCAGTATTCACTTTCCAGTCTTGATAGAGCCGAAAAGCATCTCCGTTATCCTCTGCTTTTACAAGAGCCAGATCAGGCCAAAAATGGAGTACTGCTGACACATATCGGCAGGAGCTACCCAGTGTTCACTTTCCAGTCCCGTTGAAGCCTCAAAGCGTCTCCCCTATCCTCTGCCTTTACAAGAGCCAGATTAAGAGCCAGATCAGGCTGAAAATGGAGTACTGCTGCCATATATGCGCAGAGGCGGTCCAATCTTCACTTTCCAGTCTTGATAGAGCCCCAAAGCATCTCCGCTATCCTTTGCCTTTACAAGAGCCAGATCAGGCTGAAAATGGAGTACTGTTGCCATATATGCGCAGATGCGGTCCAGTCTTCACTTTCCAGTCTTGATAGAGCCCAAAAGCATCTCCGCTATCCTTTGCATTTACAAGAGCCAGATCAGGCTGAAAATGGAGTACTGTTGCCATATATGCGCAGATGCGGTCCAGTCTTCACTTTTCAGTCTTGATAGAGCCCAAAAGCATCTCCGCTATCCTTTGCCTTTACAAGAGCCAGATCAGGCTGAAAATGGAGTATTGTTGCCATATATGCGCAGAGGCGGTCCAGTCTTCACTTTTCAGTCTTGATAGAGCCCAAAAGCATCTCCGCCATCTTTTGCATTTAGAAGAGCCAGATCAGGCTGAAAATGGAGTACTGTTGCCATATATGCGCAGATGCGGTCCAGTTTTCACTTTCCAGTCTTGATAGAGCCCAAAAGCATCTCCGCTATCCTTTGCCTTTACAAGAGCCAGATCAGGCTGAAAATGGAGTACTGTTGCAATATATGCGCAGATGCGGTCCAGTCTTCACTTTCCAGTCTTGATAGAGCCCAAAAGCATCTCCGCTATCCTTTGCATTTACAAGAGCCAGATCAGGCTGAAAATGGAGTACTGTTGCCATATATGCGCAGATGCTGTCCAGTCTTCACTTTTCAGTCTTGATAGAGTCCAAAAGCGTCTCCGCTTCATTGTGAGTGATGAATTATTTTCTGCCTTACAAACCCTTTGCCACAAACGAAATGTGGCAAGTCTCTTGCTACTCTATATCTGCGGTGTTAAATTACAAGATTACTTTCTTAAAAACTGATTTATTTTTAGTACTGACACATTTTCATTCTTGTGTAGGGATGGTAAAGCTCGTCCTTCAATTCTAAGGTTCTGGGTTCCATTCCCATGGGGTTCATCACTTCCCATTCTTTGACGATATATTTACCCATTTCTAATTTTTCAACCTATTATTACCTTGAAGCTTTTATGATAAAGAGCGAAATCTTTATTAACTCTCCGCCACGAGACTGTTGAGAGCGAAACCTTCTTTCCTACCGTAGTGAAGTTCAATTGTAATCAGTTTTGTAAACAGCCTACTCAACCATATTGCATGAATCTCCATCTTTTAGAACACAAGGTTTCAGCATTTATCATTAAGAAATAAAAATTCGACGAGACCTGACCGTGGAGCTGTTGCAACTCCGTTATTTCTCGAGGCTCTAACATAGATATCTTCCACTTTGTAAAAAGCTCGGATGAGTGTAGTTCGTTCGTGAGTTATACTGGGATGTTTCAGGAACTGACCCGGACCTCCTCCTAAATGCAACGAGAGACACATGACTAAACAGAAACTAATATTCCCCCAACAATTCGTGGTTGAGGTTCTTGCACAGATTTTCCTGTGCATGACATCTTAGCTAAGTAATCATCTATATATAAAATTCTGTGACGTCCGTCCGTCCTTAACACCCTCTAAAATAGCCATACACTGACCGATCGAAATCTAATATGGAGAAGAAGTGCCAACAGGTAAGGGGGTACAAAGTACAGTTGGTCTTACGAGGGTGCGTAGCTTAGTACAATAAAATTTCATTATTTTTTTTGTAAAATTTTTATTATTTATCATACAAAATACTCCAACTATTTTAAAAACAATTTATAAACAATTTCAAAACAAAAGTTTTATTATTTATCATACAAAATACTCCAACTATTTTAAAAACAATTTATAAATAGTTATTTAATAAAAGTGCAATATCGTTTTTCGCATATTTTTTCTTTAAGTATATATATATATATATATATATATATAGATATATATATATAGATATATATAGATATATATATATAGATATATATATATATACTGAGAGGTAGCCGCCTGCATACGGATTTAAAATGTATTAAGTAGGTACATAAAAACAGAAAGAGGTGTGAGGCAAGGATGTGTCTTCTTACCGGATTTATTCAACCTCTACAACGAGGCTATCCTAAAGTAGCTGGAGACTCATGATCCATGGACGCAATCTTGACAATATAAGATACACAGATAACACTGTGCTGAAGGTTGACACAGTAGGACCTCCTTGGCAAGTTAGTAAAGGGAAACAAGAAGAAAGGAATAACGATCAAAACAGTATCAGTAAGAGAAAAAAAGCCCAAGATGCGAACTACAAATAGGAGTTTGCCAAACTGATACAAATACAGAAGTTTAAATGTTTGGGGAGTGTTCGAACAAAGGATGGAAAATGTGACAGCGAAAATTCAAAGGCGAATTGGAATAACAAAAAATGCATTCTAAAAGCTAAGCAAAGTATTAAGAAACAAGAAAACGTAATTAAAAAATTTTTATGTAATATCAATCTTCTTGTATCGCAATAAATGCTAGACAATTTCCTCACAGAGAAAGAAAAAGCTGATCGCAACAGATATGTGTCTCTACAGAAGGTTGTTGAAAATAACGTGGACAGAGAGCATAAGCAACAAAGAAGTTTTAAGGAAAATTAAGACAAAAAGACACATGACCAGAATCAGACAGACAGCTGAATTTTCTTGGACACATAATGAGGAAAGAAGGCTTGGAGAATTTGAGACTCACAGGGCATACTGAAGGCAAAACGGACAGTGGAAGAGTAGAGGACCATCTACCTTACAAGGTAATGAATAGCGGAACGGTTTTGGGAAAGATGGGAAAAAGACAAACGTTATTAAGAATTACAAGGGATAGGAAGTTGTGAAGGACCATGATCGCCAACGCCTTGAAGATACATAGAAGAAGATTAAGAAGAAAAATGTAAAACTAATCGTGGTTAAAATTTATCGACGCGTAAAATAGGATCGGCGAATCGTGTTCAAATTCCGGTGTTGCGTTTACTGTCGCACGAATAATTTATTATATTTGTTGACCAATCGGAACAACTCTCACAAAACAGCGTTTATAATCCTGAAACAGTCCCACCTAGCGGTGTTTTGGCAGTTAAAGTGTTTAATCCACAGAGATTTACTGGAAGAACAACACCTTATCTTTGAGTCAAGCTTAGCAAGTGGGATACTAGATTTGTGGTCTCGTGCCAGACTAAACTATGTAAATACTCATTATCGTATATTATTAGAATGAAAATGAATTACAATTACAAAGAAGAGATCTTGTCAAGATTAGCGATCCCATTCAAATTCATTTTTGTTCTTACCTTGCCTCGGCATAAAGGATTTTAAAAAAAATGTATTTCCGATATTTTGTTAAAAAGTATCGAAAATAATTGTAGGATAAAGTCGTTATGAGCAATTTGGAGGCGGTGATATGTGTGTTTTATGTTGTAGTTTTGTTGGAGTTATATTTTAAAATAGATTTTCGATTTCTTTAAGAAATTGTAGGATATTCTTATAAATTAATGTCTGGAAAGAGTTCTTTCATGTTTTATCTTGTACATAATTTTATACTTTCAGAGTAAAGTTATGTTTTTTTAGATATATATTTTGTCGATCATAATATGTATTGTTCGTAATTTTACTATAAAAATGTACTGTTGAGTTTTTTCGGGGGTGTGGGGGGTAACTATTTTCCCATATCTAGGACCACGAGTCAGAGTGGACCTGGGGTCAAATGCAATTGAGAGATAGTTCCACGCTCCTCAAAACATCCTATCTCCCGATGAGAGGCCTTGCTGCCGGATGTAGTTTATCGTCATACCCAGAACAAGAAGTTTTAGACACTAATATTTTTATATATAACAACCTCCCGCCAAAAAACAAACAAACGAAAGATGAAGTTTTCCGTTTTATTTCTTTAAAATAATATCAACAATGATTTTAGAGAAATACTTTTACTTGGTTTAATAGCAATTTCATAGATTTACGCCAAGAGGAAAAATAAAGTTTTGCTTTTAGTTCCAGTAAATAGTGTGGGGTTGAAAGTCCCCTCGAGCCATTCCTATAGTCCAGTGGGGCTACCTGCTACCAAATAGAGTCACGAACAAAGGAATGTCTTCTCTAAGTAATCCAGAAACTAGACAACCCTGTTTCAAATTTTAGACAAGTATTTAAACATCAAATTCTTTTTATGACAACGATTATTATTTTCTATTATTTTTTTTTCAAATTCACTTAAAACAAACTGAAAAGATCTTTTTTGTGAAACTGAGAGATTGTCGTCTGCTGTAGCTGGCCGTGAAATTTTCATGTGACATTGCCTCTTGTTTACAAGATGGCTTAGAAAGTCTCTGCCAGAACGGGACGCTTGTAAATGAGGGAAAACTGTTAGATAAGCTAAAACATCCGATCCTCGTCATGGCGGAATGACAACTGAAGACAAGCATTCGAGGAATGTTAGCCTGAAATCACAACTCTAACCCAGCCTGACCCCCGTTCAGGACATACGCTTGACTCTCCTGCTCCTTCCCACATACACAGAGATGCGAGAAAATTGCTATAAATAGATGTTGAACGAACTGTCATGGGAAAACCAGGCGACAAGAGCAGAAGGGATGATTTTTAAAGGGGTCAGAAAAAGGTCGATTTGATTAGTGCAAAAGAAAGTCGGGGGTCTATAGTTAATCTTAAATCCACCGTGGAATATAAGGTTAGCTCAACGAGAGGGAATTGTCTCCAGAAAAACAAAAGATCCCACTGAATGATCAGTTAAGTACACGGTACAAATTCAGGATTTCTTCACAGTGAAAACCTCCATCCGCACTATGCACGTCCACGCAAACACACACACTATATATATATATATATATATATATAATGTCAGTTACGTGCCATGTGTGATACACGCTTAGGCGATCATGTATCTTTCGATACATAACTGACAAGACAAATTATTTTCCCTCAGTAGGTTGCCATTTCTTTCTGCGGTAAACCAGTTGCCTTCCAAGGCTATAGAACCCGGGTCTGTCCTGCTATTTACCCATAGCTGGGGGAAGAAAAGGATTCATACCTTTCCCAAGATGTTCCATTAAAGACAAGGTTAATATGATTAAGCTTTTTATTTATTTTTTCTTGTGTTCGAACAAGTGTTTTCTTTTTCTGGACACAGAGTGTGTAGAAACTGTCCAAATATTCTGTAATTCCGAGCGCTTTCGGCTATACTTTTAGCCATTATCAAGGATGATTTTATTTTTGACTGGGTCTATGGGTTGTGTGTATGTTTCTAGAGTTATAGGGATGTTTTATTTTCCGAACACAGTCAGCACATTGTGGCTGTGTTCGTAGGTTAATATTCGAGAGTGTTGGCTCTTTTTTTCTTTTTATTAAGGCTTCTATAATTTTTAATCTTTTTTTTTTTTACATGCGGATGAGGTTATTATGTTTGTATTATCTACTAGGATGTTTCGGATGAAGTCTGGTAAGTTTGTGTGTGTGTTTAAATGGATTCTAATAGAACTGTGGTAATTACGAGATTATCATAAGGGAGAGGTTAGGAAGAGGTAAGAAGTGTTCATTACGAGGATATGTAGGATAGATATCAGTTGTGCCTGAAATTGAAGAGACCAAGATTGTATTTGTCAAGGAAGCATCCTCTCGGGAGCTTGTTCCCCAAAATAACACCTATAGGGAAGAACCTATCAAAAGGAACATAAAAGGAATGGGGATGATTTACCACTGTGAACATAACAAGACGGATCCTAGCTGTGAAGGTTCGAGCTGGTGGCACGAGGGAATGTAACTCGTCCGAACATTTGCGACAGTAATAGCGATGGAATAGGGAAAGGTTAACGATGTTTCGTCTGCTGGAGTGTAGAGAAAAAGTGAAATTACTTTAAACCGGCCTAGACATCATGGAATCCTGTTAAAGAATGTGTCCCCCCGAAAAGAAACCAGAGATGTATTCTCTTTTTCCATCAGGGAAACCGGTTTTAAGCTTTTGTTTTAACCTGTTTCATTGAGATTAGGCATTTTAATTATTTACAGTTTTCGGATTGTTGTCTTCATCTTTATTGCCATATTCACGACGTTTCGACTGTTGTACGCTCCGGCCTTCTTCAGGTGACTGGAATTTCAAACTGGACCTTTTTTATTTCGTCCACGGGGAAAGAGTGTTCTAGTTCCACGTGCCACATCTCTTCCGGATGTCTCAGTTATCTCCCTTTAATTCACCTCTCAAAATTCTTGTTCTCAACTGCAGTGACCAGGTATTGAACTCACAACTCTCTGGGTCAAGTCACTGGATTCAATGAACGCTTTTATCCACTAGGTCATGTATCAATCAACTGAAGAAGGCTAGAGCGTACAACTGCCGAAACGTCGTGAACACCCAAAAAACAAATTAAACTTATGTATGTTTCTAGAGTTATAGGGGTTTTAGTTCTACGTGTCACGCCTCTTCCAGATGTCTCAGTATCAGTGTATCACACATAGCACATAACTGATTGAATGGAGATTAATGCCAACCACCTGTACCCACAAAATATAACACTTATAGTAAATAATATAGGTTAAAAATCCATTTACTGCTTAACAAATTATAAGTCGTCTTAGTGACCATAAGAAATTACTATATAACACAAACTCAGATGGTATCATGAAAGGGTGCAAATACCCAAGTTTAAAAGTTCTTTATTAGAGGGAATTCGGAACTGCGTTTAACGCTGGCATAAGAGATATTTACAAAATCAAGAAACTGTATACCAAAGTT
Organism: Acanthosepion pharaonis; assembly: GCA_903632075.3. Classification (NCBI taxonomy): domain Eukaryota; kingdom Metazoa; phylum Mollusca; class Cephalopoda; order Sepiida; family Sepiidae; genus Acanthosepion; species Acanthosepion pharaonis. Next base: position 1,545,776 of record CAHIKZ030000188.1, on the reverse strand, counting down.
TTATGCTAAATAATGTTGGATGTAACATACGGATTAGTAGGAAGGTCGCTTTAAAACATCGAAAAGTCCAAAGGAAAAGCACCCACTAAACATCGTCTAACTGAAAAATACAAACATATTCAGTGGGAGTCAGGGATGCTTATATTCACACGCCCAAACAAACCTTTGTTGCCTCCTCTTCTCAGTGGGCATTTTAGTCCACATATGAGCGACTTGGGCACCTAGAGGTGAGTAGGGAGTTCGATCCTCACTGGGCGCCTCCTACTTTCGGCCTTGTGCCACATCTAAGCTACGCTTGGAAAATCACTATAGGGAACCTCGGCGTGGTGTCATGGTTAGCAAGCTTGTCTCGCTAGAACAATTACGACTGAGTAGTGAGTTCGATCCTCACTGGGTGCCCCATACTTCTGGCCTTGTGCCACATCTAAGCCACGCTTAGAAAATTACTATATGAACGACTTTGTCTTGGTACTTTAGAACTCTGGCCGGTACGATGTTTCTGGCCCAAGGAGGAGTTGCCTTGTGTAGATGAGACACGTACACTCGTGGTATCACGCCTGTATCTTCTTTCCTGGGTCGTTTTGTCCCTTCATTCAGTCTGCTGGGGGTTGACGTTTTCTGCGTTTTGGTGTTATCCGTCTGATACTCAAAGGTTCGGATTCATGACTAACTTCGAAGGAGGCCGTCCTATCAGCAGGTGCATAATATCGATGCTATTGTACTATCATTTTGTTAATGGGTTCTGGGCCGTGCAGTCGCCTTTGGTGGTCATGATGAAGAGTTCAGTTACGGCCGAAACCCCAGATGAATCAATCCAGGTTATTGATGCAAGCATCTCTTGTGGTTGTTTTCACTACCTACCAGTCTTTCATCAAACAAAATGCAATCTACACATGAAATCGATTAAAATTACCAAAATTAGCAAAAACAGCCTAAAAAAAGAAGACCACAGGTATACCATCACTTACACCAATGTGAGGAATCGATTTCAACTTTCCAGAAGGGGAATTCAATTTTGAGTTCAAACCCGACCTCCTGTTTCTGTCTGAAACCGGTATAAATGCCTCAGTCCCACTACAGGAGCTTTCAATCTCGAGTTACTCAACCTTAATAGCCAAAACCGATGAAGACGGCAGATACCCCATCGTCTAGAAACTAACCCAGATCATCGAAGAACCGACCCGCATCCCTGACGCGACGGGACACCAGGCGAACCTTCTCGACATTTTCCTCATATCTTGGCCTGATACATCAGACCATTCACTAGTCAGTGTCCAAATTGATGCCAAAGGTATACCATGATTTGCGGTTCCATAGAACGATTATTCGCTATTCGAAGGCAGACTGGCAGAGCTTTCCTGCTTATATGGCGGAAGCTTATCTGTCAACCTTTTTCAAATATGCTATCTCCAAAATTGCTACCCTCGTCTCTGAATAGATCCTTTCTAAAATGGAGAGTTTTATAATCCCCTCACCCTTCAGCAAAAAATTCCATAAAAAAAAAAAACAACAAAAAAACAAGAAAAAACAAAAAAAAACAAACATCCAGCCCTGGTTTACCCCTGAATGTGCGTCAGCTATAGTTCCCCGGTTCCCCTACGTCAATATCTATCGCAAGGAGCGGTGTAGTTCAACTTTAACTGCATTCAGAATCGCCGGCAATCGCTACAAGAAAGTTTTGGGAAATGCAAAGTGTAGCTATGCACAAGCGGTCCAGTCCCAGGTTGATAAGAAACAAATTATAAATGGCCCCAAGATCATGTCTTCCTCGACAGATAAAGCGAAGCTCTTCGTCTCGATCTTTGCCTGGAAGTCTCCGTAATATTTTCATTACAACCCGAGAAGTCTCAAGACTTATTAAAAGCCTTAAACCCTAAGAAAGCTAGTGTCCTAGACAAAATCACAGCGGTTACCCTCAAGAACATCAACTGGGAACTATCCCTGCTCCTAGCGAAGTTATTTAACCGCAGCTTGAAGGAGAAATCCTTCCCAAACCTATAGAAAGGTGTCAAGCGTATGCCCGGTTTTCAAGAAGGCGGTTAAGCCCTCATCCACTCTCAGTATAGACCTATCAGTCACCTCAGTATCATTAGAAAACTTTTTAAAGGCTATAATCAACAAGAAATAGTAAGAACAGCCTCTTGAGCGACAAGCATTAAATTCAAGCAATTCAAAGGAAATTCCTTTCGGGATGACTTTCTGTTGAAAAGTGTAATTTGCTGAGGGAGAAATAATTCAGGTTTTTAAATTATTAAAAGTAAAAATATTCAAAGAAAACCTTTCCTAAATGAAACAAATAAATACATAACAAGCAATGTTTTAGCAAACGGCTTTCATAATTCGATTGTTATGGTAACACGGGGCATGCGATTCATCGTGTTACCCTAACAACGGAATATCTTACTAAATAGTAAGACGAGGTTACATGACCCCACTTCTCTCTATCTCATATATATATATATATATATATATATATATTGTGTGTATTTAGGCAGAATCTTTTCATTTATACAAGTTTTATTAAATAATGAAGACAATTGTTGTCTATTTATTTTATGTAAACTCTTTTCATAACGTCTAATAAGTTTAATAACATTATAATTGAACGAAGAAAGAAATTCACAATATTGATCCATATTTTTTTTAATTAAAAAAATCACTACAAAAATAGCCATTTTGTTTCAACACACTCGGTGTCTTATCAAGTGATAAGACACCGAGGGTCTTGAAACAAAATGACTATTTTTGTAGTGATTTTATAACATGTTTATGTTATAATTTTTTTTATAAAAAATATTTATATCTGCTCTACTTTGTATTGAGCACTCTTTTAAGCATAGTAATTGTTGGTTATTGGAATTCATTCCGTATATACCAATTATATACTTGGTTTTATATATATATATATATATATATATATGTGTGTGTGTGAATGAATAATTAATTGGGATCAAATATGAATTAGAATCAAACAGAATGATAGGATAAGTAACAAATAGGAAACTTTCATAAATGTAACAGGTTTCACCTTTATTTAAGCTTCATCAGAAAATGAAATATGTTGGAGAAATTAAAATTCTGTTATTTAAAAAAAAACAAACACAGAAGTTTCTTTTCAGCTCCATATTTCATTTTCTGAAGAAGCTTAAATAAAAGCGAAACATTTATAAATTTCTATATGTTTCTCATCCCACAAACACACATATATTACATATGCTCTATCATTGATATTGAGCACTATAACCCATAAATATTGCATGCATATATATAAATAAAATTTCTAAATAAATTCCCGGTGAACAGTGACCGACATGACAGGAAGCTTCATTCTTTTTCATGCGATCATCAGGTCGTCTGCAACTGTTGTGGAAATGCGCATTTTAGACTTCCTTAGCAAATTCAAGATGTTGCACCATAATTAAGGCCGTCCTGGGTAAGACGATAAACTACGTCCAACAGCAAGGCCTCTGATCAGGAGGTTTTGAGGAGCGTGGAACCACCCTGACCCGGAGTGGTAGCACCTGCTAGGGTCACAGCTATGGGCAAATAATTAACACCCAAACTTGGGTCAAAATACTATGAAAGTGTAAAAATAGGATTTAATACCAGAAATACTTTGTAAAAAGAAAATTATTACCAGCAATACATTTTTGTAAAACAAATATTACCAGTAATACATTTTTTGAAAAAAAAATTATTACCAGCGAAGGAAAATTCTTAACAGAAATAGATTTTTTCAAGGAAAAAATATTAACAGAAATAGATTTTTGGAAAAAATATTACCAACGATGAAAATTTTGTCGGCATTAAATAACACATTGAGGTTGATATACCGTAAAACAAAACAAACCATAATTAAAGTAATATATTCCAGGCCAGCTATTTTATATCGTATTGGGCTTTTTCTCCACCGTGCCTTTGTAACATACACCCTTAGGAGGTGCTTAGTTTGTACTTTATTTAAATTAGATATACATATATATTAGTCATTATGTTGTATATGAGGAAGCCTTGGAAAGTTCTCAGAATGACCAAAATGTATTGTAACACAAATTCTGAGATTTTATCATTTTGTTCAGATTTTGTGACACGAGGCCAGCCGAGAATCATTTTTTTACCTCCGATCATGTGCGCGTATGAGGGGTTAAGATAGCAATACAATGTTTAAAGCTCATTGAAATCAATTAAGAAAAGAAAAAACAACAAAGTGATATAATAATGTCATTTAATTATAGCATCATTATTCCATCAGAATGGCAAAGTTGTTTAGACATGACAACTGTCAGAACGTACAATACTCACTTGAAGCATACATACATACATTCTTAGACACACACACACACACACAGGAAGACAGTTATTTCAAATGTTCATTGTAATTTTTTGTACAGTGAGATTTAGATAAACGGCTGGGTTGGTATCGGAAGAAAAAAAAAACAAAAAACAGTATTTTTGGATGTTCACATAAGCTATGGATGACCATTTGAGCTATAAATTAATAGTTTAAAGTTTAAATTGAAAAAAAAATCATTCAGAGCTAAATCTTATTTATATAATCAATTGAATGATAAATGGAATTATATATATATTAAATATTAATAAATAAATATAAAAAAAAATAATTAAATTAGAAAAATAAGTGGCCTGGTCAAATTTAAGTATAGGTTTTCCATGGCAATCATAGGGCTATACAACTGTACTTAATAGTTTTGATTATACGAATTTGGTGTTTAGGCACATCGACATCTTTATGGGTTTTGTAGAATCAAAAAATATCCTTGAGCTGTTTTTTTCTTATGGCTTCGTAAAAACGGAAGAAAAATAGCTTTTGATAATCACTTACACTTGTCGGCTGTAAATGGAAAGATGTCTTCGGTGCTTTTGTCTGGTAAACTAACCTTGCAACTTGGTAGGAACGTTCAAGCAGGAAATATCCTTTCAACATGAGTTTTTTTTTTTTTTTAAGTTTTCTGTATTCCGAAACTGGAAAAAAATATGCTGTGTTCTGCATTTCGCAGATTTACCAAAACGTGAGTATTTCAGAAAAGAGTTACTAGGCAATAATTTTCAAGAGAAAGACTTATCTTCATTTAGATTTATCCACCCGCCTGGTTAATTTGATTTTTAGTAACGCTCAAATACACCCACCCGATACGTAAAGAAATAAGAGAAATATCGCAACAAATGCGCCAAGGATTTTATCTGTTCAAATTAAACGTCATGACTCAACAGGAACATAAAAATTAAGTCCTTGACAAATCAGCCAGCGTTTTATTCAAGGACATATTCCCCTCCCCCTTTTTTTTTAGTGTATAACCCAAAGACAACTGCTCCTTTGCACAAGTGATAGTCCAGTGAGATCACAATATATTACTAATTCAATTTTGTTACGACAAAGCGTTTTGAATGTAGTAGTAACTGCATATGCACAAAACTTAAATAATATTCATTTCTACATATGGTAGGCTCACTGATAAATTTATTTTTTTTTTTGAACACTTCATATAACAGAGATCGTGAAAACCCGTTTTCTTTTTGGAATTCATTTTTATAACGCGAGAGATATTGGTTTCAAAATCTTGGTACTTGTGATGTGTATAATAGACATACAGTTGTTCTTTACCCAGTAATGTGTACCACCGTTTACAGATCACAGTTTACTTGTTTGACGAATTCCCTTATAAAACTTAACCATTTGCGAGGGCATTATAGTTCAACTGGTCATCCGTAGTGAGAACAGCCCAAAAACACAAGTGTCGGCGAATTGAGACAAGGAAGAAGAATTTGGGGGAGAATGTAAAATAAGGAGAAGGAAACGTCACTTGTTTGCTTGTGTTGATGCTGATGTGTTTGAGCTCTGCCGGGACGTCCCTATGGATGTCAGGGTAAGGGGAATACTGCGTTTTAGGGCCACCAACTGTTCTTCACCTTGGTAGATTTTATCTTCTAATTCCTGGAGCTCGACAATAAGCCGTAGTTTCATGTTGATATAGTACTGAAAATCCTTTAAGTCTTCTTCACACAGGTGTTGTCCCAGCAAGTTGGTGATGTGCTCTCGCCGTCTGTCTATGTCCGATTTGAGCTGTTTCGCTTCTTCGTGTTGACGACACAAACGATTTCTCTTTTCTACTGCAAGATTCTGTTAAAAAGAAGAAGAAAAGAATAAGGAACAAAAAATATGCGCGGTGAGGTGAAATGGTTAACGGCTCGGAATGAGAAATCGGAGAGCCGAGTTCGAATTCCATTTGGGTTCGTTACATTCACTTACGCACAAATACCATCGGGAAAGGTATAATTTAGATAAGTTATTTTACTGACACACCAAGCCCACGGGTAATTTCACGCCGAGTCTGGTAATTTTAAAATTTGTTTTTAGTATGTATCCATTTTGCAAACGCATTCTTATAAGTCGTTATTATATAAGGGTGGGGATGCAATTCGGTTTTAATTGGATTGTTGCCGGATGTTTATTCGGTTTCCTTTTTATATTTTGGGTAGGGATTTGAGTGCTACCAAGATACGATGCCTACCATCCATTTTCTACTATAGTACAATATCTACCATCCATTCTCTACTACAGTACAATATCTACCATCCATTCTCTACTATAGTACAATATCTACCATCCATTCTCTACTATAGTACAATATCTACCATCCATTTTCTACTATAGTACAATATCTACCATCCATTTTCTACTATAGTACAATATCTACCATCCATTTTCTACTATGGCATGATGTTTGCCAACTATTGGAAGCATGAAATGGGTTATAGTTAGGGTTGGGGTTAGAGAAAGTGAACAGGTTATGTATTAAAAAATCATGAACTATTTTTTACACAAAAAATTTAAAAAAATAGTGATTTTTAATGTTTCTAAACTGATTTGATATCATTTAAAAAAGCAAACTGTAAACATCGCATCATTATTCCTGAGCATCTTCCAGTAATATTGAGTGTATTGTTATTTCCGGTAGGTTGCAAATGTCTCGGTAGATATCATAGTAGCACCAAATTTTGTTACTTTTAAGAATTCTACAATGGCTCTGGGTTTGACACTCTCAAAGAGGAGCCTAAGATTGGGTACATTCTAGAAATTTTTTTATAGCTGCTGTTTTTTCCCCCCAGTTAAGTAAAAATGTTTAACAGCGAGTACTTTTTGGCAGTTTGGACATTTTAGAGGTTCTCCATTTTTTAGGAAGGAGGTTATGTGGGTGTGTCCGATTTTGATTCTTCTAAGTGTGATATCATCTTTTCTTAAGTGTCTGGTACTGTGATATTGTACAGTCAGAATGGGTTTTATTGGATATAGTTTTTTGTTTGTGTGTGCATTCTATGGTTTTTGCCATTTCAGATGTAAGAGTTAATTGTGGCTTTCAAGTCTGTAAGGGTGATTTTTGAATTTGATATATTCATTGTGAGGACTATGTATGACTATACTGATTATTTCGTTCGCTGGAGTAAACTGTTCTAGTTCCACGTGCCATGTCTAATGTCCTTAAGGATACATGGCACAGTAGATAAAGGCGTTGGTTAGATCCAGTGACAGGACTCAAAGAGTTGTGAGTTCAATACCTGGTTAAGGCAGTGGAGAACTTGGAGAGGTGAATTAACAGGAGATAACTGATATCCATTAGACATGACACGCGGAACTAGAACAGTCTACTCCAGCGAGCGAAATAAAGGGTTCAGTTCGACATTCCAATCACCTGAAGAAGGCCGGAGCATACAAGGGCCGAAACGTTGTGATAAATATGGCAACAAAGATGAGGCCAATAGTCCGAATAATGTAAATAGTGATATAATTTAGACATATCATTTTTGAATAAACATTATGCAAGAACGCGTTTCAAAATGTAGTTGATTCCTAACTTCATTGCGGACATTTTAGTGTTTGGCCACCTCAATGATAATCATGACGAGTGGTCTAAGCATTCTACTCTTACTAATGCTGCCGGTATTCAGACGTTCAATTTAACATTTTAAACGTAGTAAATGGAGCTAAGGTAAATATTAGTCATTAATTTTGAGTTAGAGCAAATATTATCTCGTAGATATATTTTATATCTAGAGTTAGAATTAGGATTTGCTGGGGCCAAACATGTCTTGTAAATTTGAATGCCTATTTTCTAAACATGTGAAACGGGAGGTAGACCTCACGTTATAGTAGCACCGACATTTGATTCTTTATACAAGTGATAGTCTAGTGAAGTCCCAATATATTACTGGCATAATTTAGACAAATCATTTTGAATAAACATTATGCAAGAATGCGTTTCAAAATGTAGTTAATTTCTATGTTTGGTTTGGCACAATGGTACTGATGAAATTAACAGTTCCCATTATAGTAAATTTTATCACACTTACACAAATGCTACGTCTTTTTTCTGAACAGATCCCTAAGTGTAATGAGAGTATCAATCGTCCCCTTATAAGGAAACATACGACATTCATTGACCAAACATTTAGCGTTGCTTTCGGTTGAAATTTATAAAATCTTTATATTAAAACAGTTTTTAGGAAATTATGTTGATGGGGGTTTCATTGAAAAATAACAAAAATTGAGTTACACAAGCGAATCGTTTGACAGATGCGAATGTATGGAGACATTAGAATAGAAGTAATGATGGCATCTTACCCTTTTCCTTTGGTCAGCCTCGGCAGGTAAGCAGCGTAGATTGTTCTCGGCTCGAGCCAGAAGCACGGACAATTTCATCAACAGCCGGATAACCATTTCCAAATCTTCTACGTACGATCGGAACTTGTTTTTTTCTTGACAACTTTCACACGACTCATCAAAAGACTTTCCAATCTGAAAGAATGAGTAATAGAGAAAAGAAAAAAAAATGATTTTGTAAAAGAAATGGGGTTGGGAAAGAATTCAGAAGCAAATAAAAGGCGCAAGAGGAAATGGAGGGAGGAGGTCAAGGAAGCTTGTGAGAATGTAGGGCAGAAGCAACAAGGAAAAGGCGTAGGAGCGGTGGTAAAGCGACGGGAAGAGGATAGCAGAAGCAATCAGTAGAAAAAAAGAGGCGCGAAAAGTAGACAGATGAGACGAGTGAGAAAAGATGGAAGCAGATTAGCGGGAAGAGAGTGAGAAAGAGGTCGGAAGGTTAGAAGCTGAGAGAGAGAGGAAATAAGATTAGGGAGAGAGAGAGAGGAAATAAGATTAGGGAGAGAGAGAGAGAGGAAATAAGATTAGGGAGAGAGAGAGAGAGAGCGGAAGTCAAAAGATTAGGGAGAGAGAGAGAGAGAGAGAAGAGAAAAAGATTAGGGAGAGAGAGAGAGAGAGGGAGAGAGAAGTCAAAAGATTAGGGAGAGAGAGAGAGAAGAAAGATTAGGGAGAGAGAGAGAGGAAGTCAAAAGATTAGGGAGAGAGAGAGAGAGCGGAAGTCAAAAGATTAGGGAGAGAGAGAGAGAGAAAAGATTAGGGAGAGAGAAAGAGATTAGGGAGAGAGAGAGAGAGAGAGAGAGGAAGTCAAAAGATTAGAAGAGAGAGAGCGGAAGTCAAAAGATTAGGGAGAGAGAGAGAGAGAGCGGAAGTCAAAAGATTAGGGAGAGAGAGAGAGAGAGCGGAAGTCAAAAGATTAGGGAGAGAGAGAGAGAGAAGTCAAAAGATTAAAGAGAGAGCGGAAGTAAAAGGGGAGAGAGAGAGAGAGGAAGTCAAAAGATTAGGGAGAGAGAGAGCGGAAGTCAAAAGATTAGGGAGGGAGGGAGAGCGGAAGTCAAAAGATTAGGGAGGGAGGGAGAGCGGAAGTCAAAAGATTAGGGAAGGAGGAGAGCGGAAGTCAAAAGATTAGGGAGAGGAGAGCGGAAGTCAAAAGATTAGGGAGGAGAGGAGAGCGGAAGTCAAAAGATTAGGGAGAGAGAGAGAGAGCGGAAGTCAAAAGATAAAGAACTGAGAGAGAAATGAAGTAAATGATTGAGAGTGAGAGAGATTGAGTAGAAGTAAAATGATTAGGGGAAAGAGAGTGAGTGGAAGTAAAAAAGGTTAGGAGAGAGAGAGAAAGTAAAAATGTTAGGAACAGAGAGAGAGAGAGGATGTGAATAAATAAAGAACAGCAGATATTTTGTAACTGGGGATCCTGGTTGAGAAAAGAAAAAAAAAATAATTGGTGAATTAAATTCTCCGAAGACTTGTTCTTATAACAAATATAAACATTAAGCGATACAAAGAATTTCTCCAAATTTCATAAAATTAAATAATTTTCACCAAGAAACATTTAAAAACATTATTATATTAATAAGAGAGATTTATTATAGATGCATTATTTCCGAATAAGTCTTTCTTTAAAATCCGATAATTATCTGATTTTTGCAAAAATTTCCAATTTAATGTTTTTCATTGAAAAAAAAAAAAAAAAATGCTAAAATTCCCCATACAAATCTATAACTCCGTGTTGAGGTAAGAAAAACAACATTTTTAACCAAAATTTCCAAGATTCTAAAAAGGAGAAAACAATTAGATAAGATCCTTTGCTTTCTCTTATTAATATAATAAAAAATTTGATGATTAAATTGTTTTTATTGTGTTTTGAATATTTTAAAATCCTGTATGCTCTTTTTTTAGCGAATTTTTGGAGGTACCGAGATTAATATTTGCACAGATTCGTTATGAGTTTTTTTAGAAACTCCCTCTTGTACTTTAGATAAAAATGGACAATGAATAAATAAAACACGTTCAGTGCCAATGTGTTTTTCTTTTCGCCGACACGTGTTTGCCAAGAATAGAAGTATGAGTATTTCCCAAAATCTAAATAGTATCGATTTTAAAAGAGGTATTAGTCACAGCTGTGTGCGGAGGCCAAAATGATGATAAAGCGAGAAGTTCAAGAAGAGGAAAGTTAATTAATGTTATTCGGTGCTGATCAAGTTATTGCAAGAGAAATAATAAAATAAAATAATAACCTTTTCTCCCAAAGTGTTAATATCATCCATTTCTTGTTCTACTTTCTTTTTGCCTTCATGTAAGGCATCCAGTTTCTTTACAATACTGACCCTCAGTTCTTCCTGAAAGAAAAAAAAAGTCATAAGTGAAGCAATGTAAATGATGCAATTTAACCTTTTGAAGAAAATACTGTCCCTATATATTTTAGAGTCGGTTTTTAAGTCCGTCTAAAGCAAATTTAGTTGGTGTGGCATTCACTAACCTGACTTTACTTTAAAGTGACAATGGTTTCATTTTATTTTATATGTAGACTGACTAAAATGAGAATGTCATTAAATATAAATACCAAGAGAAACAGCCACATTAATTGTTTAAACTTTTCGCATGTGGCCTGTTATAGTGATTTTCTAAGCGCAGCTTAGATGTGGCACAAGGCCGAAAGTATGGGGCACCCAGTGAGGATTGAACTCAATACTCAGTCATAAATGTTATAGCGAGACAAGCTTGCTAACCATTACACCGCCTCGAGGTGCCGTCATGTGGCCTGTTATATGAGCTGAATTAGGCTTCTCTACCTTCTCTGTACTTTGTATGTTAATTGAAACAAAATTTAAAATTTACAGGAAAACACAAAAACATACGCTTAAAATACAGTACCTTAAAATAACACCCACCTTATTGCGTTGTAAGGATACAGAAAGCGCTTATCTCCCATTGGTGGAGATGGTCATATGACGGCCACTCAATGACGTCACTCCATAATCCTACGAAAGCGCCGGTCATTTTTTCCGTTCGTTTACAGCAGCCACCAAATGAGGTTGCTCTTCTTTGAGCCTGGGCCAAAAGGCCCAGACTGAGTCTAAATCTTCCTCCCCAGCAACTTACAAGTCCATGGTGCAGTTTCCCTTTGGGAATATATTTGTCCCAGATATAGAATAAACCGCCAGCTTGCAGTTCTCAATTTGGGAAAACCCAAGACACTATGTTTCCCGTTCGTGGAATATGTCCTCACCTAGTACATAGGCGTATTCAGCCCATTTGAATCTGGAGTACTAAAAATGGCTTTTCCAGACACAGGAGTATCTCCATATTATATGCAAGACCCTTCCTTTTTTGGTCCTTACACTTTGAACAGGAAGTTGAAAAAAAAACTATCTATATATAAAATTCTGTGATTTCCGTTTAACCGTCCGTCACATCCTATAAAAAAAGCTATATATTGACTGATCGAAACCAAATTTTGTGGAGAAGTGCAAAACAGTACGGGGATACGAAGTAGTGTTTTTGTTATATTTTTCCAAACATATCAGCTTATTCAAATTTCATCGATTGGTTTGCGAAATTGAAAGAAACGTAGAGTTTGTAAATCTCGACAAAAATGTTAGCAATAATTTCAAAAATGCTAAATACTGTGAGGATTTCAATACGCGTTCGAAAATAAAGAATGAGTGACAAGCAGACGACAGTTACCTTCTTCTGAATTAGATTGTCTTCGTTCTGCAGATGGTCCGTTTCTCGGTCGATGGAAATTGGATATTCTTCTCCAATCAGAGAAGGATAACTAAAAGAGAAAACAAAGAATTCAATTTATTTCGCTGTGATTATACATTGTCATTCAATATTAAGATTTTTATGACTTGGGTCGTTATCTCTGTGTTTGTTTGTTTTTTTTATCTCAACGTTCCGGCTAATGAAGGTTCTCATGTGACCACCAAAGTTAAGCAACGACGAGTTTGGTCAATACCATGATGGTTGACCGCTTGGGAATACCAGATGCGGTAAGTTTGGATGTGCGGGCTGTTTGGATAACGGCTCGGAATTGGAAAACTTAGAGCCGAGTTCCAATTCCTATCAGGTTTGTTATATTCACTTAAGCGCAAATACCCCTTGAGAAAGCTATGGGTTAATTAATAGGACTTGTATCAATAAATCTTTATTAACTCTCCCCCAATGTAACTTGCAAAGGGTTGATAAGCCTTAAAAAACAAATCAGTCAATCGGCTAGTGAAAATTATATATATATATCATCCCCATACAGGCCTGTTTCGCTGTATCAGAGCTCATCAGTGCGGTAGACATCCGATTGCTTCAAGCCGGGATCGAAACCCGACCGATTTGGCATCAGTTGCAGCTTCTACTCCCGAGCTATCAGCACACGGCAGAGGGAAAGAGAAATTCTAGCGTATTATTTTTAAAAATGTAAACAAACGCCAGACAACCAGAGTGCTCAATTCATTTAATGAAGAGCCTTGCGTTAGCGAAGACGTCTGCTGTTTAGAATTACCCTCTCTCTCAACAGTGCTCAACCGAAATTATCGAGAGTATATATATATATATATATATATATATATATATATATATATATATATATATATATATATATATATTCTCAATTGTATGGATATTTGTTTGTAACTCAGGGTTTCACGCTTTTGGTTTTTTTGGTTTTTTTTTTAAATGTGGATTTATCTATGCGTATTTGTGTTTATCTGTGGAAGGGGTGGACGAAACAGGACCCATAAACTGAATATGTTAGCTCTATCACAGATATTGAGCACTTCCCACTAAGTATCGCGCATATTGTTATATATAACAAAGCAAATATAATTAAAATATTAAAAAAATACTTATATTTATATTCTACCGATAAACAGCATGTACATCGGCTAAAATTCGTATGATATCTACATAGTAAAACATGGTGCTCCTTCGAATTTTTTTTATCTACAAGGAGAAAATAACAAGCCAAAAAGCATGAGCAAAATGAACAAAAAAAAAAAAAAAACAAACCTCAGAAAGACTTCAGAATCCGGTAAAATCTTTCAACATTTAATAATCAGTTGTGTTTAGTTTAATTTGTAAAATATAGATAAAATCAAATGTTGATATGACAGTAAGCGTCACAAAGCACTGCTTGGAGTTTCCTGTCAGGCTTGCCTCCCTTCCCGGTCGCGAGATTCTGAGGTAGTATACGCCGGACCTTTTTACATGCATGCCTTCATTTGTCTCTTTTGTTTTCCTTTGAGTTAATAAAGTATGGCAATAAAGTATGTTGTTAATTGTACATAATTGCATACATATCCATTGTTAGTCTCTTGCTTGAGAAAGCTCCAACGCGTTCACTATATTATCATAATCAACCACAAACTTGTCCAGTACTATCAACTAATACGCAGTACTAACACGAACATAGCCCTTCAACAGATAGTAGTCCCGCTAGTCCCATGATGTTAATTACTAACTACAAGGTACCCCCCCACAAAAGTCCTTGTTGTTTTTGAGTTATTAGAAAAAAACTTATAAGCTGATTTGACGTACCGTTAGCTCTCAAAGTAATCCCTATCGGCATCCAAAATCTTTTGTTAACGTACCTCCAGTTGTGCAATGCTCAGGCGGTAAAAATCTTGTACACAAAGAAATCTGAGTGCCTGCCGCAAGTCTGTCTCAATTGCGAAGTATTTTCCACCAAGATGGTTGTTCAGGGAATGGAAGAGGTGGTAATCTGTTGGCCCAAGTTCCGGGAAGTAAGGAAGATGACACATTGTCTCCCAGCCAGGTCACCTTCTAGGACTTGGGGCTGGCCACTTCGGGGTTTACCACAATGAGACAGATCTCTCGACCCGAATTTCTGGAACCAATGGCTAACGGTGTGTTCACTCACGGCACTGTCCTCAAAGGCTTAATGTATTCGGTGACTTGATACTGCTGTGGACAAACCCACCTTAAAGTTCATCAATGCCGAATGTTTCCTTATAAAGAAACGGCTAATAATAACATTACTACAAGGAAACCAAAGAAGGCCTTGCCGTTTTTGATCTGTTATAAATAAAAAGGTATACAGATAATTTGACGTACCACTAGTCCCCAAATTAATCTCCATCAGCATCCAGAATCTTTTGTCAACGTGCCTCCAGACGTGCAATGCCCCAGCGGTAAAAAAAAACAAGTGTACGCAAAGAAGTCCGAGTGCCAGTCTCATTTTTTGAAGGATTTCCCACCAAGATGGTTGTTTAGTGAATGGAAGAGGTGGTAGTCTTTTGGCCCAAGGTCCGGAGAGTAAAGAGGATTGCACAGTCTCTTCTAGGAAAGTCGCCGTATCATACCCCTGGCCACCTGCGACACATGAAGCCAGATATTGTCATGGAGGAACAGAACACCCTTGCGATTAACCAATGCTGGCACCTTCTGCTTCAAAGCCTGTTACACAGGTTTCAATTGCTGCGAGTAAGGTCCGCAGTGAGGGTTTGGCTCGTTGGTAGCAGCTCTTAGTGCCCCACTTGTCGACTAGTTCACCAGAGGATAATCTTGCGTGAGATTAGTCTTGTGGTGACAAGTAATATCTGGCATGCTTGGGAGTGTCATACAGGACATAATTTTCATTACTGGTGAGCACTTGATCAAATATGGGTACGTTGCAGTAAAAGCAACAAGAACATAGGCTCTCACTCATTGTTGCTTGTTGGTTTCCGACAGCGTGTGGGGTACCGGCTTGCTCAAATTGTATGCCTTCCCTATGAAGTTCAGGTGAAGTCTTACAGTTTCATCAGAAACTTGAAAGCTTTCGGGAAACTCACCACAAGTTTGGCTGTTGTCCTCCTCTATGGCCGCTTTCAGGACCTCACCCTCCAGCGCTTGTGACCGGCCACTGCGGGGTTCATCACAAAGGGACAGATCCCCGGACCTGAACTTCTGGAACTAATGCCTGGCGGTGTGTTCACTCACAGCATTATCTCAAAGGCTTGACGTACTCGGTGACTTGATGCGGTTGCGGACTGAAAGTCATAAAGCAGATAATCACGAACTAGCTGCTTTGACACCGCCATGTTTCCTCGCCGCTGCTCGAACTGTGACCGATTTATGTGCAAAAACGTGCTCCTATCCCAACCGCTTTCCCGGCACGGGACGCATTTATTTGCGTATCAGTGTTACACAACGTAAAAAAAAAAGCAAGGACTTTTTTGGTTACCTGCAATAGGAGTTTAAACTTTATTTTTCGATGACCGGAAAAAAATGTCATATGAAAACTTACAAAAGGGGCCATGGCGGATTTCTACCTTGGGTAAAAAAATGTATATTTCTATGCAATTAAATAATCTTTTAGCCATAAGATGCTTTAAAATAAGATTTTCCTATAGGGGACTTTTCCTTCTCTAGTAAATCAAAAAATGTCGTAAACATGGTTTCACAGTTACATCCAATCAATTAACCAAACCAACAAGGAATTCTTCAAAAAAGAAAAAAAATGACTTTTTCATATATTACACGTACATACAAAAAAGGTTGAAACACCGGTTCCTGTATGATCACCGAAGTTAAACAATGTTGAGCTTGGTCAGTACCTAGATGGGTGACCACTTGGGAATACCAGGTGTTATAAGCTTCGATGGGTAGGTGGTGTGCTGGATAATGGCTCGAAATTGTTAATCGGAGAGCTGAGTTCCAATTTCCGTTACGTTCGTTATAATCTAAAAATATTTTCTGGCTTTAAATAATCTGTAAAAATTTGATAAATTGTAGAAAACAAATCAATCAATGGATAGTTAAAAAGGAAACACGTTCGTTTCCTGTCGAGAGACAGATTTTTTTTAAAAGACTTTCGGTCTCATTGCCGGCAGATATTATATATGTAACAAATGAAATCGGACTTCAAACTTTGGTCAGATTAAAAAAAATAATGAATTTGGTGTCCAAAAATGTACTTGGGTTCAATTTTTTTTTTATTATAATACACTTGACTATAACAAGATTTACCTAAATAAGTTCATTTCAGCTAGAACAGGTTCTTTCGTTTGGTTTGTTTTACGGCATATCAACACGTCAATGAGTCATTTAATGCCGACAACTATTTTTTTCCTGGTAATATTTTTGTTTTGTCAAAAATCTATTTCAGTTAATATTTTTTCCTCACAAATGTATAGCTGGTAATATTATTTTTCCAAAAACGTATAGCTGGTAATATTACTTTTTTTTAAAAAAATGTATTACTGGTAATATTTTATAATGCTTTTTGCCTCAGTTTCGGGGTTAACTATTTGCCCATAGCTGGGACCCTAACAGGTGCTACCACCCCGGGTCAGGGTGGACCTGTGAACACCAGCAATTAAGAGGTGGTTTCACGGTCATCAAAACTTCCCGATCAGAAGTCCTGCTGTTGGACGTAGTTTATCGTCTTACCCAGGACGCGGATGCAGTTTATCGTCATGCCCAGGACGAGAGCAGGTTCTATCCTAAAAGAAAAACAAAAAAAACATTTTGTATGAAAATCAATTCATTCTACGTTAGACGAAATTCAGATCTTTTTCATCTAGGTACCACTACGGACTTTCTAACAAAACCCGAAAGACGCTTGTTAAATAATTTAAATGCCTTCTTTAACAGTAAATTTCGGTTTTATTTGAGAAATATTAACCTAAAGCTAATCAGTATTAAAAGAAAATCCATAAAGAACTGTTAGGTAACCCTGAAATATTTGAGAAGGATATTAGAATAATCCAGAACTTATACTGGCAGCAAACCATCTGCGAACAGATAAAAAATGAATTCAATAAATATATATATATATATATATATATATATATATATAAAGGAAAGGGTGTGAGACAAAGATGTGTCTTCTCCCCGAACTTATTCAAACAATACATCGAGGCGATTCTTAGAGAATTAGAAGGATTAATTATTGGCGGTCACAATCTTAACATAAGATATGCAGATGACAGTGTTGACAGACATAGGAAAAGAAAGAAAAACTTCTACAGAAGATAGTGAAAGAAAGTTAGAAGAAAGGACTAAACATCAAGAAGATAGAATGCATAGTTGTTAGCAAAAGGCACATCCCAACATGTAAATTACAAATTGGAGATACCAAACTCAAACAGGTACAACAATTTAAATATCTGGGAAGTGTTTTAACATAGAACGGAAAGTGTGGCACTGAAATCCGAAGTCGCATTGGGATAGCGAGAGATGCCTTCCAAAAGGCAAGCAAAAGTATTAAGAAATAGGAAAGGTTTCATAAGATACAAGAAAAGTTCATTAGAAACAAAGAAAAGAGTACTGAACTGTTGCGTAATATCAGTCTTCCTATATGGCAGAGAATGCTAGACAATCTCCTCAAAGGTGAAGAAGAGATTTGAAGCAACAAAATTGTGGTTCCATAGAGCGATGCTGATAATACCATGGGTAGAACATGTGAGCAACGACCAAATTTTTGAAAAAATGGAAACGAAAAAGGACTTATACTTAACATCAGGAAGAGAAAGTTGAAATTTTTAGGGCATATCATGAGGAAAGAGGGCTTGGAAAATTTGACACTCAAAGACAGACTGAAGGTAAGGGGTGTGTGTAAAATAACGAATAATCTACCTAGCGAGCTTGAAAAAAAATGAAGATCGTAACAGGATTTAGGAGAAATATCAAAAGGACAAAATGTATTAAGAGCTACAAAGGACAAGAAATTGTGGAGAGCAATAAGGAAAAGAGGAAAAAGGAAAAGTGAGGAGAAAAGAAAGGAAAAGTGAGGAGAAAAGAAAGGAAAAGTGAGGAGAAAAGAAAGGAAAAGTGAGGAGGAAAGAGAGGGAAAGTGAGGAGGAAAGAGAGGGAAAAGAGAGGAAAAAAAGGTAAAGAAAAAAAAAACGGATCACCAGTAGTGCAACAAAAAAAATTGTTATTTATGTTTAAAAATAAATTATCTTTAACCTCATATAACAAATTAATATAATTTTTTAATTCTATACAATTTTTTTTATACATTAGAAGTATTTTTTGTAGTTAAATGATACTTTTGAGTTTAATACATTGCTTTTATTTTTTGCTATTTCCTCATTTGTCTGTCGTCATAAAATATTTAATTGTAACTAATGTTGTATTTTATTCAAATTATTTTGAATTTAAAATTGTAGTATCATATATGAGTATTCAACCAAAAGCGTTAATTCAGAAATATTTCCTTTTTGAACATCAACACAAAAAAATAATATAACGTTTGCAAAAATGAAAAAAAATCCTTTAAAAAAGTTTTTCACACATGAAACGTCCTTCCCAGACTTTATTAAAATTTCTTATCTTTTTTATCATTTCACCCCAAGCAAGGTGATAATGCCACGAAGACAAGGGATTACTAAGAGTGAAATAGAATGAGAAGACATTAAAAGGAACCGGAAACTAATACTAAACAGGAAACACCCCTGCTCAATAGACGAAGGAGGAGCGTAAACCGGGCGATAGACGAGCCTATCTACTCAATTTTGTACTTGATAGTAATATTCAGACGAAAATTAAAAATTTGACAATAGTTAACAAGGTACTGGTCTACTAGTGTGGGCTGGGCTAAGATGGGCATGACGTCACGGACACTTGTCTATACATTGACCTGAGTGTAATCATTCGAAATATTTCGTTGCTTCTTTATCAAATGCGCACTCAGTGAACTGTATGTGGAAAATGCAGAAACAGAAATTCGAGAGCACATTGGGAATACATTCAATGGTGAATTTAGGTGGCGTCAACAATAGAGAGAAACACAATGACGCCCTTGAATAGTAAATTTAGGTCCCCCCCTGAGGTTTAACATTTAAAGGGATAATTTTCTACTGTTACAGAGAGAGAAAAATAAACTTAGATTTGATTGTTTAAGAAAATAAATTTGTTGTTTGAATCACCGAATTGTTCTTTCGTCGCGACAGCGAACGCCAGTTTGGGGGAGGGGATTCGAATGTTTCTGTTACGGTACAATACATTCCGGCACGGACTACAATCTATGATTTGTACATAGTGAATAATATTAAAATATAGAGAGAGGAGACGGAAGAGAGAGATAGAGAGAGAGGAGACGGAAGAGAGAGATAGAGAGAGAGGAGACGGAAGAGAGAGATAGAGAGAGAGGAGACGGAAGAGAGAGAGAGAGGAGACGGAAGATAGAGAGAGAGGAGACGGAAGAGAGAGAGAGAGAGAGGAGACGGAAGAGAGAGAGGAGACGGAAGAGAGAGATAGAGAGAGAGAGAGAGAGAGAGAGAGATGAAGAGAGAGAGACGGAAGAGAGAGAGACGGAAGAGAGGAGACGGAAGAGAGAGGAGACGGAAGAGAGAGACGGAAGAGAGAGAGACGGAAGAGAGAGGGAGACGGAAGAGAGAGGAGACGGAAGAGAGAGGAGACGGAAGAGAGAGGAGACGGAAGAGAGAGGAGACGGAAGAGAGAGAGACGGAAGAGAGAGACGGAAGAGAGGAGACGGAAGAGAGAGGAGAGAGAGAGGGAGACGGAAGAGAGAGAGAGAGAGAGAGGGAGACCAGAAGAGAGAGAGATAGAGAGAGAGGAGACCAGAAGAGAGAGAGATAGAGAGAGAGGAGACCAGAAGAGAGAGAGATAGAGAGAGAGGAGACCAGAAGAGAGAGATGAGAGAGAGATAGACCAGAGAGAGAGAGATAGAGAGAGAGAGAGAGAGAGAGAGAGAGAGGGAGGATAGAGAGAGAGAGAGGAGACGGATAGAGAGAGAGAGAGAGAGGAGACGGATAGAGAGAGAGAGAGAGGAGACGGATAGAGAGAGAGAGAGAGGAGACGGATAGAGAGAGAGAGAGAGGAGACGGATAGAGAGAGAGAGGAGACGGATAGAGAGAGAGAGGAGACGGATAGAGAGAGAGAGGAGACAGAAGTGATAGAGAGAAGGGAAGACAGAAGACAGGCCATTCAAAGTATTTCAAACGCGACTTTGCGCTGTCGTACTGTTAGTTATTGGCTATGAATGGCGCTATGTCTGTGGGGAGCGGGTTAAATATTTCATTGATATCAGGTCGTGTGTTTTAAAATAAATAAATAAATAAAAAGAATTGTCGGTCTGGCCCACTTCCCAAAATATAACCAAACATCAGAATTTTGTCGGGGGGTTTGAAACGGACATGTGTTATGACTTGTGAGAAATTGAATCTTTCAAAATAAATGTATTCAACACGTGCGCATAAAATTTATTACTAGTGTAGTAGTAGCAATGTTTTAAAATGCATTTGACTAACATTTAATGCCATCTTGCATTTTTACCATTTCTGGTTAGCTCCCTCATATTGTGCACGCTTGTTTACAAAAAGACCAAAAAGACAAAAATACAAAACAAAAAAAAACAAGTAAAAAACAAACAAACAAAAAAACATCATAGCTACAACGGATAAATTTACAAATTTAGAATAATTATAACAGCACATTCACAAAAATTCCTTCTCAATTCACCCCTGAGGATGATCGTGAAGGAGTTCGAAAGTACTTGGGTTAACAAAAAATACGGCGATTTCCTTGATGAATTTCAACTTAACATCAAGAAGCTAATTAGAGAACTAGAAAAGATTATTATAAAAATAAAGAGACATAACATGTCAATATTATTCAATGGAACATACTTGAATGAAGATATGCTGCCTAAATATACATTATATATACATATATTAAAAGAATTTTTATCAGACATTATTTATTATTGCTATAAACGATATTTTGAAATGTGGTTGAGTTGCTATCCTTGATTTTTTTTGTTAAAACATGGGAATTAACATCAACTGGTTTAAAATGAAAAGTCGTACTAACGAAAAATTGTGCTTCTAAAAGGATGCAGTTTCGATTCCCGTCAAAGGTACAATTTTTCTTTAGCAGGATTTCTAAATTTGAACAGGTTGTTGTTTAATAAAACAAAGACAGGATTAGCAACTCGAACAAGTGTACCCACGAAAATAACGTTTAAAAATAGCTATATATATATATATATATATATATATATATATATATATATATATATATATATATCGGGTGAGTCAAAATTGTTAACATTAGTATGAGAGGAATCATTTATTCAGAGTTTACTGAACTGTCTTCACCTGTCCACCAGCACGACTGATGCACTAAAACCAGCGATCAACAGTACAATTTAGTGCCTTGATACACATTTCACGGGGAATGTTTGATATTACACCTTTTCTTCTGTCCTTTTAGTTCTTCGAGGTCTCTAACATTTTTGCTATACACGCGATCCTTTATCCATACTCCATAAGTATGATAAATGATCCTGTGTATAGCAATAATGTTAGAGACATCGAAGAACTCAATGAGAGAATCAAAGGTGTAATATCAAACATTCCCCGTAAAATCCGTATCAAGGTACTAAATTGTATTGTTGATCGCTGGTTTTTGTGCATCAATCGTGCTGGTGGACAGGTGGAGACTGTTCAGTAAACTCTGAATAAATGATTCCTCTCATAACATAACATAATTTTGACTCACCCTGTATAAATAATTCAAGAAGAGAGAAAAACATACTTGTGTCTATACAGACAGGCAAAGCTCATCAAAAAGAAAAAAAAATAATTAATTTGATTAACAGTAGTATGTGTTCGAGTGTGCGTCACGTGGTTTGGTCAAATTAAGTAGTTAGTTTGTCAACTGCCGTTTCCTTGGATGGGGAGACTGGACAAACGTCTTGTGTCTACTGTATCTTATTGTTGAGTGAGAGAGAGTAGACAGTTATTTACATACTGCTGATTGTGGTGAAAGTGTCGGTAGGTCGTAAGTCACATTCTAAACTAAGGAACAAGGAGAAGTAGGATAATGTGCCAAAAATGAAGCATTGCTGTCGTATCTGGGCTGGTGTCGCCCAGTCCTCACTGTCAAGCAGAGTTCAAAAGAGATTACTTGGTCTTGTGGTTGATGAATTTTTTGTTTTTTTTAATTTTTTTTTTAACTTCGCAACCCCTTTCCCCATGGACGAAAACATTGCTAGCCTCTTGCTATTTTTATGATAATTTTCAGACGAGCTACATTCCTTAGTTCCACCAGTTCAGACCTACACGACTTGGACCCCAATGCCCTAAACATGGCGTCAAATTCTCATTCCCTTCGTATTCCTCTGATAAGGAGAAAGTTCCATGCAGCCAGCTTATTCCCAAGAACTGTCACTTTACCGAGCAGACTCCCAAGGGGATGCTTCTCCGATCAATGCAATATTAATCTCTTCAAGGTCAATCGTTATCTATCCTACATATCCTCATAATATGCACATTTTCCTTCTCTTTTTACGCCATTACAATAACCTAATTCAGTAACTACCTGGATTGGTCTCGTATTGGGTGAACTATAGTATTAAAAAAATAGAGTTTTTTTTTTTTTATTTCTCTTCAATGCATAAAGTAAACAGATTGAATAAGTATGTAAGCAAAAATCAGACTTTTCAAGAATTTCTAATTTACATAATAAAATGAAATTTCATTGAAGACGAGTGTCTCATTCATTACTGAACCGTTTTCTTAGTTCAGCTGTTCAATCGCCCGAATTTCAACATCCACTAACAATACGACACAATAAACCAAACAAAAAATGTAGGGTACACGCCCAATATGGAATTCTCAATTGTCATTTCTTTCCTATCAAGACAATGTCAAAATTTTCAAAATAGAAATATTTATGATCTGGGTGGAGTAATTTTAAATACAATGTGGTATATCTTTTTTTGCGAAGTTAAACAGTCTGTTCAGTTGTGTTTATGCTATACTGTCAAAAATTTCAGTAACCTTACAATCTAGGAAAACCAAAGCCAAATTCTTCCTAAAATAGAAAAAAGAAGCACTAGTTTATAACTCGATCATTTTGAAAATCAGTTTGTGAGCAATAGCTTCGTTGGGTTGAAATCTGCACAACGGTAAGAGCTAGAAGCAATATTTAGGTTCAGGCACAAGAAAAATATTTACATGAGGGAAGGAAATAACAATGAAAGTTCACCTAAGGTTGGTATAAAAAAAAACTGAGCCAGGCATTTTTTACAATGGTGTTCACCATGTACAATGCTCGAGGGCCACTTGAGGTAGAGTAATACAAAGTAAGAGACACAGCTTATGCAAATGTGTACGCAAGATAATGATTAACTCTAGACTTGAACAGCTTTGTGGTAATCGGAGAAGCAACCTCTTGAGAGATGGTTCCACAAGGCAATGGTTCGTGGGAAGAAGCTGCTCCAGTGGAACTTACATCTAACCAGGGGAATACGAAGGCGATGTGAGATTGCAGAGCTGGTCTAACTTTGTACCAACTCCATGTATTTGTCAAGTTATGATCCTTTGAAGTCAATCAAAATTCGCACGTTTTTAATCATTTACACACTTGTGCAAATTACTTGAAACAAAAAGAATAATTCCGTAATTTACTTTTTTCGTATATTTCCAATTAAACAAGAACCAGTGCACATGTTAGTACTTCGTATGTCCATTCCGCAAAGTCGTTCCTTGTAGATTGACCACATATTCTCGATAAAATTAAAATCAAGAGAGTTTCCGAGCCAGTCAAAAGTACTTTGATTTACTCACTGGTAAGGCTTGCCAGTGTATTCGTGCAGAGTTACAATTTTCGTACGCTTCCTTTCGTAGACAATGGCCATAGGACAACTAATCGACAGTTGAGACAATAGTGTCTGGGCGTGATGAAAATCAGATGCAATCACTGATGACGCAGTATTTTTGAAAGTCAAACAAATTTCATCATAGACTCCGAAAATAGATTCATATTATTGCACATCACTGCAAATGACCTAATCTGAGGAAAAATAGAAATCAATTACCCCCTGTCAATCCAGTGGGTCTAAAACTGACCGTATGGTGAAAGAAAGGATACTAAAGCGGTTATTTCAATTAATTTGCACAAGGGTGTACCTTTAGATGGTAAATTCTGGATAGTTGATGTTTCTGCCTCTTTTTACTTTTTTAAGTCAGTGGAATCATGTTCAAGTGAATGCTATAAGTTTAACTTGACACTTTTACTAAGATGACATATCAAGTGAATAGCAAAATATGTCTTACTGTTTTATTTTGACTGAATTTTCTGTTGGCCATATAACAGAAATTGACCATATAACAGAAATTTCAGTCAATTGTGAATATGTCAATATTCAGCTGTTTTTCGTCTCCAATACCTAACTTCAAATAACGTTAACAAGAAATACCAGAAGAATTTTTCTCTCTCATTTTTAGTGTAAGTTTCGAAATCTGAAAACAATTTAAATCTGAAAAAAAATAGAAGGAAACTTTTTACGGGGAAAAATACTTAATTCTTTTCATACTTTAAATCAATAATTATCCAATTTTGGAACAATATGCCGGGAACCAGATATCAGTTTTCGACATAACATTACTTGTATTTATAAAAAAAAAATCAGGATCTAAACATCCATTTCTTTGTCATTTTTGTTGAATCCATTTTTGCCATCCCCCAAGAGACATCTCAAAGGGTTACATGCCAAATTTAAGCTCTTATCGAGAAAATTTCTCCACTTCAGACCAGATGTTCTAAATCTAACCCCCGACTTTTTAATTAAACAGGTGAAAGTTTTGTATTAAACTTCCTCTTAAGTAAAAATAACATTCCTTAGCATTGTATAAAATTAATAGAATGTCCACCAGCCTCTCCAGATCTTAATCCAATAGAAAACATGTGGTCCATCATTAAAAGACATGCCTATGAGAAAAAAAAAAAAAACAGTATTCAAGCATAGCTTTCTCTGGAAAGCAAAGAAATCTGTTGCAAGTAATGCGCAGATTGGAAATGTAGAAAAGTTAAAAATCACTGGTTGAAAATAATGAATGTTATTGACTGTTGAGGAGACGAGACCATATTAATACGCAAAAGTTTGGGACCATGACGTATTTCTTAAGAAAAAAAGAAACAGCTTAAATTAAGATATTTTGTATAATTTTAAAGTAAAAAATAAGCTTTCAGTAAGTATAATTTATTTTCTTTTATTTTTTCTCCAGGCTCTTATTACCAAAGATTTCAAATTTGGATTCGTCTGTTCCTAATACATTTTACTAAACTATGAATATTTCCTTTGACCTCTATATTTTGTTTTGACCATTAACCTCTCAGTAGACTTTGAGATTATCAAAAGGTCAAGGGAATTATGTAAAAAGTACAATATCATTTGATTTTACAAGCTCATGCTATACCATCACGTTTACGCATAATTGGAAAAAAAATCATCTTTCAACAAAACAACGAAACGATCCAAAACACTCTTCTAAATAATATCGAAATTACTTGAGTAAAAAAATAAAAAAAATGGTATTTATGATTTCACTGCCCCAATCTCCGGACCTCTCTCCCATTGAATTCGTATGGGATGAAGTCGATAGGAGAGTTTGAAGAGAATACCAAAAGAGTGAGAGTGAGCTTTTTCAAATGCTTGGAAAGGTCTGACATTTACTTTTTCTTCAAAAACTGTTAGAAAGAATGTCAAGAATTTGTAAAGAAGTAAGTAGAGTATATAGAGGCAGGTGGTGGTTTTATTGACAAAATATGGCGCTGTTGTATGATAATTTGTTATAGTTAAATGCTTCTTTTTGTCAAATTAAAAGAAAATATACTGTAGTTACTTAAATTAGATCTTATAGAAAAATACAAAAATTCTCATTTTAAGGTGTCTTGTAAGGAAATGTAGGCATCCCCATTTTTTTTGCTTGTAGTCTACATATATAAATGTTTACATATTAGACACAATCTGAGAATAGCAACAATAACAATATACTGCAATGAATGTTATATGAAAAAGAGAAGATTCATTTTTATTATAGATCTGATAATCTTAGGATATTCTTAAGAACTTTTACCTTTTCTTTTAAAAGGAAACACTTTAAGGCTTCCATTGAGCATCTGTTCATTTGTGCTTTCACACCAATATTTAGTGGAATTTATGAATTGTTTCTGAAGATGAACATAGATAATTGAAACCTGAGAAATCCTTTTTAAGTGCTTGAAGAATGCTTGAGAAAGACTGCCATCTACTGTTTTTCAAAAACTGTTGGAAAGAATGGCAAGAATTTGTAAAGCAGTAAGTAAGGCATGTGGTGG
The DNA here is from genome assembly GCA_903632075.3 of Acanthosepion pharaonis. NCBI lineage: Eukaryota > Metazoa > Mollusca > Cephalopoda > Sepiida > Sepiidae > Acanthosepion > Acanthosepion pharaonis. The sequence goes on along the minus strand of CAHIKZ030000188.1, from coordinate 1,519,030 downwards.
TTTTATTGATGAAAACAAAATATGATGCTGTTGTATGAGAATTTTCTTATTATAGTTAAGTGCTTATTTTTTGTCAAAATAAAAGCAAATACACTGTAGTTACTGAAAAATGATCTTTTACTTTAAAAAATAGAAAAAATATTTCATTTTAAGAGGTTTTCTTTCTTAAGAAATACAAGATGCTGCCAAACATTTCGCCTGTAGTGTACAGTATTATGGGATATTGTGTTAATCGAATATTTCAGTGGTTTTAGACTGCAAGTCATATGAATAATGTCTACTATTATTTTGTAACAACCATCTACGGATTTAGTTACTTCCCGTATAATGAAGTAGTATGACCCTAGAAACAAAATTCTTTTTCACAAGATTAAATCTTGTTTGTAAGTGAGAACCACTAGCCTAAAAATTATCTGCTTATATCGAATCTGTGCTAGATTTTGAAAACTCACTGAGAGAGATTTTTAGGTCACCAATGTGTACAGTTTGACTTTAGTTCATCACATGGCAATCAGTAACAAAAATCAAGATTTTTTTTTTGTTTTGGCCTCACCTTTTTTCAGGATAATTGAATAAACTTTCTCCAAACTGACAACATCGATACTTTTTTTTATCTGTTTAAACCATTAATTCCCAGCATACTCCTCGCATTAATTATACGCTTCTAAGAAATTTTTTTTATTAAATATAGGTGTTAGGGGATGCTAACTTACTCGCCCTATAATGTATGATAACTCAAAATACTATTGGATTACTTCCCTTGTCCACTAGTGAGAGCGCGGCACTTCTGAATTTAACATGGTGACAAGTTGACACGCACGTGGAACTCATTGTTTAAATCCAAACAAATACTTGCTATTCTCAGGCAGCAAATGAATAAATGTGTTTTATTATGTGTTAAAATTCACTTGTCTTATTTTCATTCGTTTCTGTTCATCCCAACAACCTGGGATATAACAATAGGCTTTTACAAAAAAAAAAAAAAAAAAATTATAGGCTCCTAAGGAAAAAAACAACTTATTAATTAAAGACTTCTACCTATAAGCGATCAATACTTATCATTCAATATTTGGAAAGGTGTGTATTAATGGTTTGACAAAAAAATATCAAGTAAAATAAAAAAAAAAACTATCAAGCAAAATAAATGAAAATTAATATGTAGAAGAGACGAGATAAAACAAACTAGCAACAACATATTTAGTATGTTATAATGATTTAAAATTATTCAATATTTTACCTAATTGAAAATGTTGATGCGTATTTAACTTTCAACAAACGAAATAGAGTTGAACAGAATCGATACGAGATCAACAGAATAGGTACGAGGTCAGCATAACTGTTCAGAGAATTTTGCTCGATCCACTCATGCAAGAAATACATATTTTATGATGCGTGAAAAGGTACCAAACAAGAATTCTGTCCTATATGGATTTCCTTACGTTCAGTCTTCTTCAAAATAAGACTTTATTCAACATCCATAACTTTTCATTTTCTATCGCATGTTGACCAAGAACGAGGTATGATAACTTCTTAACCGTTTTTGTTTCTTTTTTGTTATATTTTTCGATTCACCACTTTGCTACTAGTAATATTTTTCTCCCATTTGCACCCCCTCCGTTTTAATATATTTGTATATAATATGTTAATACATACTTTGACATTTTTAAAAGTATATATTTTTAGAGAATTAATAAAATGTTGTACCCACCCAATATACAGGGTACGCCAGAAATACCTCACACACAATAAGACAATAACAGCAATGGTGTTTTCATCTAGCTAATGTCTTACCGTTATGTGGGTGGTTCTGTGGGAGTATCCTACATTATTCAAGCATTATATATTTATTCATTCAGACCAGTCAACTGAATCAATGTATAATAGTAACGCAACATCTTAGACGTTCACTTCCAAACATGCTATTTTGCTCCCCCACCTCATGTTCAGCTTGTTGAGACTTTTACATGGATGTCATACATGGCACCAAGCACGTCCAGAAATATATAAACAGTAAGATGCAAGAATCACTTTCTTAGATCGATAGTAAAAAATGTTTTCGGGTGAATAAAGCCTGTAGGCCTTAGCGAGAACTAACTTTTTTAGAATCTCGGAATAGCGTTATAGAATCATAAAGAACTGTACCAGAGGACAGAAACCACGTCACTCGAGGACTTCCAACAACGGCAGCAACTAAAATGGTTAGCACATGTAAATCTAAGAGAAAATAATGACAATAAGGAGATTAACGTTTCACACCACTTCAAACAAAAAGCTAAGAAGGAAATCCCCTATCAATACTGGAAAGAGCGATAATAGTGGACTTGAGAAACCTCCTTCCCCCGCCAAATATTTTGGGAAAAACGTTTCTTTTTCAGACGATGTTTTATTTGTTTGTGAAGAATAAGAAACTTTGAAGTATTCGAGGGGTGGCTAACACTTCTTCTAGACGTACAATTGGACTAGTTCCAAGCTCAGAAGGGCATAAAAAGAATCAAGATCGACGAATAAACACGTCTGTAGCAAGTTTGTGAAAGTTATGATTTAGACGTGTTTATTCGTCCGTGTTTGAAAAAGGAACTTTGGGCAAGAACGTATATACACGTGTAAGACAGGAAAGGGATTAGTAGAATGATTTTATAAATTCCAACCAACAATAACGACTACTCTTAGGTTAATAAAGGCCAAATGTTTTCTTATAAAGAAACGGTTAATATGATGAATATTGGCCGTAGATGGGTATACAATCGCTAAAAAAAGAGCATAGCTTGATGAAAAAGACGCCAACCTTGCCGAAAACAAAATTTTATTGTCTAAATGCTTATGTTATTATTAAGAGGAAAGACCAAAAGTTTTTTTTAATTATTTTTAAAAATTTTCCTTCTTTTTAGAAAATTCTAAATTTTGATTAAAAAACCTTGTTTCTATTTGTATCAGCGGAACTAGTAAATAACAGACAATTTTTAGCACGTTTTTTTTGGTATGACACATTAATTTGAAAAATCGTGCAAAAATAGAAATAATTATCGGATGTTAATGAAACTTTCAGGAACTATTCACAGATGATCGAAATTATTATAAATATGTTTTTTTTTATGAAAGTCATGGTAGAAATATTTTTAAAAAATATTTATTACCCCCCTATAACTAATTTTATGAAAACGCTAGAAATTCGATCGCATCGGTTTTAGTGATTACATTAATTAAAAGCACAGGGCTTTGAGGAATGCAAATCATGTTTTTTTTTTTGTTTTTAATTGGATACGCAGTACCTGAAAATCAGCTCTGAATTGTAACATACAAAACTCAATAAAAAAAAAGATATTATTTAATTTCAAATGCTTTTATTTGCTTTTAGTTGTTTTTATGAATATGGACAATATTTTCTGAAAGCAAAAAAAATTTTCGATGAAAATGAATTTTAATACAATTATTTGTTATTTCATTAATTATAATAGATTTTACATTTAAGTTGTTAAAATATTATAAAATTAGTTAAAAGCCGCATCGGCTTTCATAAGTGTCCTTATGAGATAGATCTTTTTTAGCGCGTTGTAAATTGTATCATTTTGACTAATCAGAAGATCCCCAGTAATTAAGAAATGTAATTTTGTGCTTATAATCTAGCTGTAATTATAAAATACGGAAGACCAACCAGAATATAATTAAGTTGCGTTATTTGAGTTAAGCATTGTTCTCCGCTGTTAAGGCCTTTACTTTTGCGAAACACGTGTGGAGAAGTTAATTTGATTTTTCAATTTCAACTGAGAAGGGTACCTACAAGTATCAGTATCATCTTATGAAATTTATATGATCTTATTTTTATATTAATCTCAGTTACGACATTTTTCCATAAATGAAATATCAAAATTAATAATAAAATGAATGCAAATACAAATAACAGTAGAATGTAATAAATGTACATAAAATTATAGTATTTTATGTACACTTCTGATAAAATTTCATAAGAAAGGTACCTATAAATTAATTAGATACCTTTCTTAAGAAATATGAAATTTAATGTCACTCTTAACAGTTTTATTTTAATTTCTTTAGAATATATTTCCCATAAAGCATCATAAACGTAAAGGTGAAAGCTAAGTACAAAAAAAAAAAAAAAAAAAAAAAAATTAGACCGCTGAAAGTTTTCGTTAAAAATAACGGGGTAAATAATTTGTTCACGTAAATGTAAATTATTTCACTTTTCTCCTTCCGTAGAACAAATTAGCCTCATGGAATTCATAAATATATCATATGTCAAGAGACGTGAAAGTTTATGACCTGCTTTGTTTTATTTTCAAATTACATCTTTTTGGCACAAAAGCTAAGTTAAGTTTGGTTCAAAATATTTTAAATAAACATTATAATTTCTGATTTTCTTAAAATAAGTTTTGAAAAAATGATAATTGATATTTAAAAAAATTTCAAAATCAGATTTCCAGTTTTTTTTTAAATGGAAAAAAATGGTCAATTTTGCTGACTCAAAAAAAACTAGATTTTTAACGAAAATTTCGGACGTGATAGGAACGATTAAAAAATGGAAAAAAATACCCCAAAAATACTTTGACCTTTCCTCTTAATAATAACAAACATTTAGACGATAAAATTTTGTTTTCGTCAAGTTTGGCGTCTTTTTCATCATGCTATGCTCTTTTTTTAGCGATCTCGTGGAGGTACCTAGGTATACGCTACTGAATCAGATGGTTCAATATGGGAACTTTCAGAGCGTTGCGACATCTTTGGAACATCGATAAATAATCGAATTTCGATACCATGACAACCAGGCATAGACTATACCATTTTAAGTTCAATTTGGGACTAATCAAAGTAATTTTGGGACGTAGCAAATTCAAAATCAAACAGCCAAGTTCAAAATGGGACGTCGCAAATTCAAAATGAAACAGCCAAGTTCAGAATGGGACGTAGCAAATTCAAAATGAAACAGCCAAGTTCAGAATGGGACGTAGCAAATTCAAAATGAAATAGCCAAGTTCAGAATGGGACGTAGCAAATTCAAAATGAAACAGCCAAGTGCAGAATGGGACGTAGCAAATTCAAAATGAAATAGCCAAGTTCAGAATGGGACGTAGCAAATTCAAAATGAAACAGCCAAGTTCAGAATGGGACGTAGCAAATTCAAAATCAAATAGCCAAGTTCAGAATGGGACGTAGCAAATTCAAAATGAAACAGCCAAGTTCAGAATGGGACGTAGCAAATTCAAAATGAAACAGCCAAGTTCAGAATGGGACGTAGCAAATTCAAAATGAAACAGCCAAGTTCAGAATGAGACGTAGCAAATTCAAAATGAAACAGCCAAGTTCAGAATGGGACGTAGCAAATTCAAAATGAAATAGCCAGGTTCAGAATGGGACGTAGCAAATTCAAAATGAAACAGCCAAGTTCAGAATGGGACGTAGCAAATTCAAAATGAAACAGCCAAGTTCAGAATGGGACGTAGCAAATTCAAAATGAAATAAGCAAGTTTGAATTGGTACTAAGCAGATTCATTATGGATTATGCGAGTTCAAATTGGAACAATCTCTCTTTTTTTTGTTATATGGACTTCTATATCACAATGTCATATTTGCAATCTATTATTTTAATATTTCTTGCATAAAAAACACACAAAACCAGATATTCTCTAAGTAGTTGCTTGTAGCTCGAACAGAGTTCTACCAGAATCTGTGTAGATAACTAACATTTAAATTCAATTCGTTAGCTTATATAAAAGCTGTCGAATTCATAAATAAATTTGATCTGGTATACCGAGTGGAGCATACAGCAATGGAAGAGCAAAGAATGTAACAGTCGAAAAGTAAATGCGTCGAGATTAGTTTCAACGGCTCGTAGAATTCTGACATTGCATCGTCTAACAAAATCCGATACCATATCAAAGAAACCGAGTTTTTTTTTTAAATATATGAAATCAACATTGAATATTATTATACAATTTAAGAAAAGTTTTAAAACATAACGGATTTTTTTAACTGCGAGGAAAGCTAAATATATCTGGAAAGAATGTTAGGATAATCCAGAACTTAAATCGTTTAAAAATGGAGAGGCTGCACTTGTTATTCTACGTAGAGTTATTCACCTCCTATGGCGAGACTATCCTAAGGAAGCTGGAGACACTACCAGGATTTATTAGCTTGTCGGCGTCATCTTGACAAAATAATATACGCAGATGACACTGTGTAGATGGCTGACATCGAAAGAAAGCTACAGGACATCCTAGACAGAGAAAGCGAGAAAAAAAAGGATTGACCGTCCTTTGCAAAAAGACAGAGTCTGGTCATAAGTAAGAAGAAAAGTCAAAGATTCGAGTTACAAAGTCGAGATGTCAACATCAAGTGAGTACAAAATGTTAAATATCCGGGAATTATTTTAACAGGGGATGGAAAATACGACACCGAAATCCGAACATAGATTAAACTAACAAAAGAGGCTTTTCAAAAGCTAAGTGCCGAGAAATAGAAACACGCGGACAAAAGAGAGACCGGCAGAAACACGCGGACAAAGGAGAGACCAGCAGAAACACGCGGACAAAGGAGAGACCAGCAGAAACACGCGGACAAAGGAGAGACCGGCAGAAACACGCGGACAAAGGAGAGACCGGCAGAAACACGCGGACAAAGGAGTGACGGGCAGAAACACGCGGACAAAAGAGAGACGGGCAGAAACACGCGGACAAAAGAGAGACGGGCAGAAACACGCAGACAATGAGAGACCGACAGAAACACGCAGACAATGAGAGACCGACAGAAACACGCAGACAATGAGAGACTGACAGAAACACGCAGACAATGAGAGACAAAACGCGGAGAAAGAGTGAGAGAGAATGTGACGTAAAAAGAAATATAAACAAACACGGAGTGCTCGTAGCTGGGTTAATTTCTCTGCTTCTCTTTTAATCAACAAAGCAATGTCTCCTCTCCCCCACTACCTCCGCAATTAAATCAGGAAGTAGCCAGCGGCTTGCAATCTGTTCTTTAACGATCGTTTACTCCTATCAACTTCCGCTTTTGTCACGCACTTGTTAATTGGAATTTCACCAGCTGCAAATGAAACTATTTTTTTTTTCTTTTTAATTCTTGGATTGCAATCTTTCAACGACCTTTGCCCCACGTCTTGACCGACATTTGACAACTCCGCCAAATAGAAAGATTATTAAATCCTTACCATATCCTGATTTATTTTCTGTAGTTTTTTTTTTTTACTCGATTTACTTTGAGATGTTTAGATTAAAAAATAAATCCAAGTTACGAAAATACTTAGTAAGTACGTCCATTACGCCGTGCCAATATCTCAGAAATAATTGATCGCGAGAAAAGACATCAGAGACGTTGTTTGATTTCAATGAGGAAAAAAAAAAAAAAAAAGAAAAAAAAACAGTGAAGCCCTGTTACTAGCAACAGCTGTTAATATTATTGGCAACCCTGAAAAGGACTGATGATATATTTGGAAATAAAAAAGGAGGTGGCTGTGTGAGCTTTTCAGCAATTGGGTGGTGGTGACAAGAAGCTGTTACTTCCGCAATCAAACTTTACAGGGGATAAGAAAAATGTTTCTTCATATTTACTAAAGTTCGAAGGGATCGTCGACTTGCTACCATTAACCCATCCCCGATAAGATCAGAGTTATTGTTTTAATATACATTGTACTCTTAAAAAAAAAAAAAAGGGATTTCATTGTCCATAGTAACCACCATCTCCTGAAATCCAAAATTGTATAATAATCCCAAAGCACAAGATTAATGATTATTATACTATTTATACACGGACTATTGTTCTCATCTTTGTTTAACTTTTAAAGTGATAAAAAACTGTCGGATTAATAAATAAGGATCCATTACTTCTTTTAAAATTACTTTGTTTACATTTGGATACGATATTGAATTTAAAAAAACGTTACACTTCACTCGTTCTATTTATCTTTTTATTAAAACATACAACTAGCAAGATTAAGAGGAATGAACCAAATCGCTAATCGTTGATTTCTACGCTAAAGAAGTCAATATTTGCAGAGATTAATGTGCTACAAATACGTTTCGGCCGTAGTGTCCTTCGGACTTCGTCAGGTGTATGTCGATCCGAGTATCCTACAAGGAATTCCGAGCTGAATCCTTTACTTAGGTAGGTGGTTTTTATCCCATTGCTCATGTCTAGGGATAACTCGTATAGTTCTAGTTTCCACTGTGCCCATGCACACACTGCCTGGGATTGAAGTATTATGTCAACAAATTCACGAACCAACGCTTTAAGCCATTAGGCTATTGTCCCGTGGTCAATTCTCTGTGAAGAAATTGGAGCATTAAACCTAATCTGCCTGCTTTCCTCAGGTTCTCGAATATGAACAGATGGAAAAAATGTTGAGGATACTAAAACGTTATAAAAGGTATGCATGTATAGAGAATATGACGAATTCAGCCTTGCTTGACAACCAGTCTAGGAGAAAAGCAACTGAATTCAAATCTTTAGGGCTACTTGGTGACCTCATGACTCACTATATGCGCCAGTTGTATGTTCAGGCCTTCTGAAAAGTGTTAGGCGTTTCTTCACGTTTCTTTCACCACAAATAATTAAACTACTGGGTAGTCTGACTGTTCAGTTCTAGGAGATGAACTGCTGGACCGTCATCGGTCAAAGACAATGGAAGAGTCCAACAGCTATAACACACACATTGTTATGGTCAGAATCACTGGCTGACATCTCTACCCAAGAGAAAAAAAAAGGTATTTTTGTTCTAATATATTCTTCAAACAAAGGCACGGTGGAGTAATGGATAGCGGCTCCAAGAGCCGATTTCGAATTCCAGTCTGATCCATTACATTCACTGCTAATACCCTTGGGAAAGATACGAATCCTCTTCCCCCCACCTCAGCTATGAGTAAATAGCAGGACAGACTGAACCGGTTACCACCTTGGGTGGCAACCGGTCTAGATTCAAAACTGGCCTGCGGCTGCACTACATATAGTGCCCCCAGGGTCACGGGATTTGCGACCATTCAACAATACGTACATTCTATTTATATTCCTTTTAGATTGAAATGTTGAAATAGGTTTGAGTCCAGCTATAAGCTTTCAGGATAAAAATTCATTTTTCATCGACTAGATTCAGAAGCAAAAAAGGAGTTGCTTAAACTACAAAATCTTCAAAAGTTTTGCTTAACATTATTGAAAGAATCAGCAAAAGATTTGGCTTAAAATGTCATTTGTCATTTAAGTAGATATATCCGAGTGACGTTAAATATTTAAGCAAACGTATAGAGATACCAATAACTTGCAAGAAAGAATAATTGAGAAGAGTGAAAAGAAACTCCAGAGAGGTCAAAAGTTAGAAATTAAGGAAATACAAAACTTAACTCTAAGAGATAAAACTGGTACGTTTCTTGGTTTCGGGTACGGTAAATATAGTTAAGTGAAAATTAAAAGTCGAATGATATATACTTTACATTGTTCCCTACTTTTAAACATCCTATTATCAACGATTGTGCCTTCTTAAGTTTTATGTAACAAAAGTTCAAATTACAAGACATGCATTGATTTCAATGGACATCTCACTGGTTTGGAACGGTATGCGTAACTAAGATAGTGACACAGAACTCCAGGCACCCAACTTAGGATTTTGTAGCACATTAAACTTCAAATATTGACTCTTTTAGCGTAGAGATTAATGATTGGCAAATGGATTCGTTCCTTGCAATTTTGCTGGTTGTGTTTTAATGAAAAAAGAATTAAAATATTTAAATAATATTTTGGTCGCGAAGTGAAATGAAATGTAATGTTTTAAAAGGAATTATTCACTCTCATATATATCTCAATACGTACGTTGGCGTTACTACGACGATGCTAACAAAGACTTACATTTCATTCGGATGAACATAGCTCAATATATCAGCACTTAAAAGGAACACTCATAGATGAGACGGATATTAGATGAAAATATGTTAATATGTTTATATTGCATAAAAACGATAACAAGCAAAAACTAAAAATACTTGTAGCCCTTTATATAAGAGAGTTATATAAAGGCAACAAAATATAAAAAATGCAACAAATATATAAAATATATAAATATATTATATATATATATATATATATATACGCGCACACGTATAAGCAAAAACAAAAATGTTATTTCCCTTCTACTGGAAAAAAGTCAAAAGAACATGTGAACTTTTCAAATCTAGAACGTTGCATAAGCAGTAAAAGAAAACAAACAAAGAAAAAAAAACAACTAAAAAACGAACAGTTGAAATGTTTTAAATTCATAGAAACGCATATACATACTCACAAACAACTTAACCCCCTGAAGATGAAAACATAGACATGTCTAAATTATTAAAGATTGAAATTAAAGAGACATGCAGCATATAATATATATATATATATATATATATATATATATATATATATATATATATATATTTATTCTAATGAAGTAACGAATTTTTTAATTTATTAATTCGACAGATTTTTATCAATTTAAACGTTATTTTTTTTGGATATTCATATTTGAGTAGACGATTTCTCGAATATTTACGTCAGTAGATGAAAGTAAATAAATATACTGTTATTCAACAACAAAGATGCGGGCAATAATCCGAATGTAAATAGTGTAAATCATAATTGTTTTTTTTTTATTATTATTATTACATTTATTTGTGTTTATGTGTGCATCCGTAGTATGTTAATTTGTTTACTTATTTAGGGTTTTTTTTCTTGGGTGTGGGGAGTTCTTATTTGTTTCATTTAAAGTATTGGCTTTGTAAAAAGTATGCTAGACTGTCTCCGTTTTATATAATGCATATATTTGCATTTTTCATGGTGGTATTTTACAAGCTTTTACTTTTCGATTTTTAACTAGCGTAATAAAAAATTGTTTTCGTGTCCGCATTTTGAGAAGTTTTAATCGTTTAATTATTAATTTGTGTTCGTCTCAGAAGGTGATTAAAGCTATTTTCTCCTCCAATGTTTACAGTCTTTGGATTTTTTGTTGTAGGCTGATGTTTTCCTTAATTTCCATGATATTTCTTTTAATGTAATTTGTTTTTGGTTTTTAATTTCCCATATATTTTTAGAAAGTATTGTGCTGTTCGCGTATTTCTTTGTTTCCTTGTTCCTTCAGTGTATTTTTACTTTGTCATTTTCTGAAATTACAGTCGATTGGCATATATGTTCTTGCAAGCAATTGCTTTTTAAGGGATATTCCTTGGTCTGCAATTACAGGTGGGTTATTTTTCTGCGTCATGTTCTCAGTGCAACTGTAACTGATTTTTATTGTGTTTTTTGTTGAATATCTTGTGGAGAGTGCTTCATGAGGGGCTTGCGTTCAAGTTTAATGAATATTTTTCGTACGTTTTTTTTATGTTGTTGCATGGTGGGTTGAACCAAACGATGTTACTTTTCCTGTTGACTTTTTTGTACTGTGTGATACGCCTGTGAGTATTGCCATAGATCCACTATCCTTTAGGGCAATTTCATAGTCTTTTTTGGTTTCATGGAAGATGGTTTCATTGAAAGAATTTTCAGATAATCTGCGGTTAATTGATTGTAGGATCTGCTTAAATATTATTGTCAGATTGTTGGTAGATGTTCGTATGTAAATTGGTTTGTCGTTGGGTTTTCGATACGGTTGATCTGTACTTTAGGTTGAAAGTGTAACATCAAGAAAATCTACTTCTTTTATGTTTGTTTTTATGTCTATGTCGAATCGCATATTTTAAAATATTTCATGATTATTTATCTGGTATTGTTTCTTACAGTTTCTTAAAATTACGAGTCATCTTTGTAAAGACCTATATCATTTTTATCGATTATTTCATGTTTTAAATGTCAGCCTATAAGCGAGCAGGTTTCTGTGACATCAAGGCTTCACATTCTAATGTCGAATGTTCCTTCCTTCTTTATACACTTGTTTTCGTGTAGTAATTTCCGGCAGTGTTTAACAACTTACTTCGTTTGTATTTATTTTTATTTCTTCTTCAGCTGAGGAGATGGCCTTATCTCGTGTGGAATCGGTTATACGAGGGTAGGAATCTTATATCTAGTTGTATAAATTCGCAGTTATATGTGTTTTTTGGCTGCGGAACCAGTCTATAGATGTTTTTTGACTTTTTCCACTGGTTTACTCCCAAATTCATCCTTAGTCCTAGATAATTCTTCCTAGTATTATTTTACTTATTACCTACTTCACATTTAGTTGAGTTTATGAGATTACATAATGGATTTGTTTTGAAGTTTTCTTTGTGGCCTTTTAGTGCATTGAATGCTTGTGATTTTGCGATGCAATTTATTTGGTCGTCTAAGTTTCGGCGATTTTATAATAAAAAATCTAAATAAACATTAAGTAAATAACAAATTAACAAACTTCAAATGTAGATAAACACTAGTGTAATAATACAGTAGAATCCCTCATATCCGGAATCCCGCATATCCGGACATAATTTTGATGTGTATATTTGAATTATTTGGGTGATATGTAACTGATTTGAAATTTCTGTTTTTCAGGGAATTTACTTTGGATAATTGCTTATGCTTATTTTACCCTAATGGCTTGTAGCTGATGGGAATAAAAGGAAAAGAACAAATTTGGAATTGTCGCAAAAAGTGGAAATTTTAAACTAGACGTTGGTGAAAGTTCATTGTAACTAATAGCTGAGTTCAACATAGGAAAGTCAACATTGTATGACATAAAATCTTCCAAAGAAACTATTCTCCAACGTTCACACTGTCACAATGAACAAGGAAATATTAAAAAAAAATGATTATGATGAAACCTGGACTAAAACTGAAAAACTATTGAGAAAGTTGTCAGTTTCATGGAAAGAAAGCCAGCATTCAACTATGACGATTGCAATAAGGCACGCAGAGAAAGTGTCTTTCGTTTAAAAAATTCAAGAACAAAAGCAAAACGAAATGCGGGAAAAGTTGAGAATGACATTAGAAGATAAAGAATCATCATGCAACAGCGATTAAAAAGTACTCGTTACATTATTTGTTTTGCATACGTGGCATATTTAATTTAATGAATTTTCATTAACATTACATAATTTATTTCTTTTTCCTTAAAATCAATTCCGTTATTTTCACTCACCATTAGCTTATTTTGTTTAGTATAAAAGATTGAAAATAAATGTTAAACCTGATTTCAGTTCTTATTTTAATCTAAATATAACCCCTCATATCTGGACTTTGTAACCAATTCCTCATATGCGGAAGGCCTTCTTAGTCCGGTTGTCATAATAAGCAAATAAGTAATCAATAATAAATAATGAGTAAAAAATAAAGTTTAACAACACAATGAAATAGCTACAAATAACTGCATTCGGATCCACAATGATTTCTACTGAATAACTTACAAAATAATATAACCATTACCGCAAACCCAATAACCGTCTTGCTACCCATAATGCACCACTGACCGACATATATAAATAGTCGATCCAAACCACAACACACATGATCTGAAGATTGCATTTAAGCATAAAACAGACTGTGACCGCTTGTTAACCTCATTGTCACAAAAATAAGTTTTGAAATAAAAAGTATGACGGATTATAAATAAATCCATTGTACACACACACACACATATATATATATATATATATATATATATATATATATATATAAAATCAATGTACCAAAATACAAGTTGATAGAAAAGATTAATATATGGTTACCAAACTTAAAAAATATTGAATGTCATACGATTGAAATCTTAATTTTTGAAAAAGAAGCTACCACTTCCGACGATTCATACTGTAAACTACCTACGGTTTTGCCCGTGAATGGCGGGGGGGAGAAGTGCGCTTCACGCTACCATTCTGTTAGTGAAGGTGTTCCACACTGCAAGATACTGGAAGTGGCGTATGCCTTACACTAGTACCCCAGTTGTGGGGCGGTGCGCTTTTTACTGCAAGCTACCATTCTGGCTTGGGTGGGGGTCGCTTCATAGAGTAAACTACAATTGCAAGAGGGTGAGAAGCCCTCCAAATCGAAGGTAACTATTCCGGAAGTGGGGGCGCTTCACACTGGGAGCTACGATTTCGTGAGGGGATCGCTTCGCATTGCAAGCTACGATTCTAGGAATGGGTAGCTCACACAGCAAGCTACAATTTCAGGAACTTGAAGACATGTAGCTATGGTTAAGGTTACTATTGTGGACTCAAAGGAATCGTATGTTTGGCAGAGAATGGGTATATATTTTGATACACTGTTCTGCAATGATTATTATCGGACCATAACAAATACAATATTTTCGCATATTACACAAACCATATGAACACCTTTTCTATTTCTTTAAGTGCAATTTGTTAGCTACAGATAAAAACAAAGACGTGATGAACAGAAAATAAAAAACGAAGCTATTTGGGCCTATCTGAAATCGTTAACCATGACATATATGGAAAGGATATTTAAATAATACAGAACCTATGCTGGCAGTAAACTGCCTGCTTATGGGCATAAAATGAATTCAACAAATTTACAAAAATAGAAAGGGGTGTAAGACAAGGATGCATCTTCTCACCGGACTAATTCAACCTATATAGTGAGGCGAATCTGAGAGAATTCATCTATAATTCATTAATGGCGGCCACAATGTTGACAGCAGGAAGAGAAAGTAAACTACAAATCTATAGAAGAAAAACGAAAAGAAAGGACTAAACATCAAATGCAAAAAACGGAATACATGGTTGTTAGCAAAAGGGGCAGCCCAAAATACAAATTACAGATACCAAAATCAAACAAGTACAAAAATTTGAATATCTGAAGTGTTTTAACAGAGGACAGAATGTGCGACACTGAAATCCGAAGGCGCATCGAGATAATAAAAATGCCACCCAAAACCTAAGCAAAGTATTAAGGAACAGGAAAATAACGTGAGAAACAAAGAAAAGAGTATTGAACTGTTATGTAATATCAATTCACGTATATGGCAGTGAATGCTGAACAATCTCCTCAGATGAAACTTTAAGCAACAGAAATATAGTTCTACAGAAGGCAGCTGAGAATATAACGGACTGAACATGTGAGCAACGACACAGTTTTAAAGAAAATGGAAACAAAAAGGAGACAGAGTTAACATCAGAAAGAGAGAGAGAGTTGAGATTTCTAGGGCACATCATAAGGAAAGAGGGCTTGGAAAATTTGACACTCATGGAACAGACTGAAGGCAAGAGGGTTGAGATAGAATAACGAATAACCTACCGAGCGAACTTGAAAAAAAAATGGAGATCGAAACAGGGTTTAGGAGAAATATCAAAAAGACAAAATTTATCAAGAGCTATAAAGGGCAGGAAATTGTGGAGACCCATGATCACCAACGTGCTGAAAGGACACGGCACATAGTAGAAAGTTATTTATTGACTCATTGTTTTTTCTTATATTCCTTTATAGAGAGAGAATCAGCAGCATGTTTATGATTCTCTCTCTATTTATATTCAATAGGAGAAAAAGGGAGAGAAAAATCGAAGTGATTCATATCGCATTACATAAGAAAGTTGTTTCGCATCATTATGGTTATTCCAATGGCTATGTGGTTCATATTTTTCAAAAATGTGAAAATATTTTTACTCAATATAAATTAAAATAAATAAATATCAATAAAAGTTTGAAACACAGAGAAATATCAAAGTCCGGTGTCAATATTTGCTTTATGCATCTATTTTTTATTTATTGGCTGCACTTATGAAAAGGACATGTTCATATATCTTAGCTACAAATTGGTGCTACGTGTAATCCTAACAGCATTGATTTCTTTTAAAGAATATGACCTCTTGCCATGACCTCTTGTTTTGAACTACTTCTACAAGAAAGTCGATGTATGGAAAGAAAAAAAACATTTTACATTAAACGAATAGATATTTCATTTTAGATAGTTTTGCCGACTGACTGAATCTTTATCTGACCACAACTACAAAGATGCAATACAATATATTGCTCCTCTCTTAAATTAACATTTTATAATTAAAATTTATCGTCAAATTTTTTACTAAGATGTTTAAGCAGTATATAGTTCTATATTATTTAAGTATTACCTTAAGCAGAAAAGGTGATATGCAGGTTACCCAGATAAAAAAAACCGGCTAATTCGCAAAGAAATTTATTTATCATGATGCATGCACAAACTGAACAATTATCGTAGATGTTCGAAATGTTTGCCTGAACGTTCAACACAAAGTTGTAAGCGTGATAACCAGGAGGCAGTAGCTTTGGGATAGTGTTAGGAGGAATTTCATTCCAAGCTTCAGTTAAGTTCCACTTCAATGTATCAATATCGACAATGTTAAGCCGACGGCTTTACAAGTGAATTAAGGAGTACATTCCAGATATAGTAATCCATAACATTCAGATCTGAGCTTTTAGAGGGTCACTGAAATGGACCAATTAGAGCTAGTGTATTTTCTAGAAGGATTTTTTTTTCTTACGAGGCCCCCTGTAGTAATGTTATCAGTAATAATAATAATTTCATATATATTTTAATTCTACAGAACACATTTGCTGCCGCATTCTCCTTAACCTGTTTTCTAGTACTTTTAAGCACGAATTAAAAGCACAAGGCAAATTATAAAATTGCAACCACTGTAAAATAAATACAAATTTAATACTTACCAATTACTAATTGAATCCGTTTTATTCTGAGAATCAAGATTTGTGGCGTTTTCCGTTGAGATTTCCGGCAGTAAATGTGTATTTTCAAGAAGGTCTTTTACAAAGTCTGTGGCGCGTTTATTCTTCGGATTTAACACGTTGATAAGTTCCTTGTCACTTTCCTTTAAGTTTTGAGACAAATCTTTTGCTATTTCTTCGCATTCCAACTCTTCTTGTGACGGGCGTCTGGAATGACTTACCGCAAAATTAGCTCTTTTGCCAGATGCCGACATTGAGTTATTCTCATTTTTGGGGTTCTTCTTATTATTATTTGCTTGACGGTGTCTTTGTTTAGGCTTTGGCTTTGTTTTTGGTTTACCAGAAGCAGGAACTTCGACTCTGAGAGGACTTAGTGAACGGCGGATGTTGTTTTGAACCTCGGTTTCCGATTGGTTGTCGCTTAAAACTAGATTTTCCAACGATAGCTTCCGGCATTCTGTTTCTCTTCGTGAGGAGTCATTTGTCGCAGAGTGAGGGCTTGGAAAGCTGGAAGACATCCGTTCCAGTTGGCTTTTCGAAAGAGAAACGTCTTGTTCTTCATGAAATCCACCATCTTCGTCGCTAGTTATGCTACCAGTTTGAACATCCTGTTCTGACGATGATCGATCCATCTCTTTGATACTGGTTGATGATCTCGGCAAAGTGTGGTAAGCAGAATTGTTGCGCGGTGTAATGTTTGGTGAACAAGGTTTAATCGGACGTGGCCGATACAGCAAAGCAACATCCTTATTTTGGGCCTGGAATTCTTTGGGTGCCAAAGATGGGGCCGAACCTGTGCTCGCTCGCATCGGCCGCCTCTTTTTGCCAGGAAGGGTACTATAACCATCAGACGAACCAATCTAAATTTATAAAATAAAAAAATAAACATATTAGTTACCTGGAAGCAAGAAAATTGACCAGAAATATTCATTTTATTTTAACGTCACCAGAATTTTGCTTTTTTAGTATTTAAAACTTTATCTTACTCATAATATCACGGGTAGGATTCCTTCATTAAAAGACTTTCATTCAACTTTATATATACATACAAACTATTTTATTTTATGTATAGTAAATTGCTGATACTCGCTCAAGAGTGGGCGGACAGGTCTGCCTACGAAAGTCTGGAATCGGGATGCTGAAGTTAACATCAACCAGCTGAATGACAAACTTTTCGCTATATTAATTCTCTCTCTCTTATATATATATATATATATATATATATTACAGTTCGTTTTCTTACACACAGCTTTGGCTTTCATTCCGACCTGAAGCAGAGATCAGCAGAAATCGGTGAAACGTATCGCTTATAAGCTTTTCCATTTTTATCACCACACGCACACACAGTATACATACATTAGTGGAATTGAGAATTTCCTGATGCAGTCACCACTTCGCTGGGCTGATCATGTAAGGTGAGCTTTGTGGTGTTGAAAAAACACAAATGTGCCCAAGCAAGCGTCTACAAGTAGCCAAGCATCCTCGAATACGAGTGGCCAGCTATAGAGTGTGGTTATGCATCTCTGTGAAATCAGTTTAATTTATTGTACTGCTGACTGATATCATATTTCCTCAACACTACCCCAAACACACTTCTCACCCTAACCTTCCAGTCGACGAATCAATGCTGCCATTTTATTTGATTCTCGCCGAATTTAAGGTCGGGATAAATTTAATTTGCCCTTTCCTAAAAGATACATTCGGCCAAAAAACCTTATACTGTACGGAAAAAATTATTTAAAATGAATATTTGGAAGCAATTTGAGATAAAAACGTGTTCTTTGAAAAAAAGGTCATACAAGGCATTAGAGATTTTTAAAAGATTTATAAAATTAAACCAAGGAATACATTGCCTATTAAGTATGTCTCCAACTTCGATCAGGCGCAGACCTACTCAGCCGGACTAGCCACGTTAATTTTATTTCATTGTTTGTTTGTTTTTTTCTTCGCTATTATGAACAATATCAACGAAATGTATTTCGGTCAATGTTTTGAGGCACGGAGTTAAAACAATTCATTTTAGATCCAGCTGAAGTCAAAAATGAAACCGATGCATTAGAAAAAGTTTTTGTTGCTTTGAAAGAAATATACTTGAATATCGACTCACTCAGGCTAAGCTCGACCGCTGGAGTGGCTACTGATATATATATATTTATTATACGAGGGAAGATGAGAGTAGAGTGCTGGTTAGAGGGAAACATCGAGCAGCTTACCTAATGAGTGTGTGTATAGATGACAGGGCAAAAACAAGATGAGATGATAAAGTCAAATGTAGGTAACACCTATAAAGGAACAAGTAATCGTAGTGTGCCATGATCAGTCATATCTTGAATCTACACATAAAATGATTATCGATGTAATCCTTAAAATTTCTAACGAGATATCTCCAAGTTGTATAAACAGCTTTATAGATAAAACTAATTGCAGAAAGTGTTACAGCTTGTAGGATAATACGAATAAAATTTCAAATAATTATTTTTTTATATTTTTCAAATTTGAAATATAGAACGAACGGCGAGAAGAGTTGTACGAATGTACACATCAAACGGGTAATAAATTAGAAATTTAATTTTTTGTTTATAGATTGCGATTACATCTTCACATTTTTTTAATGCAAAAAGCATTAAAAAAGTATATTTTAAATCTTTTTGCCTCCATATTTTCGCCCTTGCACCACATCTTTTTAAAATCATTTCACCCCAAGCAAAGCAATAAAGCCACTAAGACGCAAAGTGTTAGAGAAGATGAGAAAAACTATTATTAGAGAGAGAGAGAGAGAGAAATAAAAGAACAAGCATTAAGACAGTAGATAACAATTGACATTGCATTTAATGTTTTGAAGATCAAAGATGACAGAGAAGCAAGAAGCCGGAAGACATTTGCACAAGTGAGAGAAGAAACTATTAGCATAGAAATTGCTACACATTTCAACTGTAAAATGATGAGACCTAGCTGCCAATCTAGTACTGCGCTTAAATTCATATAGTCTAGTTACCCTAGCGTAAAGTTCATAAGAACAATTACGATGAAAGCATTTATAGAAGAGACACAAGAAAATTACGTTATGGCGGTGGGAAAGGTATTGAAGTCGAGATTCCTGGTCAGGCCCGATAATATTGCAGATCCCTTTTTGGATTTTATCAAGAATCTCTAGATATATATCGAAATCACCAGCCCAGATATAACACAGGACAATGTCTGGTATTTGAACCAAAATAGAAAGCAGAAATTTCCAATGCGACTTTTCAAAATCTCCAAGTTTTCCCGTCTTGAAAATATTAGTGTAACACAATATTTGGTAAAATAGAGAATAAAAAATAAAATTCTTCTATTGTACCAATTTTGGAAGTGACGATCGACCTGTTTTTAAAAATGAGCATCCAGAATTCTCGCTTTTTAACTGGGCTTGGACACAGGCCTCTGATGAAAACGTCGCTTACCCGGCAAGCAGGCAAACACATCTAGCTCCCAGTAACAAAAAATAACGGTAATGAAGAGGAGACTGGAGGGAACAAAGATGTGGTTGTACAGAAGGATACTGAGAATACTATGGACGGAGCATTTAAGTTATAAGGAAAATGAAAACAAAAAGGAGATTTATACTTAGAATCAGAAAGAGACGATTGAAATTTCTAGGACATAAGGAAAGTGGGCTGGGAGAGTTTGGCACACACAAGACAAAGGAAAGTGAATTACGTATATAAAGAGTGTGTAAATGGATGGCAGAACAGTAATTGGGAGGGATAGCAAAAAGACAAAGCTTACTAAGGTCTGCAAAAGATAGGAAGTTGTGGAGAGCCATGATCGGTATATGGAAGACTAAAAAGCTATAAGTTAGAATTTACAAATTTAACCTACCTGCGAAAAAGGTAAATTGCAATCTTGGCGAAACGACAAAGAGTGACTATTACTTGTATCTTTCAAATGGGATATATCTGGATCCGAACCTCGGCCCCCAGAATAAAGGTTTTTCAATTTAGACGGGTGCTGCTGCTGAGCGAGCATCCAGTGCAGCGATGGGGTCACATTTGGTTCGATCGACACACCCGAATCTTTGTCAACTTCGCTAAGGTCGCTGGTGGATTTGAACCTCTGCGACTCCCTAAACGAATCTTGCTCGGTCTGCATCTTGTTGCGTTGCTTTTCAGGTGGGATCGCCTTGAATGTTGAAAAGTCGGCCGGCCCTCGTAAGGAAAGGGATCTTGGTTTTTCTGGAACAGGTGGCGGGGTTCTTTTTTTCTGGCCATCCTTGCATATTTGTTTCCGGCTGGCTTTTGTCTCCTCCAACCGTTGGATTCTCTGCTTTACAGATACTAGACATTCTTGTTCTTCGTCAGTTTCAGATGCTACGGCATCCTGCCCCGTTGAACTTTCTGCAAGAAACAAAAACATAGAACTAAGAACTATGTATCCAACAATAGCATTTACATTCGGATTATGTTCCTCAATTTTTTTTTTGTTATCACATCATTTTGGCCGTTATGCCTTCCAGCCTTCAGCAAGTGTCTATGGATTCGGGTAATTCTGCACTGAACTGTAGGTTACTCGGATCAATACACTAAGGAGTAGTAGGCCTAGCATAGAAATAAATACAATATGGAAGCCGCTAATAAAGAAAGAAAAATAACAACAGTCTTCAACTACAGCAATCAAAACATAAGCAGTAGTACTAATCAGCAGTCAGGTTAGATTTAAGGCTCACCACAGTAAATTGTCCAATAGACGCGTGGATTAAATCGTTGGTTCGTGAATTTGGTTATACAGTAATTGTGAGTTCAATACCTGAGCCAGGTATGTACTTGTACTAGGCGAGCAATAACTGAACAGTACTAAAAATAAGACTAGATATTTCTAGACATAAAGATTGGTGTGAGAACATTTAAATAATGGGTTTAGTTCAGAATTCCCTGTAGGTTACCCGGATCAATATATACTTGAAGACGACTGTAGAGTTAAACGACCGAAACGTTGTGATAACAACAAAGAGGAGGATAATAGTGTAAATAATGATAACTCCTCATTCCAGAAATTCAGACAGAAAATAATAGATGCTCCCAAAATTTAAGACGGCATAAGATACATGCAAAATTTTGATGAAAGCTAAGAAAGCTAGTATTGCATTTTTCCAAGTGACAAACTTGAAACGAGAAAAAAAAAAAAAAAAAAAAAAAAATTAACATTTGAAATCTTGGCTTTTCGCTAGGTTCGAACACAGTACTACTTCAATAGATTGGTCTACTCTTAAAAAGAAAAAAAGAGGGAATACTTTTTATAGATTAACATTCTTTGGGTCGCGACACTTGTCAGAATAGAAAAATACCGTTTTTTTTTATCATTTAGAAGGGGTGGGTGGTTTATAATATCGATAAAGTGTAAAATCTTTGTCTCTTTTTTACAGAGTTATCTGCACTTAGATTTACATATAATGTCAAGTTTAAAACTATGCTTCGTCACTATTGTCCGAGTACGAAAACATACTTTTTTTTTTTATTTTCCAAAGATCTTTTAAGTAAGAAAAACAAACATATATACGCTTTTATGTGTTAAGAAAATATTAAAACAAGGAATTCTTACCAAAATCATTATTGTATTCATTTTTAACATTTTTCTTTTAAAAAAAAATTACATAAATTAACAAAAGTAAGCAAATGACGTAAGCACATTTTCAAGTGACGCCATTTGTAAATTAAGAAAAAAAATTAAATGAAAATCAATATTTTCGATTTTGACAAACGTCGTGGTATGAGGAAGGTCTAAAGAATGTTAATGTGCAAAATTTTATTTTGCCCGTGTTTTTTGGGGTTTTTTTTTCAAGGGACTCGTCTATTAAAGTAGACTTTCGAAGACAAACCCTGGGCACCGGTGGAGAACGCGCAACTATCTTGCACGAAGCAGGACCTAAATATTTAATTTACTTCTGCACAAAGCCAAATGTGGTGGGTTTTTTATAAAGATATTTGTTTCGTCAAACTTCTCAGTAGAGATGGACAACACGTTGAAACACCGGTTCTCGTACGATCACCGAAGTCAAGTAACGTTAATTCGAATAATGGCTCGGAATTGATAACCGAAGAGCCGAGTTCGAATTCCAGTCGGATTCGTTATATTCACTTAAGCGCAAATCTGCTTGGGAATGGTAAGAATCCACTTCTTCTCGCAGCTATGGATTAATTAGTATCAGTAAATCATCCTCCCAAAATTCTTACAATCTAAAGATATTCTAGCTTTAAATAATCTTCAAAAGGTTGATAATCCGTAAAAAGCAAATCAATCAATCGGCGAGTGAATTTTCCGTTTCTTTTCGGGGGCATTCATGTAAAACCATTTACGTGGTTACCGGTTGTATCCAATAACTAAAAGGGATTAGAGAATGAAAATTGGGATAGCAAAAACAAAGGCGATATTGTATAAAAAGAAATGTCCAAATTCTAATGGTAATAAGGATAGCTGTTGCCACACAAGAAACATTCGGCATCTATAGAAAACCAATAAAAAAGCAAAAAACGCTCCACAACCACCACCCCGCCAAAAAAGAAAAGAAAAAACAGTAGAGAGGACCGACTTGTTTTGTAAATTCTGAAATATACAAAAACAATCACCGTCTTTTAATCTCGCATGAAGTCCTGTGCATATATTTTGAAGCATATACAATGCATCTGTTTATTTTTCGAAGATTCTAGCACTTCTGAAAGTTTGAATTGTCTATTTTCTCTTCATTATGACACCGTAGAAGCAGCGAGCATTGATTTCATTCAATTAATTCAGTATATTCTCAAGTATTGGGTAGTAAAAAGAGTTGAAGCAGACATCGGCAAAATTTGAACTTTTTGTCGATCCATTTTTTTCTCGTGTCACGTAAAGTCATGTATCACGAACACAATACCAGAACTGATAAATTAAAACTGAATCCGGTTTGATACAATATGGTCAGATTTCATTTCCTTACACTTCTCGAATTCTGCGAACACCTTCAGCGGCTTTGAGTCCCGGTTTAAAATACTGTGTCAAAATCGCCGAAATTATCATCAGCATCAAAAACGGCAGCATCAACAGTAGTAGCAACGTCATCAACAACAGCAGCAGCATCGATTCAAATTTTCAGAAAATGTATTGAGAACTTCACTCGACAAACATCTAGGTTTTACTTTATCACCAAGACTCTCAAATCGATATCCTGCAAAAAAGTTGACAGATATTGACTATGCAGTTAACTTAGCTATCACTGCAGACACCATTACTAATGCCACAGTTCTCCTACATCATCTAGAAAATTCGGTCAATGATGTTAGATTCTATGTCAACGCCTTTAAAACTGAATTCATAGGCTTCAACCAGCAAGGCTCAATACAGTCTCACGTTATTCAATCTGTCGAATATTTTATATACTTAGAAAGCGAGATAAATTCTACTGAAAAGGATGTGCATATTAGCATAGCTAAGTTATGGACCTCCTTGAATAAAATGGCTGTAATGTAGAAATCTGATCTACCAGACAACCACAAGCGGAGATTCTTTCGAGCCACTGTAGAGGCGGTGTTAATAGATAGTGCCACTGCTTGGATATTAACTAAAACCCAAAAATCTAAGCTTAATGGAACCTACATTCGGATGCTGAGAGCTATACTTAAAATCTCTTGGAGACAACATCCAACTAAATCACAGCTCCACCGACCCCTAATATTTCTACAATCTTACGCGAACGCAGAATGCGCTTTGCAGGACAATGCTTGCGAGCAAACAAGAACTCGCAAGTGATCTACTGCGCTAGACACTTAGCCATGGAGCAAAACGTATTGGTTGCTCAATAACCACCTACATTATTGCAGTCAAGTTCTGTAAATAAATAAACCACTCCCTCTTAAATGATATGAGAATATTATAATGGGATGGTAAGTTATGCTTATCTTCACCATTCGTGTAAAAAAATGCTTTCTATATGTCTGAACATTATTTTTTTTTAACAATTCGGCTATTTATTTGAGTTCGAACTAACTACTGGGGAGAGGAAGTATATTTACCCCAACCTCCCCACTGAGACACTGGTGACACAAGGTCGGTTTTTAACGTGGGAAACCCGACCAAGAACAAAAATTCACCAAAACCCCGCAACCGTCGGTTGCACTGGCCTCGATGCGAGCACTGATCATTCTCTCTAGTGTAATTAGTCCTCTAGTGCATCTGTCCTCAGGGCTGGGTACCTCACAGTTTGATTTTCTTCATTTGCGCCTCTGTTCTCCGACGGAGCCGCAATCGAGTCGCACTTGGTCCGAAGACAGAGACACAACTGAGAGATCTGTCTATATTTCTGAGATGAGGTATTATGTACACTATTTTCATTATTCGGATTATTGTCCCCATGTTTGTCACCTGGCACAGTGGATAAAGGCGTTAGTTATATCCAGTGACAGGACCCAAAGAGTGTGAGTTCAATACCTGGTTAAGGCAGTGGAGA
This sequence comes from Acanthosepion pharaonis, assembly GCA_903632075.3. Lineage (NCBI taxonomy): Eukaryota > Metazoa > Mollusca > Cephalopoda > Sepiida > Sepiidae > Acanthosepion > Acanthosepion pharaonis. The sequence goes on along the minus strand of CAHIKZ030000188.1, from coordinate 1,493,949 downwards.
ACTTGGTGAGGGGAATTAACAGGAGATTAAATTAACAGGGCACGTGGAACTACAACAGTCTACCCCAGTGAGCGAAATAAAGGGTTCAGTTCCATATTCCATCCACCTGAAAAAGGTTTGAACGTACAACGGCCGAAACGTTGTAATAAATATGGCGACAAAGATGAGGCCATAGTCCGAATAATGTAAATAGTGTACAACTAAGAGATGATAAATAAAACCTACCCGGCCTGTGTCAGGTAAGTATTAACTACTGGCCGAGGTGGGGGGTGGGGGTTAGTGGGAAGCTCAAAATCCTCAGTCGTAAAACAAACTCTTGACATCGCACTTGTTTACACGATACCAGCTGCAGTGAACCAAAGTTTGACCTGTCTGCATAAAAACAAACTAAAATTCAGAATTAACCTGACAAGCGGATTTTTCTTGAAAGGCATGTCAATGGAAAGTGAAGTTGCTTCGCCGAGTACATCGCTTCAAATAACACTAGACAATATCAGTTTATATGGTACAAGTAAGGGGGGGATGCCTGATGTGACCGCATTTTGTATTAAAGTAATGAAGAAAATGAATTCCTGAGCCGACCAAGCATAGAAATGAATACAATATGGGAACCAGTAATAAGGAGTACCAGAGAAAATAATAACAAGAACTGCAATATGAGCTCTGGTAAAAAAAATGAAATGATAACAGCAAAAATTGCAATATGAGCACTGGTAAAAATGGTTAAAGACATTAGGTTTATAATAGCCAGAAATACATACAAAGATGTCCTACCGGACACATAGCACAGTGGATAAAGGCGTTAGTTACATCCAGTGACAGGACACAAAGAGTGTGAGTTCAATACCCGGTTAAGGCAGTTGAGAACTTTCAGAGGGGAATTAACAGGAGATAACTGACATCCATTAGACCTGGCACGTGGAACTAGAACAGTCTACCCCAGTGAGCGAAATAACGGGTGAGCCCTTTATGAAGAAGGAAGGAGTGTACAACGGCCGAAGTGTGATGATAAACATGGTGACAAAGATTCGGACAATAGTCCGAATGAAGAAAATTAAACTGGACAGCAATGGGAAGCGTTTTTTTACAGATGTATGTTGAGAATGCCATCGGCAAAGACCGTAACAAATAAAGAGAAGAAGAGGTACAAATAAACAGATGAAAATCTTAAGGAGATGGTTGTAGATATTCTTGGACAGACAGTGAGAAAAGAAGGCGTAGAGAATTTAACACTCACAGGACACATCGAATACAAGAGAAGAGCGAGTGTAATCTATTGGAAAGTTTGAGTAAAAAAGATGCTGAAACAAGAAACAGAAATCATTAAAAAAAAATTTAAAGAAAAAATTATGGAGAGCAAAAAGAGACAAGAAGCTGTAGAGAGCCATGACCGACTACATCCTAAAAAGACACGGCATACATGAGTGACTGAATGGAGGTGGGAGGATCCCACGTGACGTGTTTAATCTCGCGAAATGACTTCAACTATCATTATCAAGCGATGTTAGGTTATTTTGATGAAAATAATTTACTTTTGAAAACAGAATGGCATTTTATTGAAGAGCTAAAATGGAGTGGGGGGGGGAATAGATTTAAAAAAAAATTATGGGTTTGTCCTGTTTGACCAATCAAAAGACATGTCAAAGCTAAAGCAGAAAAGTGAAAAATATACGTTAGAAGGGGCATGTTACTCAGAATTTCCTAGTTGAACTGTCATTTTCAGACATGTTACCATTACGTCCGGTTAATATAATTTTAAGATACAATGAAATAATATATATATATATAAATAAAACAATAGGTTAATTTATATATATATATATATATATATATATATATATATATAACAGTAGGTTAATTTTGTGATTTTATTTTATTTTTTTAATTATATTTGTATATACTTTAAAACTAACATAAAGGGGGCTCTAGTATGATTAAATCATTTTTAAATATATTATTTTGATTCTAAAATACAATACTCATATTCAGTGGGCCGTAAGACACGGCAATATTAAAATTAAAAATCAAGGAATTAAATAAATATTGTATGTACCATGATATATAATAAAATAATGGATATATAATTGTAATACATAGATTTTTTTTTATGAAAAATTCTATTAACTATATTTTAAAGTAAACATTATACAATGCCTATATTATAGTTAGTTTATTCAGCTGATTTAATAGATCATTATTTTTAGGAAACTTAAACACACACTAACAGAATGAAAAATGGGAATGCTCTATCTTTGAAAGAATTTCTTCATAGGTTTTTTTCATTTTATAAATGGGCGGAGAATTAACCAAGAAATTCTTTCGATGAATGAAACGTGTCATGTAGTTTACCCCAGTTTTTCATTCAGTGAAAATATGTGTGTGTGTGTATATATATATATATATATATATATATATAGGGCGAGGAAATCTCATAATAAATGCATAGATAATATTCGATAAAATAAAACTTGAACAGTATTTTTTCTTCCTTTCATTTTTTTTTAAAAAGACATTTCTAAGAGTAAAGAGTCTTTGAAGATTGGTAAACGGTGCGAAGGAGGAGAAACGGTTGCTTTGTAAAGAATCTTACTATTTTTAGTTTCAACACGGTCCAGTGAAGTTCTCACTGATGACACTTGTAACAGATGAAAACATTTTTTTTTATTTAATCAGACCCTTCTTATATAACAGCAGTCAGTTGTTTTTCGGTGTGAAGAGGCAGACGTCGACAAGGATGCGAGGAGGTAACAGTTGCAATAATAATGATAAGTCGAGCCGAGTAGGCGATGAGCGAGACTAAAAAAAAAAAAACCCCGAAAACCTAACTTATACCAAGCGAAGAGGTTTTGGTGAGGAAATAAAAATAATCCAGCTGGTTGGCAGAAAATTACAAAAAATGAACTAAAACCAAAAAACTACTGACAATTTGTCTCAACTGAACTTACTGACGCTAATTTTTCTGCCCAATTTTACTAAGGGTTAATTTTCATTTATCGTAATAGTAATTTTCCAAGCGTAGCTCAGATGTGGCACAAGGCCGAAAGTATGGAGCACCCAGTGAGGATCGAACTCACTTAGTCGTAATTGTTCTAGTAAGACAAGCTTACTAACCATTACACCACCTCGATGTTCCCTAGTGATTTACCAAGTGTAGCTTGGATGTGGCACAAGGCCGAAAGTAAGAGGAACCCAGTGAGGATCGAACTCACTACTCAGTTGTAATTGTTCTAGCGAGACAAGCTTGCTAACCATTACACCACCTCTAGGTGCCCCATTTATCGTAATATGGTAACTTTTATGACGCTTAAGCTAATTCTCAATTTCCGCTACGTTTTTCTGACCAGATCCCTACACATAATGTGAATATTAACCGCCCCCTTATAAGGAAATATTTGGCATTCATAATCCGAGCAGTAACTGTTGCATTCGGTTGAAATTTTCTCTAAAAAATTTTTCTTTAAATAAATTTTCAGGAAAAACAAATTTGAAATCCATTGTTATTGCTCTTTGCAATATTGATGAGGGCTTCCTGAACCTTTTTTTTTTGAAGTAGCGTGGAATGTCAACGTCTTTATTATGTCATTAACCCTTTGAACTCTGACCACAGCTTTACCGGTGGTACAGAAAAATGACAATGCCCAGCTACCGGTTGAACGGTGGGTAAACACTTTAACTATTTTCATATCTACCGCGAAACATTACATACCAATTATTTGCGAATTTTGACTCAGGAGCTCAGACAGAAGGTTTAAAACTGTTCAGGAACGCGGGGCTCAAAGGTTAATATCTGTTCGAGTTATGAGCTATCCATTTCACTTGTTGCTGCTGTTGAAACTCCTCAAGTGGAATGGTTTCTGTTATTTGGTACAGTTCCTTGTGATTAGGTTTGGAATGCAGAGGAAATGAAGGTGATTCGACTTCGAGGAGAATGTATGGCGAGTCCTAACGGTAAAGGTCTGAACTGGTGGAAGTAAAGAATAGTTAATCTGAACATTTGCCATCGAGTCGTGAGATGCTTGTAACGTTGCACCTGTGAAGAAGAGGCCGCGGAGTGGGCATTAAGACTTTTACCAACAAGACCAGATATTATCATTGATTGATAGACGGATTCGTTTTTTTTTACGGTTTGGCAGCACTTTGAAGGTTATTTAAAGCCAGAAAATATTTTTAGTTTGCCAGAATTTGTTTTTTAAGATAATGATTCAGTAATACAAGTCTTACTAATTAATCCATAATTAGTGAGAGAAATAGTCATACCTTTCCAAAGGGAATTTGCACGTAAGTGAATATAACGAACGCAACTGAAATTGGAACTCAGTTCTCCGATTAATTCCGAGCCATTATCCATTACACCACCCGCACATCCACCTAGTATTCTCAAGCAAGAGCCAATCTAGGCACATTCACGTACGCGCAAGTTCTTGGGAAAGGTATTGTTCCACCTCTTCTCCTCGGCAGTTATGAGTTAATTAGTAATACTTGTATTACTAAATCACTATTATTTCTAAAAAATAAAATTGCGTAAAAAATATTTAGATTTCAGCACTAAATAAACCCATAGAGATGTTGATATGCCGCTAAACAAAAATAACCAACCAACCAATATTAGCGTCCTGGGTAAGATGATAAACTACATCCGCGTCCTGGGTAAGGCGACAAACTACATCCGCGTCCTGGGTAAGGCGACAAACTACACCCGCGCCCTGGGTAAGGCAACAAACTACCAACGGCAAGGATGTTTTAAGGAGCGTGAAACCACCTCTTAATTACTGGTGTTCCCAGGTCCACTCTGAACCATGTGGTAGCACCTGCTAGGGTCCCAGCTATGTGCAAATAGTTAACCCCAAACTGGGGTGAAAATACTATGAAAGTGTAAAAATAGGTTTTAAAATCAGTAATACTTTTTTTTTATAAAAGGTTACCAGCAGTAAATTTTTTAAGAAAAAAATATTACCAGCAATAGCTTTTTGAAAAAAAAAAAAAAAAAGAGATAGTATCAATATATTTTGAAAAATAAATATTAGCAGCAATAAAAATCTTGTCGGTATTAAATAACCCATTAAGGTTGATATACCGTAAAACAAACCAAACCAACATTAGCTTGGTCCTGTTCTTGTAAAATCTTTGTAATCCAAAGTTTAAATGTAAATGGTTAAATTGTTCGTGTATAAACATCATTGGCTAAAGTTCGATCGAGCGTTCCAACTGATAACTGACATCCATTAAAACATGGCACGTGGAACTAGAACAGTCTACCCCAGTGAGCGAAATAAAGGGTTCAGTTGGACATTCCAACCACCTGAAGAAGGCTGGAGCGTACAACGGCCGAAACGTTGTAATAAATATGGCCACAAAGATGAGGACAATAGTCCGAATAATGTAAATAGTGTACACAATACCTCATCTCAGAAATATAGATCCTGAATAATGTTTTATCTGGTGTATAATTCCAGAATGCAAGTTGAAATGTGACGTCCGATCTAATTAAGGCGATAGGTTACAGAGACCTGTACTGTGCTAATGTTTCAGATCTTATCCATTTTGGAAGTGATAAGAGAAACGGTGATTCCGAGAAGCATATATTTGATTTATATAAACAATGACGGAATTTTAGATGGGAAACGCAGCTCTTGTTACAGAATTGTTATGTACATAATTGTTACTCAATCGAAAGGACTGTAGGTGTATTATTATACCAATGAGACAGAAAAGAGGCATCTTTTGAGCTATAAAGATATACGCAAGATGTTTTTTTCAGTTATTTTAATAATGCTCGTGTCAGAGGAGCGAAACTTTAATAAGGAAATAAGTTAAACGTCTAAGGTAAAGACGGTTCACTCGGATGATTAAAAGAGGGCAGTTTCGTTTACGAGGTGTTAAAATTAACAAGGCACTTCTAACCATATCGAACAACAAATTGAAAGTCATTTTTTAGATTAGCTGCCAATTTGACCTTATCGAAACGCTCACTTACTATTAAGACCGTACTAAACAATTGTGTCATCAACATAGATACGAGGTTAATATATATATATATATATATATATATATGTATTAGTCTAGCTTTCTTAGATCACGGATAGGAATACCGAAAAACATTTACTCACTAAATCGAGAAGTATAAGCAGTCAATTGCGCCCTGAGGAGTGGTCGGAGTAATTCCCAGATGGTCCATCTACGAAATTCTAGAGTTGAAGATAACATCAATCAGCTAAGTGATAAACCTTTTACTTGTATTATTACTTTATATATATATATATATATATATATATATATATATATAAAATATATGAAATAAATCCTAAAGAGTACCAATTTGTTTTGATAGACTTACAAGTTGTGCTATCCGAGTTTTTTCCAACCTAGTATTACTAATAATATATATATATATATATATATATATATATATGATGTGCGTGTGTGCGCGCACGCGCTTTTTTTTTTTTTAAATCAGATATTTCTTATGGCTATAAACCGTATATTTAGTGGGTACACGTGTATAGACATCTGTTTAACACGTGTGCGCACAAAAAGTCAAATTAATGTCTAACGGCCTAGAAATCGAGAAATACTAATAAAATCCTACCTCTTGTGTGGATGCACTTTTTTTTTTTGAGTAAGGCTTCTCGGTCACTCGGTCGATAGACATTAAGTCATTTGTAAATAACACACACGAAACAGGAGTGTCTACGCAAACACGTGTAGTCACTAAATATAGCGTTTATAACAAATAAATGAACAAATAAATAAATGAACAAATAAATAAATGAACAAATAAATAAATAAGGCACATTTGTGTGTTTGTATTCTTCATAAAATATATCTCCGTGCTCCGGAATTCAGATAATGCTTAGCTAACTTGTCTGCCCAAGCGTTGCTAAGAAATAGCGATTTTGATTCTCACTGGGTGACGAAATGAGTTTAGCTTAATGGCTATATTATCGAGTCAAGGCCTGTTGTTGACCCCTCACGGTGATGGAATTTAACCCAACACATTTGAACCCGTTCATCTAGGTTCTACTTTTCTCACTGCGCTCTAAAGGGCAGAGGACAATTTCTGGTTTGGTTTCTTTTACGGCATATCAACACCTCAATGGGTTATTTAATGCCGACAAAATTTTTATTGCTGGTAATGTTTTTCTTCAAAAATCTATTTCTGGGAATATTTTTCCTTGAAGAAATCTATAGCTGGTCATTTTTTTCTCCAAAGAATGTATAGCTGTCTGTATTGTTGATATATATATATATATATATATATATATATATATATATATATTTATATATATATTTTTTAAGTATGACTGGTAATAATTTTTCCTTCAAAAATAATTGCTGGTAATAATTTTTATTACAAAGTATTTCTGGTATTAAAACTTATTTTTACACAAGTTTGGGTATTAACTATTTGCCCATAGCTGGGACCCTAAGAGGTACTACCACCCCGGGTCAGGGTGGATTTGGGAACACCAGCAATTAAGAGGCGGTTTCACGTTCCTCCTGATCATAGGTCTTCCTGCTGGATCTAGTTTATCGTCATACCCAGGACGCGGATCTAGTTTATCGTCATACCCAGGACGGACAATTTCTGGTACGAACTACAATCTACATGTACGCGTCTAGGGCTCCTCGTTAATTGTGACCTTGTGCCAAACCTACCGCCGTGGTTTGGTAGGTGTATATTTGGGGTAGAAGGGGAATAAACAGCTTCGTAAACTTTACGATATACGTATATTTTATATGTTTATTTCACAACTGTCTAACATCTTTCCGTATATTTTACTAAATTCCCAAAATTTATTATCACTACTACTACTACTACTGCTGCCATCACCAGCAGATATAGAGGTTTTCCAAGCATAGCTTAAATGTAGCACAAGGCCGAAATTAGGGGGCACCCAGTGAGAATTGAACTCACTACTCAGTCGTAATTGTTCTAGTGAGATAAGCTTGCTAACCATTACCCCACATCCAGGTGCCCTAAAATGATTTTCTAAGCGTAGCTTAGATGTGGCACAAGGCCGAAAGTGTGGAACACCCAGTAAGAATCGAATTCACTACTCAGTCGTAATTGTTCTAGCGAGACAAGCTTGCTAACCATTACACCACCTTGAGGTGCCTACTTTACAAGTGTGGCTTGGATGTGGCACAAGGCCGAAATTAGGAGGCAACCAGGGAAGATCGAACTCACTACTCAGTCGTAATTGTTCTAGCGAGACAAGCTTACTAACCATTACACCACGCCGAGGTGCCCACACCAGCAGATATATATGTAAGTAACCTGATAGTTATCTTGGCAAAAAGTGGTATTGGATAACAGAGTTCAAATTCCAGCCTAGTTAATTGCGTTCACTTTCATACTAATACCCTTGGGAAAGACATGAATCCGTTTATTTCCGCCTCAAACTATGTTTTAAATCGCATGGCAGCCAGTCTAGAAAAGGAAAAGCTAAATTCCTAACAGAGGAGAAAGTAAAGGCAAAGTCTATCTTTCTCAAGGTGTCATGGCAATGCACAGATAAAGAAAAGGGATGGTTGGAGAGTCATAACGGCCTGAGTCATGAAGAGTCATGGCATAAATAATAAAACAATAACTATATCATTCATTATTACTCTAAGCGTTATTTTTGTCGCTGCACGTGTTTGAGTAAACGCCTTGATTTATTTTAAACAGTGAATTACGCTTACCGATTTGTGCATTCGAGAGTTAATAAAGAACACGTGCTCCCGACAGGATTCGAACCGGTATCCCCCTTTGTAGGGGAAACCACCGTCTGATTCAGTGTAAAATAATGTCCGATAAAAGATGAAATCCATTAATTCCTTAGAAATTACTTTTTACACGTCCTCGATACACACACACACACACATTATGGAAGAGGTTTTAGTAGTTTCAACGAGAGAAAAGAGTGTATATTAAAAAAGAAAAACGTTTTTGGTTGTAATGTGGACTTTTGAAAAAAAGTTATGCTTTATTTTCCATAATTTTGCAACACGTGTTTCCGGCCTCGCGACCTTCATCAGGCAAAGCATGGAGATTTCCGCATTATTAAATTTATTGATTTTTCTTATGTTTTTCGATGTTAAATATTCTCGATATGAGACATTCTCTTTTTAGTGTGTTAGTGACCCAAATGTCTTTCTTGAACTGGCAGTGAAAAGTTCTGTGTGAAGGTTTATAAAACAATTAAGATTGGTTAGAGAAATGGTTAACCCTTTACGCAGAACTTTGAGAACTTGAGGGGAATTAACATAACTGATAACTAACATCCATTAAACATGCCACGTGGAACTAAAACAGTCTACCCCAGTGAATGAAATAAAGGGTTCAGTTCCACATTCTAACCACCTGAAGAGTGCGGAAGACATTAGGTTTATAATATCCAGAAATCACACGGACACATGGCACAGTGGATAAAGGCATTAGTTAGATCCAGTGACAGGACCCAAAGAGTGTGAGTTTAATACCTGGTTAAGTGGAGAACTTTCAGATAACTGACATCCATTAGATATGATATGGCACGTAGTGCCATATCATATCTAATGGATGTCAGTGAGCGAAATAAAGGGTTCAGTTCAACATTCCGAGCGTACAACGGTCGAAACGTTGTAATAAATAGGGCGACAAAGATAATGTAAATGGCGATGTATAGATGTGATAAGCCATGTTTAAGAGAATGACATGCAGGCTCGTTTATCGCTGGTGAAAATTCAGATCCAGTTAGAGTGAGTATGTAGCTGAAAATTATGTTCTACTCTATTATTGCACTCCCTGTACATAGTGCAGTGTGACTTTCTGGGATGAGAAGTTTGGAACAATTGCGCGTAAAAATATTCTTGGAAAAGCGCGGGACAATAGCCAGGGTGAGGAGTGAATTCAATCCCTGGACCAGGAAACGTATACTTGGAAACAGAGAGGGCCATAACTGAGCAGTACTAAAAAAAAAAAAAAAAAATAGATGTGACCCCTAGAACGATAACAATCTACTCCCAAGATTAAATAAAACGTTCAGTTTGAAATTCCCTGAAGGTTCAACGGCTGAAACGTTCTGATAATAACAATGATGGTAATAGCATGTAAATAAATAGGATGCATTAATTTCGATGCTCCCCCTCCCCGCCCCCGGTAAACACAGTGTAAATTCCAGTTTTGTTTTACTATTAATATTTCAGAAAAAGTATTAAAAAAAACAAAAACAACTCACTAGCTGTGAACTATCGTCTAGTTTGGATTGATTTTACACCTGATAGGAAGATATTTATATTTTACGGTTTATCAACACTTTGGTTCTTGAAAGCCGGAAAATATATTTTTAGATTGTAAAAAGTTTTGGTTTTTTGAGATAATGATTTAGTGATAAAATTCTTACTAATTAACCCATAGCTGAAGGGGAAATGAGGTGAAATCATACCTTTCCTAAGGGTATTTGCGACTAAGTGAATATAACGAACCCAACGGGATTTAGAACTCGGTTCCCCGAGAAGAGATGATAAACTAATTCTAGCCGCAGTTTTCTACCATTCAAACTTGGTTCTACCTTGCTTGGCACCGGGACGCTTAACAGTTATTCCACCTGCATATCCACCAATGGACAAGGCATTGTTTCCGAATAAAAAGACTTCTGAAGCTAGTCCCGTATTTTGATCACAGAGAAGAAAAGAAGAGGTTATCAAAGAAAAGCTCTTAGGATCTAATTAAGGTTCCATAAATTTCAACCATCCAGTTGTAAACTGAATGTGACCAGCCCACCTAGAGAAGAATTTGCTATCTTGAAATGAAAAATTTTGAGTTCAAACGGATTCAAGAATCAAACGAGAAACACGCAAACAGCAATACCAATAACGATTCTACAAGCTGAACAACAGAAGGTACCGTGTGTTGGTTAAAACATACCTTTCGAAGATTCAACTTCGAAGCTTTCAAACTAAACTTCGTCGACACCTTTTCGATACCGAGAACAGCTAATGAGGAAATATTAAAGCATTTCTGTTAAATTCCAAACATTTTTCTTAGTCTTCAGTTGGTATAATTGGTAAATTAAACCGCACGTTTTTAATGAATTATCCTACCCAAAGGAACCCTAAATATGACCGGCTAGCTCTTCTGACAATAAACAACAACTTGAGATATCGAGAGAAGGTCCAATCAGTGGCTCTACAATATCACTCTCATTGAAAGCGGCCATGGTGGTTCATCTGGTTATTTGCTAAGCTCAGTCGTAATTGATCTAGCGAGACAAGCTTGTTAACCATTACACTACGTCGAGGTGCCCAAATGATTTTCTAAGCTATGCTTAGATGTGGCACAAGGCTGAAAGTATGGGACACCCAGTGAGGATCAAACACACTACTCAGTTGTAATTGTCCTAGCAAGACAAACTTGTTAACCATTACACTATGTCGAGGTGCCCAGATGATTTTTAAGCTATGCTTAGATGTGGCACAAGGCTGAAAGTATGGGTCACCCAGTGAGGATCAAACTCACTACTGAGTCGTAATTGTTCTAGCGAGACAAGCTTACTTACTATTACACCACGCTGAGGTGCCCGACGGTGGTTCATATGAACAAGAAACACCTGATCCAGACAGTAAATCATTTACGAATCCAGTCAATGAGATCCTACGAAGGACAGCCCTCTTCTACAGGATTCATTCGTTTGAAGCCATTTTTCAAATGTGATCCGAGAAATGGTTGTATATCGCTGATAGTTTAGAAATTTCTGAAATACTTGGACGCCATGTGTAACATTCCTAAGATTATAGACAAGAACCTTCGAATGCAAAAATTGTATCGATTACTACGGACGGGCTTAGTGCAGTTGTCTTTTATGTAATGTATCCCTTCAAGACATTGGCGATCATGGCTCTCCACAATTTCTTATCCTTTGTAACTCTTAATAAATTGTCTTTTTGTTATCTCTTAAATTATGTTCCGCCATTTATTTACACACGATCGCTAGGTGGGTGATGCAGTCTTTAAATCTGCCCTTCTCGCCGTCAATATATCCTGTGAGTATCAAATTTTCTAAGCCCTCTTTCCTCATTAAATGCTCTAGAAATCTCAACTTTTCTTTTTCTAATATTAAGTATAAATCTCCTTTTTGTTTTTATTTTCTCTAAAACTTCGTTGTTGCTCATATGTTCAGTCAATTGTATTCTCGACGCCCTTCTGTTGCTCCAGTCTCTTCATCTGTGTTAAGGGGGTCCAGCATTCACTGCCATATAAGAGAACTGACATTACATATGGGTTCAGTACTCTTTATTTATAAAGACATTTTCCTGTTTCTTAATACTTTGCTTAGCATTTGGAAGGCATATTTCGCTATCTCAATTCACCTTCTGAATTCAGTGTCGCACTTTCCGTCTTCTTTTAAAACACATTATGAGATTTAAATTGTAGCATTTTTTTTATTTTTGTATCTCCAGTTTGTAATTTACATGTTGGGCTGTTCCTTTTGCTAACAACCATATATTCTATCTTCTTGCAATTGATGTTTAGTCCTTTCTTCTTGCTTTCCTTCATTACATTCTGTGAGTTATTGCAGTTTCCTTTCTGTGTCTGCTATTAACTGTGTCATCTGCATAGCTAATTAAAGATTGGAAATTTCAAAATCGAATCCATAGAGGCGTGACAATAAAAAAATAAACAGTGCGGGAGATTACTGAAATTTTATCACAGGGTGAGGCAAAAGTCGCGTACCTTAAGGGTTAATTAATTAATCGTGTTTTAAATTTGTTTTGATATTTTCTTATTTTGAAGAAACAATTTTGAGGAATTAAGATGAAACTGCAGGAAAGAATTACATATGACTGCAGTAAAAATGACAGAGAAAAACTCTCCGATGTGTTAATAAATCATGCAGACATAGAATTGAAATGTTTTGGAGAAGGAGGAAGACATTTTGAACAGGATATATAGCAAATAACGAGTAAATAAAATTTTAATGTGTAATTATACTTTTAATAAATTATCCCTGTGGTACGCGACTTCTGGCCTCACCCTGTTTATATATCTGTCTATCTACCTATCTGTGTGTGTATATGTATACATCAAGTGCCCTGAGGAGGTAGTGTTGCCCTGGATCAAGAGTGAAGGCCCTCTGTCTGACAACAGGACACTGCACCATGCCACACAAGCAGGAGAACCAAGTCATTTCTGCGACCAGATCAACACTTACATCTAGCTACGTGATTATTACGTGTGGGGCGCAGTTGTGCGAGAGACCAACAAAAGTACTTGTGACGCCAAAAATGATGTTTAAAGGAAAGGTTGTTAACCAACCATATATATATATATATATATATATATATTAGTCGACTCTCCCGTCAGATTCGACGTATGAGGGTCAAGCAGATCAGTTTCCAGGAAACCGACAGCCGGACACCGGCACATGAGATTTGATTATAGTGGTGAAGGCTTCGAGCAGGACCATCCACACTTTTTGAAGGGACGAATACAGAGACCTGGTGCACTAAGTGCCACAAGGTTCCCCAAACGACCCTCCTCAGGTTTTGAATTCAGAGTTGTCCTTCTCCTAGACCAGTTGCCATCCAAGGCTATAGAACCCAGTCTTTCCTGCTATTTTACCCATAACTGGAGGGAGAAGAAGAGGATTCATACCTTTCCCAAGGGTATTAGCACGTAAGTGAATGTAATGGATTCAACTTATATATATATATATATATATATATATATATATATATATATAAAAGGAAATATGTTGTAGTGGTTCCAACGAGAAAAAGTATGTATATTAAAAAAGTATGTATTTATTGAGAAAAAATATTATACTTTGTTTGCCGCAAACGTTTACATAATATTTTTTATTGAGAAAAAATAAATCCACATTACAACCAAAAACGTTTGCGGCACCCTTTCTTTTAATATATATATATATATATATATATGATGAGGCAAAAGTCAAGCACTATAACGGTGAATTAATTAATCAGGTTTTAAATGTTTAATTTATTTTGATATTTTCTTATTTTGCAGAAACAATTTTGACGAAGTAAGATTGCTGAAAAACTACCAAATGATGGCCAAGTTACCCTTGGTGTTCATATCTTGGTGTGGGGTGTGGGAGGGAAGCAGGGGATACACACAGATCTGAAGCAGAGGAATTCAGCAGGAAGAATACACTCCGAGTTCCTATTGGTAAGTCAACTGTTGAATATTTTGAACAGCACACATTTAACAATTAAATTGGTCACCTCCGCGTGGTGTAATGGTTAGCAAGCTTGTCTCGCTAGATCAGTTACGACTGAGAAGTGAGTTCGATCCCCACTAGGTGCTCCATACTTTCGGCCTTGTGCCACATCTAAGCTACGCTTAGAAAATGCCCATATAACAATTACATAACCAGTAAATAGAATTTTCATGTGTAATTAGACTTTCCATAAATTATACTTATTATGTTACGCAACTTTTGCTTCAGCCTGTATATTACCCGCGTGAAAACTTGTCTAATCATCACAAAAATACTGAGGTCGCGCGGGGTGGGGCCGTAGTCAAGAGATTTGTGGTCCGTTGAGCTTCAGTAAGATTCACCAAATATTAACATCTATCAGCAAACCATATCTGTTCGGGATATATGTTGAGCCTCCACAGATTCCTTTTTTTTTTTTTTAAATCTATAAATGTTTCATCGCTATGTGTCTACGCTAGGGAAATAGTTGTTACCCATCACGGATTCAAAACGATTTTGAATTCAAAGTTATTCACCAAAGATTGGTAGCGCCCTACTAAGTCAAGAGAGCCTAGTTTACTGGAGCATTTTACTTAAAGCTTGGTTATAAGAGACAAATTTATACAAATACATACGTCGGAATTTGAATCTGAGATGACAGAGTCCATTTTCCCCTATTGATTACTGTTACATCTGTACATCCTAAATCAGGTTGTTACGTTATCTATATAGTTGAGGAAATAAGTTTTATATGGACGCCAATGTAATAAATTCATAAAATAATAAACTGGGCTTTAAAATTAAATTTATAAAACAAACTAAAAACTTTTATGAAGAGAATACCCAACAGATCTTTTTTTAAAGTAATGGAAGCAAAAAGGTTTACTTAGAATCAGAACGAGAAATAAACTTTCTGAGGAAAGATGGCTTAATGAATTTAACACTCACAGGAATTATTGAAGGTAAGAGAGACAGGAAAGCAGTGGATAATCTACCTAACGAGCTTGTGTAAACGGTTGGCAGAACAGAGATTAGGAGAGATAGCAAAAGGCAAAATTTACTAAGAGCTACAAAGGATGGGAAACTGTGGAGAACCATAATCGCTGATGAAATGAATGGACCCACGGTATATAGAAAAAGAAGAAGAGCTCATAATCTAACCAACAGGCTTTTGTAAACGGTTGGCAGAACAGGGATTAGGAGAGATAGCTAAAGGCAACATTTACTAAAAGCTACAAAGAAGGAAGTTGTGAAGAGCTATGAACTGAAGGGACACGGCACTTAGAAGAAATAAAAGTAGAAATTCAAATGAATTTCGTTAGAATGGACATTTGAGATATATAGGTTTTATTAATTCACCTTGGTGAGATATAAATCCACCAGATGGCGGAACACGTGCATGTGCATGGACTGTAGACAGATATATTTATTTTGGATTTGAACTGATTTCGGCAGTTGAAAACGGTTGAAATGTTTTACAACTTTTTTGATGGAGAGGATGAAATTAAGACAAATTTAATTTAAATATCACGATCCTTTATTTGGTTTTGAAAGCTGCAAATTTATTTCAATTAAGATTTTAATTTACAAAGGTTTATTTAGAATAGTTGGAAAAAAAAAAGTTGGCTGTATGTAAAAGCTGACAATGGAGTAATAAACCTTTTAGTGTTTGGATAATTGTTCATTCACCCTATTCTCCGCTAACCATCGTGGCATGCTAGTAACGAGATTCTTTTTCCCAAGGCTTGTCCTATAAGCATTAGTATCAAGGGTAAATTTTATATATATATATATATATATATATATATATATATATATATACTCGTATTCGAGAATAGCTGCCTATAGGAGACTCTCGCTGATACATATTTGTGTTTGTTCAACACCCACAGAGCCAACCTGTGGTTGTTTATACTGCAACTATGCTGTGCAGACCTTAGTTACAGTTTCTGGGAGAGAGCGTGTTATCTAGAATGAACAACAATCTGAACATCAGCACACTCAAACCCTCGGTCACGATGACTTGTGACTTCCTGCTATATATCACGGATTATGACAAATATGAGATTTGTCACTTAGCGGATTGATGTTATAGTCATGGATTTATTTTTAAGCCGACATTTTTATTACTTGAAATGTTATTATAGTGGTTACATGTATTTGAAATCGACGCCCCATTTTAGTTTTTCTTTAAACAGTGGGTATTACGTATACAGCTGGCACAATCGAGAAATTGTAATAAAGAATTACAACAAGAATCGAACCTACGTCCCCCAGTTGTAAGATAAACCAATGCTTGATCCGGTGAGGTTTACCGCTCGGCTACGAAATGCGCCACAGTTCAGCAAGGTCCCATATCTCCCTTTTGAGTAAAAGCATACCTTCCTCACTAATCTCCTATTTGTTGAGTTTCATATCCGAAATGTAAAACAATTGCTAAAAAACTAAAAGATTTATTTTTAAGCCGACATTTTTTTTATTACATCAAACATTATTATAGTGGCTCCTCTTATTTGAAATAGGCGTCCTGGGTAAGACGTTAAACTACATCCACGTCCTGGATAAGAATATAAACTACGTCCATCAGCAAGATCTGTGATCAGGAAGTTTTGAGGAGCGTGGAACCACTTAATTGCTGGTGTTCCCAGGTTCACTCTGACCTGGGGTGGTAGCACCTGTTAGGGTCCCAGCTATGGGCAAATTAGTTAACTATTACCAGCAATACTTTTTGAAAAAAAATTATTACCAGCAACACAATTTTGAAGGAAAAATATTACAAGAAACAGATTTTTGACAAAACAAAATATTACCAGCAATAACAAATTTTGTCGGCATTAAGTAACCCATTTAGGTTGATATGCCGTAAAACAAAATAAACCAAACCAAACTTATTTGAAACAGACCCATCATTCTCGACTGGACAGGTTCATAGACGTAATAAACTGTTTAAAGTAAAAAAAATAAACTGTTTAAAATAAAAAAAAAAAAAATGGGGCGTCTATTTCAAACACGAGTATCCACTAAAAATAATAACGTTCGAAGTAATAAAAATACCGAATCTATAATAAATCGACTAATTCTTTAGAAATTGCATTTAGTTTCAGGTACGAAACTTAGCTGATATGAAACTTTTGGGACAATATCATCGTGAAGAAGAAGTGCGAGTTCCTTAAAAGAGAAAACCGAGTCTTTCTCAGTTGTGAGGCTCTTCGTAGCCGAGTGGTAAAGCACACCGGATCAAACAGTGGTTTCTCCTACAAAAGGGGAGTTCATATGTTCGATTCCTGCTGGAGAGCACATTTCCTTTGAGATTTCTCGACAGACGCAATATCCTGTTTAAAGCTAAAAATGAAAATGGAGCTGTTATTTCAAATACGGGCATCCATTAAAATTTAATTTAATTTATATGAATAAAGACAAAAGGAAAAACTTATCTTAGCCGATGTGTTTCGTCCCCTGATAAACTTTACTAAGGCAAATGTAAGGATTTCATTTTGCAACACGCATTTATAAACAGAAAGTAAAAGTGTGTGTGTGTGTATAATATCGGAAGCAAAAGTGAAGACGAGACAAAATGAATTTTTTTTTTTTAAATCAAAGAGAGAGAAAAAAAAAAAAACGCGTTTCGCCACCGGAGAAAATGTTTTCTTTGGCTTCTTCAGTTTTTGTCGTTTATTATCAAACTGAAAAAGTGAAAGAGAAAACACATTTTTTCCGCTGGCGAAACTTTTTTGATCAAAATTTTCCACTGTCATCTTCACACACACACACACACACACATATATATATATATATATATATATATATATATATATGCACAGAGAGAGAGGCTAGTAGACAGATTTACACCATTTTAAAAAAAAAACAGGGAGATCGACTGAAAGCGTGTATCTACTAACAAAAAAAAAAAATTAAAAATTATATAAGGCTTGATTATGAAACTGAATTTATTTTCCAGCAATCATTTTTTTTTCTTTAAAAACATTAATTGTTGAAGAAATTATCGTCTTTTAAAAAATATAACTTAAAAAAAATAATTTCAGTTTTAGTCCCCTTGACGAATAAGTGTCCTCGAAACTCAGAGTCGTGTTAAATAAATAAATAAATAAAAAAATAATAATATTAATATTGTTGTTTTTGTTGTTGTTATAATAATAATCATCATCATCATCATGTTCTTGATATAGAGCGCTCTAATTACAAAAACTGCTCTTCTTAAAAACGTTATCTTCTTGAAATACACTCTCTAGTCAGTTATTTTTCATTGAATGCGACTTTTGTTATTTTTCAATGTTGCAAGTCCCATTTTCCATGCATTTTTCTTATTAAATTTAAGAGTTTCTTGGTAGGTTCCGCCCACCTTATTTTCTGGAGAGAACAAAAAATATATTTTGATAGATTTTTTTTTTTAGAGTGGAGGGGGTGCGGGGGAGAAGAAAGAAAGGCGTTTCCTGTGAATTGCGTCATGAAAATAAATAATTGTCATCAAGAGATCCTGGTTTACCAGAGAAAAACAAATCAATGTGTAGAAACGAATGCGTTTATAATATTCTTAGTCGGCAAGCAGACATATGATACAACAAATGACACCCGTCCTAAACATCTGTATTCTCATTAAACTAAAAACAGCTTCTTAACCAAACACTAGCATTCGATATTTACCGGCGCTTCTCAATAACACGTACAATAGGGATTTACTTACTAAGTTTAGCATAAAAGGTACAAGTGACAGGCACCGAGTGAGGATCAAATTCACAATACTACGAATACTTCAGATTGACGAAACTGGCTTGTTAATACCTGACGTGTGGGGGGGGAACTTTTATAAAAGTGCGGTCCCAAGAATCATCTGGTGACTGATGTACAGACCTCACTTGAAGAGACACAGATAAACGGACAAAGAGAGAGAGACAGAGACGGACAGAGAGAGAGATGCAAGCAGACAGAGTTGCATGCAGAGAGATAGAGACAGATAAGCAATTATATTGTATTTTTTAATAGGACACTATACGTGGGGTACTTATATTTTTAGTGGGTACACGTGTTGGAGTAGATATCCTTGCTTAAATAAAATAACGTTAAATTAATATCTCCTAGCCTAGAGATTGAGAGTCATACAGTGTAACCCGGATATAAGAGAGTTGTCGGGACCGGAGAAGAAGCCTCTTATATCCGGGTTTGGTCTATTTTATATACATTAACACAGGCTCTAATTTGGGACCAGAGAAAATCTCTTATATCCGGATTTCTCTTATATCCGGGTTACACTGTACTAGAAAAAATATGTTTTTCTCTCCTTGGTAGTATATCTTTAGGCCGGTAGACATTACGTTACCTGTTAAAAAACAAAACAGACATGTGTACCCCCGTTTACAAAGGAAAAGTGACATTTTGAAAACTAAGGCCTAAGTATTAGAAAAATCAATCAAAACATTGTTCCACATCTGTTTATCGTAACGTCCCAACTACGTGATCTAATTTATTTTAAATTAAAATTTTTTTTTTAAATAAAAGCATTTCAACAAGTAACTGCACGTGATGAAGAACAGATGTGGCGAAAGTTGTATTACCTGTCTTAAAACACAAGGGCAAAATCGTACAATACAGTTTGGAACAGTACCACGCTTGAGTTAAGAACTTAAGACTATATTACGCCATTCTTCTCAACAGAGGAGAAAAACATACCTCGAGAAACACACACATACAACACAAACACTATTCAAAATCCTTTCCCTGACCCTTGAGAGCAGTGACAAAATTGCTAGTCATTTTTTTTTTTTTTTTTTTAACTAGCACAAGACCAATCGGGAGGTACTAAAAATAAAATTGTGTCGCGTCAGTCTTTTAACTAAACGATAATCCTGACTTGAATACCAACATTCAAAATTTTAACTTAGACCAAGCCTCGAACATCGACCCCTGGTGCCGACGAGAGATAATAATACACAACTAAACGCTACACAGATTCAAACATTGTTGTATAGTTTTTTACACCCCTAATTGTGTAAATTTGAACGAATGTGCTCAATCGTAATTATGTTAACTTTATATTTTATCGAGAGAGAAAGCAACGGGAAACCACTCCACTCTCTTTAAGAAGATAGTCATTCATTAGTGAAGAGTAAGATTGAAGAGCTATATCATCGACTAATTTTGAGGTATATCATTTTTTTTTTTTTTTTAAACAGCTTGCAAGTTTGTTTTGAATTTTGCAAATAACAAATTCGGTTATCCTTTCGTGACTCTGCCTGAGTCTTATACCATACTAGACTAAGTGAGTGAAATCAAACATTTACTTAAGTAGGTACGTATCGTGGAACGTCAGTGAATGACTGTATCCCGTAAATATGTAGTGTTACAGAAGAGCAGAATATGTGACCTTGGTCACAATTTTCTCCTCTTCTCTTTTAATAAAAGTAAAACCAAGTTGTTAACTAGTAATACGCAATATCAAACGTTCGAAGACATTTAACACTTATAACAAATTCCGTCATACAATTAAAACAAGACAGAAATCTAGAAATAAAAGTCCAGAACAAAGTCATTTTTCTTTCTTTCTATGCGTGGTATATACATGCCTTCTCTGTGGAACTCACGTTCACACGACGTGGTCAGTGAAATCTTCATTCACAGATGCAAGCAATGTCTCCCCTACCCTACTACTCCAAGTTCTTGAGTAGCACACATCTGATGCGTGCGTAAAAAAAAAAAAGTCAACCTTTAGAGAATAATATCAGAGGAACAACATTTTTAATACTAAACATAACAGGTCACAATGGAAAGCCTACTTTCGTAGTTACTGCCTGGTAACAACCATATAAGAATATGTTTATCGTAGAAGCTACACGATAAAGCTAGTGAGAAGAAAGAGAAAAAAATCTCAGCGGGGATGAAACGCCTTTTTATGAAAACTCATAATTAAAAGTACTAAATTGCATATACGTCTAAATTTGAAGGTTTCTAAATTTAGAAGATACGCCGACTAAGTCCTTATGTTTAAAACAGAAGACGTAGCAGTTTCACCTGACTCAAAAGAAATTTATTGAATATATAACTAAGAAAGTATCAACTTTTTCAGCAGTTAATTTGAAAGTAAAAAAAACAATTAAAACAAAAAAATAAGAAAAAAAAATCAAATAAGGAAACGAATATTTGAAGATTAAAAAATAGGTTTCTCAGTTTTTCGAAAGAAATTGAAAACAAATTTTATCGAGCAAAAAGATTATTTAAAAAAAAAAAAAAAGCGATGAAGATAAAATCGAAGAAAAAAAATCAAAACAAAACAAAAAAAAAAAAGAATCGTTTTCCTACCTGAATTCGACAACATAAATGTCAATAAAATAATAGTACACAATTCGTCACAAACCGGTTGGGAAGCAGTTACTTGAAAAGATAGAAATTTTAGCAAAGCAACACAAAGTGGTGGTAGCGGGATCAGGGATGAGGGGGTCCCCGTTGACGTAAAGAAAAAAAATGAAAGAGACCTTGGAAGGATGGGCGAAGAGAGACGTTGGATAAAAGATAAAAACAGAGAGAGTGAGAGAAGAGAGGAGAAAAAAAAAGGAAGTGTGTGTGAAGGAAGCTGACAGTGGAATTTCAGTGAAGTGTGGTTGGAGGAGGGGACGCACGACGGTCAAGTGGGAGGGGTTTCCGAAATGGTGCCGGGTTATTGAAAAGAAGAGGAAAGGAAAGTGTTGAGAAAAAAAAAGTTATTTTTTGTCTATATATTTAGGGGGAGAAACAGAGGATGGCACGCGATGTGGCAAGAACTAAAGAGAAGTCCCATTCCAGAAATAACTTCATTCTCTGTCCGCTTGTCTGTCTGTGCGTCTTGAGGTTCGAGCTCCAACCCCAAGATAAAGAAAATAACCAACTGCCATTTACGACTACGGTGACGACAACAACGACTATTAATACTAATACTACAGTGGCTACAGAAACTATTAGTTTTGCTATTACTAATTCTACCACCTAAAGCTTGTTATATCGTCTGATAAAGAAAGTAAGAGTTGTATTTCTTTTCTGTCTTTCCGCTGATGTGCGAGTGTGTAAAAGAGTAACCTGATACATCCCGACTTTCGAGCTTGTAGAAGACATTCGCAAATTTATCTGTTGCTACTATCTGGGCCAGCCAGGAGACGAGACACTTTGCAACCAACCAAAGGAGAGTTCTAACAGACAACTTCAGTTCCACAAATATCAGGCGACAATATTTTTGCAAGAGAAATTATTCACTTGAAGAAAAAAAAAAAAAAAATCACACTATCCCGGAAAAGGTTTTTTTTTCTTTTCTCAAAAAATTTAAAAGTGTATAAATATTGTTAAAATCGGACTTATATTCACACGGCAATTACAACTTAAAAAGTTCATCTACTTTACCTGTTACCATACGTAGAGCAGAATGAAAATGTCCGAACACGGAATTGGCAGGTAAGGTTCAAATCCCAACTGCTGAGTTCACTTTGCACAAACGCTGTTTGCAGAGGCATGAACTCAACTCTTCATGGATAAAATAAAAGAGCAGACTGGGCTCTTTATTCTTAGAGAAACCACACTTGTAGACGGTTACAGAAAACTACTATACTACCTTTGATAGGACTGGGGTCCCTATCGGAAAACTACCAGAGCGAGACAACCTTGACTACACAGTCATTGGTCAGAGATAGCTCAACCCACCACGTGTAAATGGAATGCTAAGACAATTCATAATATTAAAAAAAATAAAATAAAATAAAAAAATACACACCTGGTAGAGGGATTTTTACCCTTGCAAAGATATAGTGAAAGATGATCCTAAAATCAATCATGGCTAGTGTCAACCAACACCAGAGAAGGAGAAGGTATAATGGAAAAATACTAAATACTATTGCATTTGTTGCACCTGTAAAAAGAGGAAATATGTAATTATTTTATTATTGTGATGGCGGAGAGAGAGACTGCTCGATATCAGGAATAGTGATGATGCCTGTAGTGTAAATATGGTGTTGATTTCCACGTGCGTGCGTGTCCATGCAAAGTGCCATAAACAAATACACGGCGTTCATAATTATCGACAATACAATCGTACTCGGCTAATCCAGCTTTAAAAAAAAATTAATAAAAAATAAAATTTTACAGTCTCTTCAAATCAAACGACAATGATACACTAATAAAAATTTGTTTTTATCTCGACACGCATGTGTTAAAATACCTTTGAAAGGTAAGCTCATTTTAGACAAATGACGCTATCATCACCTCAGGATGAAAACTCAGGTTTATTTCAAATGTCAGACAGTATAAACTGCCCACACAATTATTGGATATATATATATATATATATATATATATATATATATATATATATATATATATATATATATCAAACACTAATATTCCATGGTTATAATTTATTACATTGGAATCGTAATCACTACCCAATTCATCAGACCTACAAATTTAAAAAGAAAACAGAAAATATAACTCCGGGTATAAAAAACAAAATACACATAAATTCGCACTGAAATTTTGTTTTTTATATCCGGAGTTATATTTTCTTTTTAAATTTGTAGGTCTGATGAATTGGATAATGATTACGATTCCAATATAATAAATTATAACCATGGAATATTAGTGTTTAAGCCCTTTATATTATATTCTTGCTCTGTCTTGTACATTGAGCTCTACCTGGATGTTATCCTCTTGGAGATATACATATTGACCACTAATATATATATATATATATATCCGATGCAATGAGAACGGACGTAATATATAAATTCTAACGTTCACAGCATTAATCCAAAAGAGGGCCCGATACAGATAGTAGAGCGATAATTATTTATTATAGTTTTATCATATAGACAAAAACAGTTTACTCACTACAACGATGCAACTTCGTTTCGGTGCATTTCATCTGCAACCTCGATGGGTGAGAACCGAAAATTGTTATAAACTGTTTATAACCATTTTTTGTTCTCACCCGTCGAGGTGCAGTTGAAATGCACCGAAACGAAGTTGCATCTTTGTAGTGATTAAACTGTTTTTGTCTATATGATAAAATTATATATATATATATATATATATATATATATATATATATATATATATTTCCAACTTTATTTTTTAGTGGACACACATATTTGAAATCGACGCCTCATTTTTTTAAAACTTTTAAAACAGTCTGTATTAGATCTATCGGCCTGCGCATTACATATATCCGCTATAACGTTTGAAGTAAAATTATATAAAATGTGTGTGTGTTAATTTGAAATACTGTTTTTGAAGCCAAATTGCAGGCCCTTCAGTAGTCTGCCGATAAGGAGACACTAAATGCAAGCATTGTTGGACGCGTACAGCCACGAAACTCCGAAGTAAACAGGAGTTGAACAAAAAATTTCATACACACACTATATATATATATATATATATATATATATATATATATCTAGAGGGTGTATCAAAAAACTTTTACACACTGCTGGGCGGGTTCCTCACACCAAAACAAGGACAAAAATTCATATAAACATGTATCCGCAAATGCTTCGTTTTTCAGTTTACGATAGTCGCTGTTAAATGTACAATCCAAAAATACTTATTATAGTTTGTAGTGCCACGGACCCAGTCTTAGTAACGCGAGGATAAACAGCAGCAAAGATTGAATGACTCAGCTGCCTTTAGTCTGTAAACGCAATCGGATACAGCCGTGCAGCCTCATGTCCATTACCATTCGCGCGCCCTTATGCAAAAAAAAAAAAAAATATCTGCCTGCTCACGATATGAATATCTTGAGTCAATTTATGCTAGGTATGAGAGGAATCATTTATTCAAAGAGAACTGAACCGTCTTCACCTGTCCGACAAAAAATACCATGGATCAACAGTACAATTTAGTGCCTTGACACAGATTTTACGGGGAATGTTTGATATTACACTTTTTCTTCTGTCCTTTTAGTTCTTCGATGTCTCTAACATCTTTGCTATACACGCGATCCTTTATCCATACCCCATAAGCAGAAGTTTCAGTGTGTAATTGGCCCATATTTCTTTACAACTCCAACGGTGACTGAAAATGCTTACTTACAAAGGCTGCAAAAGTTTGCCATTGATAACATACCCTTACAAATAAGACGAGCAGGGTATTTCCAACAGGATGGTGCACCGCCTCATTTTGCCTGAACTGTTCGCGCGTGCCTCGATCAAAAGTTTCCCAAATCGTTGGATAGGTCGCGGCGGACCGTTGGTTTAGCCACCACACTCCCCTGACCTGACACCCTTAACTAATTAACATACACAAATATTTGTACTTTCAGAAACATACCGACCTAAAAGCTTAAAAAGAAATAAGGAAAAAAAAATCTTAAAGGAAAAAAAGAGCTTCGCATTTATCAATGATGTATTCACTTTCAAACTTGACAGAATTATCGGAGCTTAACTAATTAAGAAATCCGCGATTGATTTTACACAGGATCGCTATTAAGAACAGTACCCCACTTCGAAATCGTTAAAAAAAGAAAATCTGACGAGTGTTGCAATCGAAGGAAGATCTGAAGAATACAAAAAAATATGCCCTTTTTTTTTTCGAGTGGACCAGTCTATTTAAATAGTACTTACTCAGAAAATATTGCACATTCAAAAAGGCTGAAGCAAAAGTTTTAATAGTTTGTCACCAATAGAAACAGTTGGTCGGCCTTGTTGGCTGTTCCTCGGTCCAGTGACCTTTCTCGGCCTAGAAAGGTCTTCTATCGTCTTCTAGTCGAGGGGGTTGCGAAGGATTCCCTACATGAGGAGCTCGACTTGTCGGAGGAGGAGTTTCGCTCTTACTGGTCTTGGGCGCCAGCGGCGGATTATTTCAGCAACCCTGAGTTTTCGCTTACCTGGCGATTGGCTTGGAATCGGCTGCCTCTCTATGACAAGGCCTTCATATGAGGCTTGGCGGATTTGACAGACTGTGAATGGTGTGGTCTTGGTTTAGAGGAAACGGCGTCGCACGCCTTCTACCATTGTCCCCCGGTCCGCCCTTTATGGGACCATGTCGGTGAGCTGAAGGCTCGTCTCGCTCCCGAAAGGCTCGTGCCCATTGATCGCGCATACGCGTGTGACAATGTGTCGCCACCCCCCGTATTCCGGGATAAAACGAATGGTGTTTCTGACGCTGCTGGCCACGGCCCGAATGGTGATCTGGACGACTCGACAGGTGGAAGTCTTGCGGGGTATCCGTCTTTCTCATCAGGATCTGATCCGATTCTTTGAGCACTAGCTCAAGATGAAGATTAGAACTGATAGAAAACGCTTGCATTCGACAGTCTTCAGCGAAAGGTGGGTGACTGAGGCGAGCTTGGTTCGTTTGAACGGGGCTAGCCTTGATTTTCTCTTTTAGGTCAAGCCTACGTCACATCAGGGTGGTTTCCTGTGGAGCCCTCACCTTGGTTAGGTTAGACAAGCTTTTGTGTACCTAGTTAATGTGAGTAAGTGTTATTCCTGGCCTGTCACTGGCCACATCTTTGGTTATGATCCAGGTTGAGATTCCAAACCTCCCCAGTTTTTTTGTTTTTTTTGGCGCCTTTTTATCTCTTCCGGGTCAGCTTTATTTTTTCCCATCCCTGTATGATTTTTTATCCTTTTCCCACTCCCTCAGCGAGAGTGCTCCTTGATTTTATTCAAATCGGCAGAATACAGCGGCCTCTTATTTTCGAGGGATGGAAGGGCCCTACTAACATCAGTTATGTTTTGTTTTGTGTATCGTTTTAGTTTATTATTGGGTTCATCTCCCCAAGCCCTTTCATTTTATTCATCCATAAATTATTAATTGTACATATATAATCATTATATTTTTATGGCATGGGCGCGTTTTGTAGGTCCCCCTTGAGAGGATGCGGTATTATGGTGTATGGAGGATTGATCGGTGACGTACGAATGGGTCGTGAATCGGATTAGCTAGGTATAAGATAATGAAAACCAACCTCAGCCCCTCCCCATTTTGGCCTTGTGTCGTAATTGTGTATTTTGCACAATAAATATTGTCAGCAATAGAAACGGCCCAAAAAGGAAGTACGAATTGGAGATAACAAAATCAAGTACAAAAATTGAAATATCTTGAAAATGTTTTAACAGAAGACGAAAAATCCGAAGGCACATTGGAATAGTGAAAGTTGCCTTCCAAAAGCTAAACAAAGTATTAAGAATCAGGAAAATTTCGTTAGAAACAAAGAAAAGAGTTGAACCGTTTTATGATATCAGACCTCCTTTATGGCAGTTAATGTTGGACAATCTCATCACAGATGGCGAAGAGACTTGTCAGTTATGTGCCACGCGTAGTACACGCTTAGGCAATCATGTACCTTTTCGATACATGACTGACGAAGCAGATTTTTTCCCGCAGTAGTTTGCCATTTCTTTCTGCGGTAAACCATTTGCCACCCAAAGCTATAGAATCTGGTCTGTCCTGCTATTTACCCATAGCTTGGGGGAGAAGAAGAGGATTCATACCTTTCCTAAGGGTATTAGCACGTAAGTGAATGTAATGGATTCGCCTGGAATTCGAACTCGGCTCTCCGATTCCTCAGTCCGAGCCGCTATCCATTACTCCACAGACTTGAGGCAACAGAAATGTTGTTCTACAGAAGGATGTTGATACTATCATGGTTTGGACATGGGAGCAACGACGAAGTTTTAGGGAAAATGGAACCAAAAAGAATACTTACAATTGAAATTTCTAGGGCACATAATGAGGAAAGAGGGCTTAGAAAAGTTGACACTCACAGGACGTATTAAAGGCAAGAGGGAGAGAAGAAAACAACGAGTGATCTTCTTAGCGAGTTTGTGTAAATAGCAGAATGAGGATTAGGAGAGAGGGCAAAAACAAAACTTACAAAAGACAGGAAATTATGCAGAGCCATGATCGGTCACGTCACGAAAAGACGCGTTATACAGAAGCATTTGCTAAAAAATCCTTTTTCCTTGCCTTGATTTATGTAACAATTTTGAAGTTATTACATTTAGAAAATTAAAATCATTGCCTTATAAGAGCTTAAGGGGTCCTAGCCTGCAGACTATAATAGCCTAAAAAATAATCCTGTTATATATCACCAAAACTTATATGTACACTCCAGAAAAGGAAAACTTATATAGATATTGTAATACTAAATTTATTCAGACATCACGAGATAAATATCAGTTGCCTTTGGACTTTACAATCACAAGAGATGCTCAAAATACCCGGCTTTAGCTTCCAGACATTTATTCGTAGGCCGAACTACTGCTGAGGCAACGTTTGTCAAAAGTATCCAGTGAGATTACTGCACACGCATTCTCAGTTTCTTATCTAAGGGCTGCCAATATAGTCGGTTTTCTGCGGTACACAACATCCGTTAAGATTGCTTGATGCTACAGCCATGAGGATAATGTCATCGGTCGAGAAAATATTACAGTAAACAGTGTTCTCGCAATATGATAAATATAGGAAGACAAGTTTTTCCTTTTCCTGAAGTGTGTATACATTTTTTGGTGAACACTATATACATACATATATATATATATATATATATATATATATATATATATATATATATATATATATATATCGTAGTGGGGGCTGGTGGTAATAAAACAGCATTGTTTCCTTGCAGGTAAACTGACATCTTACTGTTCAAAGAATACCATTCATCCTGTTGGTCAAAATAAAATCATCAACAACAAGTATGACGTTATTATCACTGTGATACTGCTTCCCAGACAACTATTTTTTTATGTTGGGGAACAGATAATAGTAAAATCTGGAAAATAGAGAGGATAGTCAACCAGTTCAAAGCCAGAGTCAGGCACAGCAGCCATAGAATCAAAAGACTTGTGTGCTGGAACATTGTCCCGATGAAACAAATCTCCTTTCCTGGGCCTTTTGCCTCGATAGCTTGCAACTGGCATAGTACTCTCCATTGATGGTGTGGCCCGATGGGCACTTGCCCGGAGGCCCCACGAGCATAGGAGACCCTTGCTAATCTGCTTAAGTGTCTTGTGTTACAGAAGCTCCTTTTTCGGAAATACTAAAAATATAACTTACTACAAGCCACGCGTATTGCCATTGGTGAAAATATATGTCATAATAGAAAGATCTATTTCCAGTTGGTTCTCGAATAAAAAAGAAAGTGGGAGAATGTCCCCTTTTGACCTAGAAGATAACAAAAATGGCGATGACTTTCTTCAAAGAGGCTGCCCACCTATATAAATGGAAGGGATAGTCTGTTTCACTAGTTCAGTTCACTTGCAGACAATTTCGCTATCACGGAAAAGATCAAAGAACTGACTGACTTCCGACGATGAGTCCTTGCACAGCCTCGTCGGTAAAACTCATTCCTTTTCAGGAGTAATCACTGCCTGATCTGACGTGCCTTGGCCGCACGGCTACGAAGTCAAGTAAGATTCTATAGCGTCTACTCAAATACGGGTATCCACTAAAAATAATTTTTGAAGTAATAAAAAACAAAAAAAAAACAAAGAAAGCAAAACAAAACAAAACAAAACAACAAAAACCAAAAAAACCCAAAAAACAAACACATACACTCCAAAATCCAAATAGATATGAAACCGGTTTTAATTTTATATTTAAATTTTTCAATTTTCAATTTTTGTTGTGATGTTACGCAGGGCGGGCGAAAGGGTCTCGTACCCAACCGAATCTAGGATACACCCCCCATTCCACTCTACATCAGGTAGTATTCATATAAAATACAAATTTTATTGTAACCTAAATTATTTAAAATAAGTTATTTTGTTTTTAATTTTTTACATTTTTTTTAAATTGAAAAAAAAAATTAATTTTTTTCAATTTTTTCTTATTGTTTTAAATTTTTTTTTTAATATTTAAATCATTTTTTTTTAAATTTAAAAAAAATGATTTATCTTTTTTTATTATTTGTATAAATAGGAACAGAG
Source organism: Acanthosepion pharaonis (assembly GCA_903632075.3). Lineage (NCBI taxonomy): Eukaryota > Metazoa > Mollusca > Cephalopoda > Sepiida > Sepiidae > Acanthosepion > Acanthosepion pharaonis. Next base: position 1,463,858 of record CAHIKZ030000188.1, on the reverse strand, counting down.
AAGTGACGAAAGAAATATCACTGATTGACAGTGGGCACCTCGAGGTGGTGTAATGGTTAACAAGCTTGTCTCGCTAGAACGATTACGACCTAGTAGTGAGTCCGATCCTCACTGGGTGCCCCCTACTTTCAGCCTTGTGCCACATCTAAGCTACGCTTGGAAAAATCACTATATCACTGACTGACAGTAAACGTTTTACTTTTATCATGGCGAGGTAGATATGTATATCAAAGATATTAATACGCTTTGATAGGGGTAGTTACTTTTTGCAGTGATATTTCACACGCTAAATGTTAAAAAACAGATGAAAACGTACGACGATGCAAGTTAACTTTTGAACCACTTCGAAATTTTTGAGAGGGGGGGGAAGTAAAAAAAAAGATTAAATGGTTAAATCAAGACACAAACAATGCACACAGCTTCTTGCCCCTACCCAGCCAAAATATTAAGACAAAAAAAAAAAAAAAAAACGAAAAAGAAAATACTGTAAGAGTTTCTCTAATTCCTATAATAAATTGTTTTCAAACTGAAAACTTGTCGAATAATCTGATTCATAAAAAAATTAAACTGGCATTGATGAAACTGAATAATAAAAAAAATTTATCTACGCCATCAAAAATTGACATTTTGTCTTCACAGGTGAGTTTTTAAATATATTTTTCAGTTATTTTCACACGAATGAATTACGAAGATTAGTTAAACATACAAAAAAAAAAAAAAAATCCACTACTTTATCCCCAGCACAATCTTAATCTTAGGTCTTCACATGTAAGTCATTAAATATATTTTCCCCAATTATATTTCTCCCCATCATTCGTACGTTAATCAATCGATCTCTTCTGATCCCTATTTCATTGTTTATCTTTTTATTTCACAGAATCGATCCTTACTTTTCTTTATTTGATAACTTGGCTAACAGTCTAACTCTCTGTCTTCGGGCGGAGAGGAACCCAGACGACGCTCCGCCGAAGGGCAGAGTCTCGTTCGGGGTGGTTGACTACCCCTGGACCTGTTTATGCGGATTCAGAGAAGGAATATTTTTGGCCTATCCTACGGGCTTGGAGATCCCACGTTAAACCCGCCCTTGTACCACATGTAACCCTCGTGGTGGTGGTGGTGGTGGTGGGGGGGTTAGCTAAATATCACTTTTCTTTATTTGATCAATCCGCCATTTTAACGAAGATTGTAACCAGGCGTTGCCCGTGCAAAGAGGAATTAGTTATCTTCCTTGAAGTGGTAAGACTAAAACCTACCAACAACTGACGTAAGGCTAGTATTTTTAAAATATAAATTTGCCCTCTCTATGGGTCGCTCCGAAAGTAATGCCTCCTATTTAATTAGATGGTGGTATAGCAGAAGTTGAACTTAACCCTAGAACACTAACCATCAATTAAAGTTGCACCACTACTAACCATGCGTATATCATACCCGATTTTGAAACAAAAAAAAAAAACATTGAAAAAAAAGTAAATAAATAAAATTTTTTTAATATAAACCTTTATTTGATAAATTTTACATGCAGGCACTATATATAAGGAGAGAGGGAGATATAGATGCATATATATATATATATATATATATATATATATATATATATATGCATCTATATATATATATATATGAATGAATGGGTAGGTTATAAACTTTGTACTTTGAGGTAACATTAATAGGAACTGAAAAACATTTAGGTAAGAAAATCAGGTACTGAAAATTGTAATTAAAAATAGGAAAATTTGCGTAGGGTACTATATACCCATGGTTAGTGTTCTAGAGTTAACCGTATATAACCCATGACCATTTTTGTTGTTTTATTCTGGGCATAATGGCAAATGACATTAAAATGTGTGCGAAGCAGATGCGTCATTAATTTCTTCCTTGCCCCCCCAAAAAAAAAAAAAGTGGAAACTATTTCCGAGACCGAATAATGGACATGAGCACAGTTAGGCTGCGACTAATGAGTTTCAGATACGTTTAAAACAACTTTCAGGCTCTTGTTCCTCGCTAGCGAAAATGTAATGTAGATGAAAAAAAAAACCTACTGAAAAGAAAAGAATCTCCTTCCCTATTTTCAAAGTGCGAAATAGCATTTTATCATTTACATTTCATTTTCTTTTTCATATATTATTATCGATTAAGCGCTACAAGTTATGAGATTAGTTAAAAATATTTAAAAAATTTTAAGAAATCATGAGGTATGAGCATATTTTGATCAATTTACATAGCAAACACGGACCGCTATTAACGTTTGTAAAATTAAAAAAAATGACATTCATAATTTGGAGTGTTTAATAGTAACTGGGAAAACGATTTCTGATCGCAATGGCGATTCTAAAACTCCATCTTCATCTCAATAGCCGTTATAGAGATGAAAACAAACGTTTTCATTCCCCAACAACATAATGCAGAACTAAAAAAAAAAAAATCAACATGTACGAATTATTCTTTTGGGAATTCCGAACAAAGACTGGTGTTTGCTGTTTGTACACGAAAGAGTTTTGAACATTTTTCAGAAAATAAAATCTTTCAGTGTCTAAATTTTAAGATAGATTTTTTTTCGTTTGTTCATTCTCCAGCTTTCTCTAGACAAAATCTTGTGTTTCACACACTGTATTTACTTGACAACTGAGTCAGATTGTAACATAAGGTCGGTTTTTAACGTGGGGATCCGAGTGTCCCCACTCCGGCCGCTGGTCTTAGCTAGTCATAGCTGGTCTTAGCTGGTCAGAGCTAGTCTTAGATGTGATACTACCAACGCAGGAACGGATCCCTGTGACTGGTAAGTATCAGAATGTGTATACCACATGTATATGGAGCGGTTTACATGATCAATCTTGTGTTTCACTGTGTGATACCGTGGACATCAGATAGTTGCGCCACTACGGGCCGCCCCACCCCCGAAAAAAAAACGCAGTTGGTCGAAGTTTTATAATGATCTTTCGTATAAATAGAGAACGTGTATATTTTATCTGGGTGTAATGAGAGTTAGGAAAGTATCTCTTACAATGAAGATATGGGAGGAGGAGGAGTTCGTGGGTTTTAATCTCTGTGGCAATTTCAGCTAAAATGACAATAACAGAAATAGATTAACAACGCTCAGATTTGACAATGTTTGTGAAATGAGAACAATCGAGAGATTTTTTTTATTTATTTTTATCTTTACTCATTGAAGGATGAAAATATTTGGGCAAAGACGCTAAGTGTTGAAATCAAGTCGAATCGTGTTTTGACAGAGTTCAGAATATTTCGAATTTTTTTCGTTTCTTTTCATTACAAAAGCTATGAAGACAGACGCACACAAAAAGAAAAATAACCATGCACACCCACTATAAAAACTTTTAATAAATAAAGGTAAAATTATATTAAAATAATTAAAAGATAAATAAAATAAAAAATACAATAGACTTTGTTTATTGCCCTTTCTTTTTGGTTTGGTTTGTTTTATGGCATATCAACCGCAATGGGTCATTTAATGCGGACAACTTTTTTTCACTGGTAATATTTTTGCTTTGTCAAAAATCTATTTCTGTTAATATTTTTTCTCAGAAATGTATAGCTGTTAATATTATTTTTTCAAAAATGTATAGCTGGTAATATTATTTAGCGAAAAACCTATAGCTGGTAATACTATTTTTCCAAAAACCTATAGCTGGTAATACTATTTTTCCAAAAACCTATAGCAGGCAACATTATATTTTCCAAAAACCTATAGCTTGTAACATTATTTTCCCAAAAACCTATAGCTGGCAACATTATTTTTCCAAAAAATATTATCAGAGGCCTTGCTGTTGGACGTAGTTTATCGTCATACCCAAGACGCGGATGTAGTTTATCGTCATACCCAGGACGCCTTTCTTTTAGGGAGGAGTTTTTAAAAAAACATTAATAGTAGTTACTTAAGCGTCTTTTATTGTTTTGTTTTGAGAACTGCTATAATGAAGCCAGAAAATTAGTAAAAAAAATGGCTTGAAAAAAATTTGATGTGTAAGACTTTGTATAATTGCTGAAAAAATATCATTTAAAATGAAGCCTAACGGTTTATAAAAAGGATACATGACTAAAATCTGTTTTTTAAAAATTAAAAATATAGGCTCAAGTCCTATGGACTCAAAACCCATCTAAATAAAGAGTGCAGACAGGTGTGGTTTAAAAATAGATATCTGTGATTTTTGACAAATTGAGGAAGTATGTTACGACCCCTCCCAAAATATTAAATTTCTGATTCAAATTTGAGTCGATATATGGCTATTTAAAAGCCTGATTTGACTGACGACCAGAACGGATTTGGCTTTTTACATGAGAAAGTCAGTGGGAGCTGAACTTCGACGGGTTTCGGCATTCACAAGGAGACGCCGACGACGAACAGAAAGAAGCTGAAAGAAAATGAAATGAAAAAGAACGGGAAGAAGCAAAAATCAAAAAGAAAGCAGAAAGACGTTTCTATAAATTTAGAGAGACATACAATTAAGTGAAGAGTTTTGTTTTTAACAATTGTAAATGATTTTATGAGTCCTTAAAGTTGTATTTAGAATTTGATCTCTTGTCTAATTGTGTGGAACAAAAAAGGAAAATTTGTGCAAGTTTCTAATTTGGTATTCCGTAATATTTTTATGACATTTAATAAATGTAAATTTCTTTCACATTTCAAACCTGGGTAAGGGTTTTGTCCTTTTTTTGTTTGTGCCATTCAAAAAAAAAAAAAAAAAAAAAAAAAACATTCGGGTTAAGAGATTTGAGATAATCTTTTTCTACTCTCCTAAATAATGCTTTCGCACACAAAGACAGAGACACACATACACGTATGAACAAAGAGAGTAAAATACACACATACACAGCAAAGATAGTGAGAGTCGCACAAAAAGAGCACGAGACACACACGCATACACAAACAGAGCGAGAGAGACACACACGCGCGCATACACAAACAGAGCGAGAGAGACACACACGCGCATACACAAACAGAGCGAGAGAGACACACACGCGCGCATATACAAACAGAGCGAGAGAGACACACACACGCGCATACACAAACAGAGCGAGAGAGACACACACACGCGCATATACAAACAGAGCGAGAGAGACACACACATACACAAACAGAGAGAGAGACACACACAATACACAAACAGAGCACAAACAGAGAGAGAGACACACACACATATACAAACAGAGCGAGAGAGACACACACACACATACACAAACAGAGCGAGAGAGAGACACACACACACGCATACACAAACAGAGCGAGAGAGAGACACACACACACGCATACACAAACAGAGCGAGAGAGAGAGACACACACAAAAGAGAGCGATACACAAACAGAGAGCGAGAGAGACACACACACACAAGAGCATACACAAACAGAGCGAGAGACACACACACACACACACAAAGAGAGCGAGAGAGACACACACACATACGCACACAAAGAGAGCGAGAGAGACACACACACATACGCACACAAAGAGAGCGAGAGAGACACATACGCACACAAAGAGAGCGAGAGAGACACATACGCACACAAAGAGAGCGAGAGAGAGAGACACACACACACACAAAAAGAGAGCGAGAGAGACACACACACACACACACAAAAGAGAGCGAGAGAGAGACACACACACAGCACACAAAGAGAGAGAGAGACACACACACATACGCACACAAAGAGAGCGAGAGAGAGACACACACACACACACACACAAAGAGCGCACACAACACAGAGCGAGAGAGAGAGAGAGACACACACACACACGCACACAAAGAGAGCGAGAGAGAGAGAGAGAGAGAGCGAGAGAGAGACACACACACATACGCACACAAAGAGAGCGAGAGAGAGACACACACACACATACGCACAAAAGAGCGAGAGAGAGAGAGAGAGACACACACACACATACACACAAAGAGAGCGAGAGAGAGAGAGACACACACACACATACGCACACAAAGAGAGCGAGAGAGAGACACACACACACACGCACAAAGAGAGCGAGAGAGACACACACACACATACACACAAAGAGAGCGAGAGAGAGACACACACACACACGCACACAAAGAGAGCGAGAGAGAGACACACACACACATACGCACACAAAGAGAGCGAGAGAGAGACACACACACACATACGCACACAAAGAGAGCGAGAGAGAGACACACACACACACAAAGACAGAGAGACACACACACACACAAAGAGAGCAGAGAGAGAGACACACACACACATACGCACAAAAGAGAGCGAGAGAGACACACACACACATACGCACAAAGAGAGCGAGAGAGAGAGACACACACACACACACAGAGAGCGGAGAGAGACACACAAAGAGAGCGAGAGAGAGAGAGAGACACACACACATACGCACACAAAGAGAGCGAGAGAGAGACACACACACACATACGCACACAAAGAGAGCGAGAGAGACACACACACACATACGCACACAAAGAGAGCGAGAGAGAGACACACACACACACACACACAAAGAGAGCGAGAGAGACACAAAGACACACACACACACACACACAAAAGAGAGCGAGAGAGAGACACACACACACATACGCACACAAAGAGAGCGAGAGAGAGACACACACACATACACACACAAAGAGAGCGAGAGAGACACACACACATACGCACACAAAGAGAGCGAGAGAGAGACACACACACATACGCACAAAGAGAGCAGAGAGAGACACACAGAGAGAGAGAGAGACACACACACATACGCACACAAAGAGAGAGAGAGAGAGACACACACACACATACACAAGCACACAAAGAGAGAGAGAGAGAGAGACACACACACACATACGCACACAAAGAGAGCGAGAGAGAGACACACACACACACAAAGAGAGCATGCACACAAAGAGAGCGAGAGAGAGACACACACACACATACGCACACACAACACATACGAGAAAGAGAGAGAGAGACACACACACACATACGCACACAAAGAGAGCGAGAGAGACACACACACACACATACGCACACAAAGAGAGCGAGAGAGAGAGACACACACACACAGACAAAGAGAGCGAGAGAGAGACACACACACAGAGCGAGAGAGAGAGACACACACACACATACGCACACAAAGAGAGCGAGAGAGAGACACACACACACATACGCACACAAAGAGAGCGAGAGAGAGACACACACACACATACGCACACAAAGAGAGCGAGAGAGAGAGAGACACACACACATACGCACACAAAGAGAGCGAGAGAGAGACACACACACACATACGAGCGAGAGAGAGACACACACACACATACGCACACAAAGAGAGCGAGAGAGAGACACACACACACACATGCACACAAAGAGAGAGAGAGAGAGAGACACACACACACATACGCACACAAAGAGAGAGAGAGAGACACACACACACATACGCACACAAAGAGCGAGAGAGAGAGACACACACACACATACACAAAGAGCACACAACACATGCACACAAAGAGAGAGAGAGAGACACACACACATACGCACACAAAGAGAGCGAAGAGAGACACACACACATACGCACACAAAGAGAGCGAGAGAGAGACACACACACACATACGCACACAAAGAGAGCGAGAGAGACACACACCCTGTATGTTCAGTTCGTTGGTGTTAGTTTTTCCCCACCTTTCTCTTTATTCTTTGATGAATCAATTTTCATTCAACTTTCTCGCCTCGACCTACACTTTTCACTTCGTTCAATTTTTCTTCTTCTCCTTCTGACATTTTCTTATTTCCTTTCAACTTTGACCCCCCATCGATTTTGTCCGGATGACCCCTACCTAATCCGTTATGTTCTCTATAAGATTCTCTCTCCCGTCCGTTATAAACAATATTTTACATCCCCACTTCACTCATTTTTCAAAGGCAATAAAAGGGACAATGACGATAAGACCAACAATTTACTTGAAGGTGTGTACATGAGTGTCAGTTCTAAACCAATCAAACACAACTGACCAAGCTGGACGATTCATGAGAGGGCATTGAAAACGACATTGTAAACTTCTTTATTTCAAATCGTTTTTGTAAATTTACAAAGAAAAAAAAATCAACGTGAATGCCATCTGAGGCGTCAATCGTTCAATATTTTTTCCTAACTTCTGAATTACAGGATTGGAATATAGTCAATGCCGGATTTGCATAAAGGCTGCATTTTTGTCTTTTTACTATCTCACCTAAACCTTGTTCCGCCATCCATTTACTCAAGCTCGCTAGGGTAGGCTATGCATTGTTTTCGTCTGACCCTCAATCAGCCTTTTGAGTATAAAATTTTCCAGATCCTCTTTCCTCATTATGTCCCCTAGAAATTTCAACTGACTTCTGATGTTAATTACAAATGTCCCTTTTGTTTCCATTGTCTCTAGAACATCGTCGTTGCTTTCATGTTCACTCCATGGTATTCTCAGTATCCTTCTGTAGAACCACCTTTTTTTCTAATGAGATTTTTTCTGTTTTCTAATATTTTGCCTTGCTTTTGAATGGCATCGCTATCCCGCTAAAACACTTAGATATTTTGAGATATCATTTGATTTTGTTATCTCCAACTTGTAATTTGCATGTTGGCTGTTTCCTTTTGCTGACAACCATGCAGTTTATCTTCTTGCAATTGATGTGTATTCCTTTCTTCTCGCTTTCCTTCCTAAAAATGCATAAAATTTCGAAAACAGCATCTATAATTTCAAAAATGAGATCTCGCATTAACTAAGGCAGCAAGTCAAACGCTCACAGATTCTCAATTATCGTAGCCTTGTGTCAAGCTTAATAAATCCCACCTTTTCTAACCTTCACGGTTAAGACCCGCCATGTCACGCACATTGTAGCGCACCTCCCTCATTCCCTTCGTATTCCACTGGCGAGATGTAGGCTCCACTTGAGAAGCTTCTCATGAACCGTTGCTTTGTGGAACTGACTCCCAATAGGATGCTTCCCCGATCACTATAAGCTTGGCTTGTTCAATTTTTTTTAGGGGGGGGGGAATCATTATCTTCCCCACATAAACTGTTCCTGTTACACAGCAAACCTCTACCTCGAGTGGCTCTTGGGCCATGTACAGGGTGAACATTATAAAAACGGATTTGAAAAAAAATAGAGAGGAGCTAATGAAATAGAAGTTTATGGTTCTGGATTAACCTTGCCTATCTGTTAATCTGTAATCGAATCGGTTAATCCGACGTCTATTTAAAGTCTCTTGAGATGTGAATTCAAGGGGGTTTACTTAAATCCTGGGTAATTCATATAGAGAACAAAGTAAGGACTTGACCATAAGTTTTCAACTCATTGTCTGTCGGTAAGGGGGAAAAAAAACGAGACTGCTTGCATGACTCATAATTGAGTTAATAATTAAGTGAATGGAAAAAATTAAATGGAGTGTGGAAGAGAGGGCGTTGTACAAGTGGGGAGAAGAAACGATACAGTGGTATTTTGCTGCTATATCCGGTCTGGTGTTCCTGCTGTATATCTAGAGATTCTCAACAAAATCTAAAAGAGGATGTGCAATGTTATCGGCCCTGACCTGGCATTTTAACTTCAGTCACTTTCCCACCGCCGTGACGCGGCTTCCCTCTGTCCTTTCTATATTTTCATGGCACTTGTGCTAATGATCTCTCCTACTTGGTAGCTCGACTGTATGAACGATATGGGGGGTGGGGGCGCTGCACAAGTGGGGAGACGAAACGATATTTGGGGGGCGAGCGCTGCACAAGTGGGGAGACGAAACGATATATGGGGGCTGCACAAGTGGGGAGACGAAACGATATATGGGGGGCTGCACAAGTGGGGAATTTGAACTGGTCGACTGTTTTGGGGAAAAATTCTATGACTATTAGTGTTCTTATTTCACGGCATCCAACTCGTTGGGAATGGTCTAAACTATCACACAAATGTGTAACTCAAATCAATGGTTGTAGATGACTTTGAATCCTTTATATTTAAAGACAACCTTTCAGACCGACCCAATAGACTAGCGCTACAAAATCAAACAATGAGGTTTCTCAAATTAAAAAAAAAAGACATTTGAAGACTTCCAATAGCAACAAAAACAGATTTCACATATAAGTCGAAGGAAAAATTATATAATCAAGATGTTGACTTTCCATCCTATCTTAGGTTTGGAAAGAAACTTGTTTCAATTGCAGAAAGAGCGATAATAGTGGACTTGGGGTTGAATTTACAGAAAAACTGTTTTAAGAACGATTTTATAAATTTTGACTAACCAGTAACGCTCTTTGGTCAATGAATACCGAATGTTCCCTTATAAGGAAACGGCTAATTCCCCTTTATATAAGATAAACAAATAGGAAACGTATTCGTCAGGGATTACAATAATTTGTTCTTTATTCTATTCTGTCGGATTCCGATCTGCAATTGAGCTTTAACTTTGTGTGTGTATGTATGTGCGTATACATAAGTATGGGCAAGTATAACACACACACACATATATATATATATATATATATATATATATATAAATATATGCATGTGTGTATACACAAGTGTGTGTGTGTGTGTGTGTGTGTGTGTATAAACTGCATTTCATTGAGTTAAATTTATTTTAAAATAAATATTTTCAAATAAGAAGGAAATTAAATCTAGAGTATTAAATTTTTTTTTTATTATTTACGTAGGCAAAGAAGAATTTTGGGGAAGGCCATGAACAGTCGGCGTTATAATTTTTTTTTTAAAGAGGTGCGTTCAGAAATGCGTTTTCCTGCTTGGTTTCCAACTGATGACAGAAATATGTATGAATGAATAAAAAAAAAAATGAAGTTAAATACATTTATGCAGATTACAAAACATCCTATTTATTTTCCAGAAGGAATGCATTATTTTTAGAAATTCAGTTATGTATCGTGATAGATATTGATGCTTTTGTGAAGTACCGCCCCCACCCTTCCTTGTTTTAACGCAGCCGACAGCCATGTCGAAAAAAAAAAATTGGGTGCGGTTGATGCCAAGAGTAAAAGATGAAAATTGCTTCCCTGTCTTTTCTATAAATATTTTCATTGGAGTTGTCCTGACGAGCTTTTCATTAAGAGTACTACTAGATTGGCAATTAGGTCCCACCATTTTACTGTTGAATTAGCGAGATGCACCTGTATGTTCTATTCTAATAGTTTCTTTTCTTGTTTGTGGAACATGGGTCTATAATGTAATCGATCATGACCAGGAATCACCACTTCAATCACTTTCTCACCATAGTGACAAGTATTTTCATGGTGATTGTTCAGGATGAGCTTTCGTCCTTAGTGCCACGACTGCATGAATTTAAGCGTACTAGATTGGCAATTAGGTCTCACCATTTTACTGTTGAACTAGCTTGATGCAACTAGTCTATTTTAATAATTTCTTTTCTTGCTTGTTGAACAAACTATCAGTTTCTTGCTTCCCTGTCATATGTAATCTTCAAAAATTTACATCTAACGCCATTTGTCTTTGTATGAAGTGGGATTTTGCTGCTATATCCGGTCTGGTGTTCCTGCTGTATATCTCGAGATTCTCAACAAAATCTAAAAGAGGATCTGTAATGTTATCGGCCATGACCTGGCATCTTAACTTCAGTCACTTTCCCACCGCCATGACGCGGCTTCCCTCTGTCCTTTCTATATTTTCATGGCACTTGTCCTGATGTATCTCTCCTACTTGGTAGCTCGACCGCATGAATTGAAGCGTACTACTAGATTGGCAATTAGGTCCCAGTGTTTCACTATTAAACATAAGGACTACGTAAAATTATCTTGCGGTTGTTCTGACAGCGCCAAAAAGTGAAAAAAACAATTGTTTTTGCACAAAATCAATTTGAAAACACGATTAAGAGAATGAAAGGGGGACAACTCATATCGAGTTATACTTATTATAAAACCCAGGTTGTGTTTGTGTGTTCGTTTATATATGGGATCGGATTTCCTACATTTTTCAACTAATTTCAACAAAACTTCACTTTTTTTTGGCAGGTAGTGTTTCTTATTGTCTTGCACACTTTTTTCTTTATTTTTACATTCAGAATGCTTTAAAAATTCCATTTACAAGACAATTGTTTATAATAAAATTCTATTCAATCGGTAGACTCATAACGATTGAAAACAATGTTTTTGTTTGAGTTTGGGTTTGACCAATTCGTAAAAAAAACAAACAACAAAACAAAAAAAAACTAATTAAGACATTCGTGTCCGTCAATCTTAAACAATAATCCTTGTCAATTTTATTTTTCAGTCTTTATGATGGTCGATACTTGATCTATCTCTTACTGTTACATCCCCGGGCAACGCCGGGCTCTACTGCTAGTATGAGATAAAATAAAAGTTTTCGACAAGATAGAGAGTGCCTACAACTAAAAAGGCGCTTTGAGTGAATTTTGGGTAATACGAATTACTTTCCTTCCCTGATTATTAACGCCGCATTAATCAATATTGCGATAAAATAATTCCAATTCGAATATCGATCTTTATATGCCATTTATTTCTTTTTCAATAAAAAAAGAAAGTCAATTTTTGGACGGAAAGAAACAGTTTATGATCAGAAACTAAAACCTATTGTATATGCCCATCATAATGTTTACTTCCACAGGGTTAAATTCAACACCTGTTATTTTAACGTAAGGTCTCCCCCAACAAGCATGCATGTAGGCGGAACCTAAAATTTCCCAGTCACCTTGATCAATAACACGCTGGTGTCAGTCTTCTTAGTCTCTCCCTTCTTGGTGCAATGAGAGATGTGCTGTTGCAGAACTATCATCGCCGGTACTAGGCTTATCTCTATTAAACCATGGACTCATCATCATTATCCTCCTTCGACCTCCCTATGGTTGGTCGGATCTCCATTGACAATCCCTTTCCCCAACGTTCGCTCTTGTATTGCTGTCCCCGGATCCCCAATGTCCAACCCTGTGTCCTGAGCTATGGTGTCTGGGAAAGTGACTTTTTGTGAGAAGATAATTCCAGAAGGATGCCATAGGAATAAGGATCAGACGATTTCCCTGTCCGCTCGGTGGCAATAACAGGCACACTTTTTTGCTTGAGCTGAAGAGAGGTTGGTCTCACTTCTCCGTAAATTGTGTTAAGCATTGCATGGGATCTCCAACTGATGTTCTAGATTTTTCTAAGTAGATTTGTATATTTCCATCCAGTCGTCTTTCAAACCCAGCAGATAATGTCCAAGTTTCTGATCCATACAGTAGGACTGGTTCAGTAAGTGTTCGAAAGGTTTGGACTTTTAAGGAGGATGGAAGGTTCGAGCGCCAAATCTTTTGAAGTTTACCACGGATTATCCAAAGACAGAAATACAAAACTAATGTCGTGCATCGTAGTACGGGAATAAAATAGGACAATCCTCGGCATCTTCCTATATTTCTGAGATGAGGTATTATGTACACTATTTACATTATTATTAGTGGTTCCCATATTGTATTCATTTCTATGCTTGGTCGGCTCAGGAGATTTTTGTGGCCTAGCAAAAATCTCCTGAGCCGACCAAGCATAGAAATGAATACAATATGGGAACCAGTAATAAGAGTGCCAGAGAAAAGCAATAATAACAAAAATTGCAATATGAGCACTGGTAACAAATAGTCGCTGAAGACATATGATTTATAATACACAGAAATTCACACACAGATGTCCTCAAGGACACATGGCACAGTGGATAAAGGCGTTAGTTATATCCAGTGACAGGACCCAAAAAGTGTGACTCCAATACATGTTTAAGGCAGTGGAGAACTTGGAGAGGGGAATTAACAGGAAATAACTGATATCCTTTAGACATGGCACGTGGAACTAGAACAGTCTATCCCAGTGAGCGAAATAAAGGGTTCAATTCGACATTCCAACCACCTGAAAAAGGCCGAAGCGTACAACGGCCGAAACGTTGTAATAAATATGGCGAAAAAGATGAAGACAATAGTCCGAATAATATAAATAGTATTCCTCGGCAATGTCGGTAAAAAGCACTTTGCTCTTTGGCAGAGCACACAGAATTGTATGCACTGATCCTAGGCTAAAATTCTTATTCTCGCATCACTAATTCACTCAATTTTGACTGATACTAATTTTTAATTGCAATCTGTGCTAAAATCGGATAGAACAAAATGATAGGTAAAATAGCAGATCAAACAATCCAAGTTATTTATAATACATATCAGTCAATGTTTAAACATTATGATCATATTGTGAGAACCATTTTCAGGCTCTATGCCTAGAATTAAGCCCCGCTTTGATCTTCACCAATGTAACCAATCAGAACAACATATAATTCTGCGAGTTCTCGCCTTCGCATGTCCGTTACGCCATGTTATTACCCTAGACAAATAATGAAGCGTTCCGTTTATCAAAGCGATCAGGGACGTTGTTTGGTTCCAGTGAGAAAATGCAAATAAGAATAAGAAAGGAAAAAAAAAAGAGTTTATAGATTGCGTGATGTCAGAGTTAAAAAAATTCATCAAGGGAGGTTAACAAATATTATTGAGAACTATTGTCATGAAGTTAATTAATAACAGAATGGTATAAATTTGTATATATTTTGTCTATACAGAAGGTTTATCGTATGAAAGTAACTTTTGGAATAAAGCGCATCTCTCTCATGCAAACATATATTTCATTGGTATATTTCACAAAATAAAAAAAAAGCATATAAAGATTTAGCAAAACAAATGTTAGACAAAAAATATTTACACAAAATTTAATCTACTACTGAGTTGAAATTATTTTTTTTATTTTATCAACTGTCAATTATTAGTTTTTTTTAAAAAATTAATTGACAGTTAATAAAATAAATGAAAAATAATTTCAACTCAGTAGTAGATTAAATTTGGTGTAAATATTTCTTGTCTAATATTTGTTTTGCAAAATCTTTATAGAAAGTGTTTTTTTCGGTATGTTCAACTTTCTGTAGTTTTAAAACAATAAAATACGATAAATTATGATAAAACTTTGTGAACAATGGATCTGTCAAAAAGAAAAACAAAGTTTATGTTGCGGTGTGTGTGTGTGTGTGTGGTGGTGGTGGGGGGTAGGCTTCAGTCACAATCCTCGCCCCGGGCGATACTAAACCTATGCACGCTACTGGCAAATTTATTATATAATATTTTCCCTTATAAATATATGTAAATATACAGAGTGGTCCGAAAGACTTGTCACCTCTACATAATATAATTTTCTATTTCAGGTGGTTGACACGAAACTGATGGCGTTCATACAGACATTCTCGATGTGAAACAGCATCAATGAAAGTGAATAAACTGAATCTAGTGCATATGCTTTGTATTACGCGTTCTGTTTTTCTCATTACTTTTGGTAGGGGTGACAAGACTTTTGGACCCCTCCCCTGTACAGTAAAATCTTGTCAATTTTGTAACTTTTCATTTGTAGCCTCTTTTTTTTTTTTTAAATTATTTAAACTCAAAGCAAGGCAATACAACCCCTAAGACGCAAGGAGTTACTGAATATTACAGACTATTAAGGCGCGAGAGCAATAAAAGAACAGGAATTAAGATAGCGATTGACATTACGCTTACATTTTTGAGGATCAAAGCTGACTGGAAGCAAGAAGCTAGAATAGAGTTCCACAAGCGAGAAGTGCCATAGAAGAAACTGCTAGCATAGAACTTACGGATACATCCAGTCATTTCAACTGTAAATCGAGAGATCTTGCCACCAATGTAATACTGCGCTTAAATTCAGTTTAGGTACCTCAGAGGAAAGTTCAACCGAACAATTAGCATGAAAGTATTTATAAAAATGGCACATGGAAGCTATATCACTGTAGCGAGAATATCGCTGAAGCCGAGATGCCAGGTCAAGACAAATGACATTGCAGATTCTTTAGATTTTATGAATATATTGCAGTAGCACCAGACCATATGTGGCAGCAATATTAAAAGCAAGGAATAATTGTTATTTCAGTATCTTTGTAAAGGGCAAAAATTTAACATTGGAACAATTTCCACGTGTATTTTATCGTCATGTATCTCGTCAGGATCTTATTTAATCATTAAATTAAGAATTTGGATTCATCAGAAAATTCAAATAGAAAAATAAGCATCACTAATACAATATACTATTGTTATGGGCGTGTTCATTGTGCATATATCTTTTGTACTATTAATAATTAAAAAAAAACAACGAAAGTCCAAATGTATATCAAGTATATATTGAAATAACATACAAGAACAAAATATACAATAATTTGTATTCAATGTATAGATATTTTGATTTGTAATTGATTGTTCAAAAGAAAGTTCTCTTTAGAGAGAAATGTTCAGGAATCAATGTTAGAACAAGTCCGCTGTTAGAATAGATAACACAAGAATACAATTGATCAGAAAGTGTGTTGTGTTAGAGAAATCAACAGAGTCCTGGTTGGTTGAACTTGACTACTGGGTCACAGAGATAGATGTATATATATATATATATTACAAATTTCTATGTGTGTGTGTGTGCATTTGAAATGTTATTAGTAAAGTCATAGGTTTGTGTTGACAGGCGAAATTTAGCTGGACTGTACTGGCGGCTTGTGAAAAAGTCGCCTCTTTTAAAGCTACAGATAGGTTCCCAGCGAAGCCGCGGGAAAAGTTGATTTTGCACTAAAATATGTGATTGGTTAAAATTTGACCAATCGCTAAATTTGTACTAACGAAACAAGTAAACAAGTTCAAAACCAGAAAATTCAAAGCAACGACTGCGATGGCTAAATTGTCCTATAGAAAGGCAGTATTAGCCAATCGCAGACGAATAAATGTGGGCGTGGAAAAATATAGCAGTCGCTACACTATTACTGACACAACCAAAGATGGTTTCGTTAGAGTTGTTTAGTGGAAAATAACTTCATTGAGATATGGATGACGACAGACAGTGAGTGTTGCCAAATACTAAGGCAGATGCCCGTTTTCAGTGATGCAGTTCGTGCCCCGTCGAAGTCTATTTTATTATTCATAATCCAAACTGATTAGCAAGTGACAAAGTGGGAGTTCTAATAAAAAGCAACTGAAATTGAAAAAAGTTAACCCAACATCATACTCCGATTATTGCCAACAATACAGGATAGTTTGATCTTTGAATGCAATTATTTGGGATAACTTGCTTTCTTTACCACTTAGTATGCACCACGCTTCGACGGCCATATGAGCCTTAACGGCTAATCAGAAAAACAACAAGAGGAACGAGAACAACAACACGAGCCACCATACGAACAAAAAGAACAACACGGACCACCATACGAACAAAAAGAACAACACGGACCACCATACGAACAAAAAGAACAACACGGACCACCATACGAACAAAAAGAACAACACGGACCACCATATGAACAAAAAGAACAACACGGACCACCATATGAACAAAAAGAACAACATGGACCACCATATGAACAAAAAAAAACAACACGGACCACCATACGAACAGGAAGAACAACACGGACCACTATACGAACAGGGACCACAAGAACCGTAGATAGATCTGCTCCTGACTTTTGAGTAGACAACCCTTTTTAAAATCCTCTCGCTCATTTTTCAGGGTCTAGTAGAAGGCATGTAACATTTTTATATATTACTGGTATATTTTTTTATATAAAAAAAATCGTGTCCTTTCTCTCGACTTTTCTCTCGCAGTCATTATTTTTCTCGTTATAAATGATTGCATGTGTAGGCGGTGTAATGGTTAGACGATCAAAACGAGAAATTTTGAATTCTGGTCAAGATTGTTACTTTCACATAGAGACCATTGGGGAAAGTATTCTCCCAAGCTAAGGGTTAAATAGCAAGGGCAGACTGTACTTTCTGGCAACTAGTCTAAGAAGAGAACTGAATTCAATATGTGGCAGGGCACATACTCGAATTGTAACTAAGATCTGATCAACATAGTTGCAATAGAAATCGTAGGTTGGCTATTTCAGTGTTAAAAAAGCACAAATGGACTGTGCAGATGGGCATGCTCGGAAAAAAAGCACGTCAGGCTATATGACGGTTCCGTATAGGATACAGGTTCGATTCCTGTCGGAGGACGCATATTTTCTATGACAATTTCTCGGACAATGTTAACTGTTCATTATAAACAGAGCATTTACTTAAACATTTGTATCTATGAAAAAGAATGTGTAAACATAAAAATGTCTTAAAATAATCTTAATAGTTATAACGTTGATATATGTTTTCTCCAAGAAACCAAAATCAAAAGAACTTGATATTATTGTCGGAGTTAGACAGCATTAGTTAAGAGCTTTGGAAACAGAGAATATTATGGAAATTGGGTTGTCATCAATTCCGAATGAAAGTATAACATCTGCTGACATTAGACGAATAGGATACACATTGAACTACAAAATCATTACCCCTAAAAAAAAAAAAAAAACTTTGAAGACCTACATCACGTTTTTGAGTTAACATAGGATACGGAGGTTTGGGAAGGACTGATATGAGGTATTTGCAAAGTCTCCGAAGATGAGAAATCCCACTGATTTGCAGTGTGCCGAAACAACTCTGGCGATGATGAAATGAAATAGAAGCCAGAGACACGTGTAAAAATCGACCTTTGACTTTGAGGACATTAATCTGTTTAGGACATGACACGTGTTCAGGTTGACCCAGATTTTCAGTTATCCAACAATAAATTAGGGAATAAAGTCCTATTCATTTAGCTATTTTGGGCTAGCTATAATCAGGCAAGAATGTTGCCGAGGAAACAGTAACAATTTTAGCATAGTTCGTTATTGAGTTTTTTTTTTCATTCATCTCTCTCAAAAGTTAACGTCCTTAATTGTCAAATGCAGAAGCCTAAAAAAAAAAAAAAAAAAAAAAAAAAAAAAATTGTTGTATGCGACACATGGTTCGCTGGGAATTAAGTGACGCGAAGAGAAAACTAGACACGTTTTGTTCCAACTTGTGGGTAAAGAGAGAAAAAAGAGTGAGTAGGTTTATGCCTTTTACTTTTATAGTTCTTTATACAACGCCACCTAGTGGGCGTTAGAAGAAATCCCTTAAAAGATAAGGTGGTATAGTACTATGAAATCAAAAACAGTAGTCAGATTTCTCAAAAGTTTAAGCTTGAATAAAAAAAATGGTCGGGGATAATAAAGATCATAGAATTAAGGGGTCATTTTGTTTTGTTCCAACCAGAGAAAAATTTTTAAAATTTATGGGAGCGGAGTTCTCCTTTCGTCCAAGTTTGTGGTTAAAATTAAGATTTTGATGCATTTTACGGAGAAAGAAATTCGACTTAATTTTTCTTTTTAGACTTTTAGACATTAAAACTTATAGACTAGCTTTTGATGGGGCGAACAGAAGATATGATTATTGATCAATTTGTTTTTTACGACTTATCAACCTTTTGCAGGTTATTTAAAGCTAGAAAATATATTTAGATTGTAAGAATTGTTTTGGAAATAAGGATTTACAGATACATCCTACTAATTAATCCATAGCAGGGTGTAAAGAAAGCGGATTTATACCTTTCCAAAAAAAGTGGATATAACGTGCCAGACTAGAATTGGAACTCCGCACTCTGATTAACAATTCCGAGCAGTTATCCATTACACCACCCGCACACCCAAACTTACAACACATAGTATTCCCAATTGGTCATCCATCTAGGCAATGACAGGATCGACGTTGATTAACTCCAGTGATCGTATAGAAACCGTTGTTTCAACGTGATATGGCCGTAAGCCATGATTATTGATTACCCTGATACACTCAGTTTAACCCGTGAGTTTTTCAAGGATTCCATTTAAAATAGTATCGACCTGAGCATTCTTTCTAGTTTGTATAAGATAAATAATTTTTTTTTTTTAATGAAGAAGCGAATTAAAATCTAACCAGGAGTATAAGAATGAGGGAATGAAAGCCCCAATCTGTTAACTCTCTTTCTAGATTATGATCTGTACAGATAAGAAGCGATGAGCACTGATCATTTAAGCACTCCATATCACACCCCAAACAAATCTACTAATAGAAAACAACGTTCCTCTTTTTTTTTTTTTCTTTTTAAGCTTTTCACCCCAAACAAGGCGGGAGTGCCATTAGTACGCAAAAGGTTACAGAGAGTCTAAGTAAGGGAAAAGACTAAGTATTGGTGAGGAAAGGATAAAATGAAAAACGTAGGATAAAAAGAACAGGGATCAAGGCAAGAGAAGATGTCGATTGACATTACATTTAAATTTTTAAGGATTATAGTTACCAGGGAAGTAAGTAAAGATGAAGGGAGTTCCACTGTCGGGAAGTGCGAGAGAAGCTGCTGTTGGAGTAGACTCCAGAGTTCAATGTATTGATTAAGGAGGTTATGCTGATGACATAGGTATTCATAGTTGGAATAAGAATGATCTTGAAGGAAAAAAATTCTACGAAGTCTTTCAAGAAACAAAAGTCAAGATAAAGCTTCCCAAAAGAGAAACAATAATCTGGAATTGATGTTAAAGAATGATGGCACCTACCGTAAATCTATCATAAAATTCAGAATGTGGAATTGGTAAATACTAAACATTTCAAAAGCCTCGGTGTATGGATCAGTTATAACAAATTTAGTATTGAAAATAAGGAAATTGAACACAAAATGGGTTGCACTTAGGGTAATTTGTTTCCAATACCAAAACCTTGACAACTCTAGTAATGTTCTTAGACAGATCCTCATTTCGAGATGACATGCATGGCACTAGACCCATTCAGAAAGTTCAAACTGTCAACTATATGCAACAGATCTCGAAAATCATTGATTAAAAATGTGTTCAGGCGAATGAATCTTGTAGATCGTAGAGAGTGACATCCTTTTTAGAACTTCATGCAATGGCGAATTACAAAAAAAAACCTATACTAAATAACAGAAACAACTAAAATGGATAGCACTTATGAATCGAAGAGAAAATAATAGCAATCAAAATGTTGATTTTTCTACACTAATTTGAACAAAAGGTTAGGAAGGAATCCCCCATCAATACTGGAAAGAGTAATATCAGTTACTGAACTTGAGAAAACTATTTTCCTCTAGAAAGTTTCAAGAAAAAAAATGTAAGTAATCTGACTAAAATTTTCTTTCCTCGATTCATATGCTACATTGGGGAACAGGCTCCTGCGAGAGTGCTTCCCTGAATACTAAAATCTTTAACTTTTCAAGTCAAAAAGTCGATCGGTTTTACGGCCATTTCACGTTAAAACATTGCTTAACTCCGCTAATCGTCCGAGAAACAAAGTCGAGCCTGGTGGTGTAATGGACAACGGCTCAGAATTGTTAATCGGAGAGCCAAGTTCAAGTTACTCGCAAATACCCTTGGGAAACATAGGAATCCACCTCTTCTCCCCTAGCTATAGGTTACTTAGACTCGTATCACTAGATAATTATCTAAAATAAATAAATAAATAATATAAAAAGTTCTTACAAACTAAAAAATATTTTCTAGCTTTAAATAACCTGCAATGAGTTGATAAGTCGTAGAAAACGAATTAATCAATAAAAAGGTCAATCATTATCGATCATCCTTATTCTCAACCTTCACTTCTTACCATTCATATCACGTTCTGGGAAAGACGATAAACTACATCCAAAAGCAAGGCCTCTTATTAGGAGGTTTTGAGAAGCGTGGAACCACCTCTTAATTGCTGGTGTTCCCATGTCCACCCTGACCCGGGGTGGTAGCACCTGTTAAGGTCCCAGCTATAGGCAAATAGTTAATACCCAAACTGGGGTCAAAACACTATGAAATTGTAAAAATAGGTTTTAATACATATAAGAAAAAAATATTACCAGCAATACATTTTTAGAAAAAAAAAAAAAAAAGTTATTACCAACTATAGTTTATTTTGAAAGAAAATATTACCAGCAATAAAAAATTAAATAACCCATTGAGACTGATATGCCGTAAAGCAAACCAAACCAACTACCATTCATATCACATGTCTTACAGCTTAACCATTTTAACGGTGGCTCTCGAGCATTGGATTGTGTGAATTTTATTGTAAAAAGAAAAAAATATAATTCGATCCATAGTTCTATACCATATGTCAATAGTTAGCATGTGGCAAAAGCTTTGATTGAATATTTTACGTCGTCATTTGTTAAGGATTTTAAAATTAAAACTGTTTACAAGTGTTAAGAGAGTGGTACCGTCAAATGAGAGACCTAGCCCATAAAGAAATTAAATTTATTTGCATATATTTCCTCAATTTGGTCATGATTCTGTCTTCATGCGAAGACGCCTAAGTTCTCAAGTTTCTTGTTTGGTAATATGCCATACTATAGAACAAACTTACGAAAGTACAATTAATTTATTTTCATATGGATGTAATATTAAATTACATCAAAGAGAAAGAAAGCAGTTAAATAAATTAAACATGTGTAGAGTTTTATATTTGGGTGCGGAGAGTTTTTTTTTTTAAAAGAATTTGGAATAAATATGTCAAGAACATTTTAAATTGTCCTCATCTTTGTCGTCATATTTATTACAACGTTTCGGCCGTTGTATGCTCCGGCCTTCTACACTATCTGTCTATATTTCTGAGATGTGCTATTATGTACACTATCTACATTATTCGGACTATTGTCTTCATCTTTGTCGCCATATTTATTACAACGTTTCGGCCGTTGTACGCTCCGGCCTTCTTCACTATCTGTCTATATTTCTGAGATGAGCTATTATGTACACTATTTACATTATTCGGACTATTGTTCTAATCTTTGTCGCCATATTTATTACAACGTTTCGGCAGTTGTACGCTCCGGCCTTCTTCAGTTGGTTGGAATGTTGAACTGAACCCTTTATTTCGCTCACTGGGTTCCACGTGCCATGTTTTTTTAATGGATGTCAGTTATCAGTTATCTCGTTAATTTCCCTCTGAAAGTTCTCCACTGCCTTAACCTCAAGGACACATGGCACAGTGGATAAAGGCGTTGGTTAGGTCCAGTGACAGGACCCAAAGAGTGTGAGTTCAATACCCGGTTTCGATGGCTGCACAGAGCTATACACATGGTGTTGAATTCAGAGTAGTCCTCCTCCTAGATTGGTTATCAATCCCAGATAGAGAGCCCAGTCCGCTCTATTATTTAAACCAAGTGGAGGGGGAAATGATACCCCGCTCAAACTCTATACTGGTTTCCTGTCGACTTTTTTCTTCTGTTAGACGAGAATAGGTTCCCATGCTAATATCTTCCATCACCCTGTGTTTTGGAATTCAAAGCGTTTCTTCTCGGTATATAATATACTTATACGAATGTTGTAGTAGTAGTAGTAGTAGTAGTAATAATAATCCCGGTTACGGAGATGGGACCTGTAAAAATTTTATGGGACTACACAATATACACATACAGAATAATCAAAGCTGTTGTAGTTGGAGCACTCGGATTGATTAGAAAAGATTCCAATAGACTCATTGAAGTGATTCCTGGCAGCCCATGCCTTAAAGAAATACAAAAAAAAAAAAATGTTCTCATGAGTACAGCTCACACCTTGTGAAGGGCTTTATCTATGTAATTTTTTTTTTTTTTAATTGGAAAATGTCATGACACGATTTTTATCTTTAGGTGTCTAGTCGGGACCCGGAAAGAAACGAGTACACACGAGAAATCAAATGAAACAACAATATTAATTCTTCATCTATAAAAAAAAGGAAAGGAAAAGAGCATATGAGTACACAATTCGAATGTATTTAAACATTCGATTATAAAGTCAAATTAATATTTCATATCAAACGGTTAAATTTCGATTGACTTGCTGCATGAATCGGCTGTTAAATATCTCATTGGTTGAAGCAGTGATCGAAACAAAGATAAAGATACCCGGGCACAGTAATAATTGTCATGCACACAAACAGCAAATATATGTTTATATTTGTTCTAACATATTGACAGGAGTTATTTTTTCTCCTAGTTTCTTACAAGGGCTGTCCTGAAAATATCAAGCGGTTTAGAAATTTTCGAAAAATAAAAATAAAAAAAATAACTTATACATCTTTAATGTAACTTATCAGCCCATCATAGAAAACTTTACTCTCCCATAGCGTTACTCGGTCGACAATGAAATAGTGACACTATAATAGGGACCATACAGAAAGCTATGGTGTGTTATTCTACCTAGATTTTAAGAGTTTCGTGTTTTATAACCAGCAATAAAGTCTGTGAAACGGGGTTTTCAAGACGGTCACCCACTTGAGAGAAAGAAAATAAAATAGATAAATGAAAACCTTTGGAGTCAGGTGACCGAGAAGGCTAACCGTCGTGTTAGTTCCAATGCCGCCCGTTCGAGTTACCAGCCGTGCGTCGTGATTGAGAGATGGGCATGAACTCGAGAGGAGAAAGATTACTCACTGGATATCTTCCGTCGTTGAGTGACAGAAGATATCCACATGTGCTAACCACTAAATGCCTGAGATGAACATCTGGAAACAGTATTCGAGTCGGCCTCAGTTTTGGGTGTACACCGACACGAATGACGATAGAAACGTAAGTGGGGTTCTGTGTGTCCAGCTGGGAAACTGCTGAAAGAGGACCGAGTTAGTATGATAAAAAAAGAAAAGACCTGAGAAAACTAAGGGCATAAACTCACTAGATGGCAAAATATTGTCATCTAAACTAGAATCGAAATTTGTTTTCCCTGTGGTCTGTAGCTTTTCCCAAACCCAAATCATTATAATCATCTTCATACTGCTGGTGGCGACTCTGACAAAAGACTTGGGTACTAATGTAATGAATATACATACAACTGGGTGTCCCCCTCACAGTAATATGATTGGCTGGTGTCAGCCATAAATACAGACTGATGCGGAGATACAGGGACTACGCCTACCACCACGACGAGGACCAGTCCATTACGGTTACCTGCTAGATTGTCCTACCCGGTTACAGTAGTCAACAACCACTTTGCTACTTCGAACAAATATACCCTTTCCGGGACATATCAGGAATTATGAGGTCCCAAGAGAAATACTTTAAAGCGGACTAAGGCGCTATATTGTTCCAAGTGATCTCTTTTTCGTTTATATTAACCGAATATTTATATGCAATATTCATCAAAAACACTATGTATTAACGTATTGGATTCTATCCAAGCTGAGTGCCACACTTTCTAATGAATATTATTAAAACAATATTTTTGAAAGTTCTACCGAATTAAGAAGTTTATCTTTGCGTGTCTCATTCCTTTCGTATACGGTCTTGTATTTTGTTTTTGGTTTCTATCCACTTATACTCTACAGTCTTACGCTCTTTGTCTACGAATACATCAGCCATTCATAGAGACTGAAGCTGACATTTGTGGGCGTCCATTGGAACCGGTGGAAAAAAAAGAAAAAGAAAAAGCTCACTTGTTCAAAAAGTTTAAAATAGAACACAATATGATCCTTTTTTTTTTAACGAGACCAACACTCCTCGTCGGCTGTCTGTATTTTTTTATCTTGTTTTTATTCTCTGACTATATCTAGGCTAAACTCCGACTAAAAGAAGCTACAGCACCGCCATTTTGTTTTTAGTGCTGGTCATACCCGGGTGGCAATAGGAAGGAGGCGAGTAGTCATGTTTATATAAACTGAAGTCTACTGGAATTTGAGACGAAGAACTGCTAGCCATAGAATCCAAAAGTTTAATTTATTTCCTGTGTATACAGAACAATAAAATAACGATACCAAACATTTTTATTTCTTTAAAAGGGTTGAGATGACAATAGCTTTTAAAATGCATGCGCATGTGACCATTCCATGTTAAGTAGTACGTCAACGAACGACATCTTGGAAAACCTGCCTGTTGGACAGATAATATTCAACGAGAACGGCAGCTTGCACCAAGCGGCAATTTTTACAATAGCAACACGGACTGTTTGATCATCGACGCTGAATGTTCCCTTATAAGGATAAGGGAACATTCGGCTATTATCACTAGAGAAGAGGAGAATAGATACTACACTTTGATCCTAACCCTATGACCAGAGAGTGAAGAAAAGCGTAACTTGAGTAGCATTTGCTGTTCTGTCGAATGTTTGTTTATAAGGAAACAACAAATATCATTACCAATACACTGGACATTTAAGGGTTATAGCATGAGTAAATTAATATTATGGGACTTTTTAATAAGGTCTATATTGTTAAGTACGTGGCCGAGTGGTTAGAAAGAGTGTCACTATGCTCGATTTGTTAAGGTGACTTCCTTTAGAAAGTGTACGAAAACAATTACACGAATTGACCTAAGCATTGTGAGTTTGTTTTGTTTTGTGGCATATCAACACCTCAATACGTTATTTAATGCCGACAAAATTTTTATTGCTGGTAATTTTTTTTTCCAAATGTATTGCTGGTAAAAGTTTTTTCTTCAAAAATCTATTTCTGGTAATATTTTTTCTTCAAAAATGTATCGCTTGTAATATTTTATTTTCAGAAAAGGAGACCTGGTAATATTTTAAAAAAAAATGTATTGCTGATAATATATTGTTTTTTTTTTTCCAAAAATGTATTGCTGGTAATATTTTTTTTTCAAAAATGCTGGTAATAATATATTCTTCATAAACGTATTGCTGGTAATAATTTTTAAAAAGTATTTCTGATATTAAAACCTATTTTTACACTTTTACAGTGTTTTGACCCCAGTTTGGGGGTAAACTATTTACCCATAGCTGGGACCCCTAACAGTTGCTACCACCCCGGATCAGGGTGGACCTGGGAAGACCAGCAATTAAAAGGTGGTTCCACGCTCTTCAAAACCACCTGATCAGAGGCCTTGATCAGAGTAGTTCATCGTCTTACCCAGGACGCGGATGTAGTTCATCGTCTTACCCAGGACGCGGATGTAGTTCATCGTCTTACCCAGGACGCGGATGTAGTTCATCGTCTTACCCAGGACGCGGATGTAGTTCATCGTCTTACCCAGGACGCGGATGTAGTTCATCGTCTTACCCAGGACGCGGATGTAGTTCATCGTCTTACCCAGGACGCGGATGTAGTTCATCGTCTTACTTAGTACGGAAGACTTGTGAGTAAAATTGGGTAGAGGGAACTATTTTATTTTTGCTAAGTTATTTTACAGTCCAATATGTAACTATAATCTTAGTTTATCAAACGGAAAAATATTGATTTTTAAAAATTTTTTAGATGTGGTATTCTGTTCATAATATAAATGAAGTGTCAAATTGATCCCTACCTTCATAAAGAGTTATATGTACTTTGTTTGACCGTAAGACATATTAAGATGGATTGAGTAAATTGTTGTCACAAGGACGTAGAGCAGTGTTTCTCAACCTTTTAAGCAACGGCACAGTTAGCAACATTTTTAAAGGGTAAGTATTTAAATGTTATGAAATAAAACCATAGATTAAAAAGAAAAAATCACAAATATAAACTTACTTCAACTATTTGTGCAACTTATTTAGTATAAAACATGTGCTTGGTGATTTTTCGCGATGTCTTCAATGTTTGGTCGATTATACGATAAGCAGACAATTATTTTTTTCAGTTGAGCTTAGTCTATCTCGCTTTTGATATTATTTAGAGGTGAGAAGACCAATTCACATAAATACGAAGTAGAACATTGCAATAAAACTGATAAAGCCTTTTAAACTAATGTGGGATATTCCTTTTGTATTGAAATTAAAAATAAATCAATGGGTACCATCGAATGAAAGTATTTCAAATAACAATTGAAGAATAGAGAAAAGACTTATCTATACATTTTAAGGTTTTATTGAAATTTTATTTAAGTTTCCACGTGTCCTCCATCATTAGCAATACAAAGGGTAATACGATTTTGCAGTTCACGGAAAACATTTGCCAACTGATTTACAGTAATGCCTGAAATCACATTAGTTATTTTAGCTATACTTAAAACTAGGTACATTAAACTTTATAACATTTTTTACAGATTATTTCTATCGCAAATACAAAGTTATAAATTTTTTAAGTGCACACGAACTTTATGGACAGCCTATCTATCGATAAAAGGCAGGATGTGTGTGTGTAACGAATGCACAGCCGTAATTTTCGACGGATTTGCATCAAAATTTACATGCACATGCTCCAAGTTAGCGGGAAGGCCAAGACCGACTTTGCATTTCCCAACTCCCATCGATAGTGGAAATAATCGACTTTTTCACGCTTCTACGGCAGTTTTCATGTAGTTTGCGGCCATTTTCTACTGGCCAGAGTGAGAGCCTATAGCTGGTTGCCACGAATAGGCAGGAAGATTCTATTGGCCAGCGTGAGAGCCAACAGCTGACTGACACGAATGTTAACTAGCATGCAAAAAAATCAGTAGCTGCATTCGTCACAAGTGGGAAAAATTTAAATCTGCATGGCACTTTACTCCAATTGGCTCATTTGTTTGCTTAAAATCAACGTTGATTCTGATTCCGCAGAACTGGGTTGGGTGTGAAAAAGTATTTGTTGTTAACATTCTTTTTCATTCGGTTTTTCCAGTTATGAGTCCTTTTTAAAGCTGATCGTTTTGTGTTCATTTTGTTTAGTTCTTTTTTCGTAACAGATTTAACGTTTAGTATAGAGCATAGAAAAAATTCGCAGTGTCATATATATATATATATATATATATATACACTGTGTGTGTATGCCGTGACAGTTATGGTGTTGAATGTAGAATAAAGGGTTTTAAAAGCTTCAAATCAATCAAACACCCCTCGCTAGGGGAAATGCTGTTATATATATATATATATATACACACGTGTGTGTGTGTGCATACTGTGACAGTTCGCGGCACACTAGCGTGCCGTGGCACGGCGGTTGAGAATCACTGGCGTATAGAGTAGCGTGTTTTTGTTTTTTTTTTTTCATTGGCGGCGTTCCACAGTTCTCGCCCAGCTGAAATCTAGGATTTCAAATGTTGATTTTCAGAACAGATATCACACCAAAACTAATCTAGTTCGTTTTATTATGGCTTAATAAATATCAAACATGCTGATTTTCATTTGTACAGTATTTTTAGCTAATCTGTCGGTTATGTCATATCGTATTATGTCCAGTCCTCGACTTTAAGCTTTCTTTCTTAAACAAAAAACAAAAGAAAAAAAAATCAATCAACGATGGTCTTTAACTTATTCGGAATATTACACACAATTCCGGAAAGTTTCTTTACAAGTTAGCACCTGACATAAAACAATTTACTCTATCATGTCTAACACAAAGAATGTAGGGGTCTGTTAAATTGGGGTTGAGGTAGAATTCTTATATTTTTTATTTATTTGGTGTATGTGTGGGGGTGGAGTCAGAATAACTTATTACCGTTAGCGATTTCTGCTTTAAGAAAAGTTTAGGGGGAAATATGAAGCATAAAATACTAAATCGTATGGATCCTAAGTGGATTTAGTTGAGTGAGAAAGAAAAACATAGAAAATGCGGAAACTGACTCATGATTTAGTAAGTAAACTAAACTCATTGAAAGGATTAACAAGCAATCCCTGTACGTTATGCTTAACATAACATGTTAAAACGAAAGATTACTTTCTCTCTCTCTCTCTCTCTCTATATATATATATATATATAGAGTATGTATTTAGGCAGCATCTTTTCACTCATACACGTTTCATTAAATAATATAGACAAGTGTTGTCTATTTATTTTATGTAAATTCTTTTCATAACGTCTAATAAGTTTAATAATATCATTGAACAAAGAAACTCACAATATTGATCCATATTTTAGATTGTATTAAAAAATATGGATAAATATTGTGAATTTCTTTCTTCGTTCAATGATAATGTTAAAATTATTAGACGTTATGAAAAGAATTTACATAAAATAAATATACAACACTTGTCTATATTATTTAATGAAACGTGTATGAATATATATATATATATATATATATATATATATATATATATATATATATATATATATATATACACTAAAAAAACGATTACAAACTCTTGTAGCCATCCCAATTAAAAATAAAAAACAACATAAATAAAATAGCATTTAATACCGGCAGAAGCATCTTAAACATATTTAATAACTAATCCTCCAAATAAACACCCACTCCCCTCCTTATTAATATTGAACTAATCCAACCCCATTGTCTAAATACCCAAAATATTATCTATAAAACTAAAAACAATAAGCAACCTATTTTAAATCAAAACATACAGCCGTGATGACAATTGACGATAACCGAATGCGTTCGGCAAAACACCATAGACTTGAGACCCAAATATAAAAAAAAAAAAAACTTGCGAGAAAGCAAGAAAAAAAAAAAAAGTCATACTATATTTATGGGTTAAAGTGCTCAATATCTGAGAGTATATGTAAATATGAAAGTGGACATTGAAATCAACACCCAGAGGTGACAGTCTGTTTCACGCAGGAAAGAGACTGTCACCTCAGGGTGTTGACTTCAATGTCCACTTTTATATATGGGCGAGAGAGAGAAAGGGAGAGAGAGAAAGAGAGAGGGGGATAGAGAGAGAGAGAGAGAGAGAGACTTCACGGAGCGTACAAATACTACACTGACCCTACGTAGAAGCTTAATTACACACATAAATAAACTTATCATTTTTATGTTTATTATGCTAGTACTTATTTTATTTTCACTCAGTAAACAAAGCAGCCGATGTTTAATCTTAGAAGTTGATGAATGGGGGAATTGTTCGAACTTTTCTGTGAGCTCTGAAAAAGTATTTTCAGATTCGTATAATCTTAATTTATTTTCGCCAATCGTGGTCGGGGGTAGACACGTGCATACCTCTGCAAAAATTGTAGACTGGTACAAGGCTAAATTGATGAATGTTTTTTTTTTCAATTTTATCCTTTCAGAAAAATAAAATTGTTTTTGATAGACATTTCTCAATTCATAGAAAAAAAAAAAAAAAAAAAACATATCTATTGATCCTGCGACAATAGATTATAACTTCAGGAACAGAAAGGGTGCCTGCCGTAAAGATTGCTAAATTCATTGCAAAAGATTCCGCTGTTGCGTCTGTTCCTCATTGAGCGCTATACGAGATGAACCATAATAAATAATTATTTGTAAACTTACTTGCCTTGATGGCATTTTTCAGTTAAGTGTGCATTCGTGTTTAGAATCACGTGACGACGTCCATAATTCCATTTCATAAAAGCTTATACAAATTTGCTGACGAGAGATTTTTTTTTTTAAATCTCTTGTATATTTTGATTGTAACGTGAAATATTGTGAGTTTTCAGTTCCGTTTGAGAATTGAATAAGCATTCATCAGACTTCCTGGATATTTCCCATATTTACTTCCCAAGTAGAAAGAATGTCCGCTCGAGTTTCCGGCCATTTTGAAGTGACATCTAAAATAGGTTTGTCTTAGTAGAGAGAGATAGACACAGACGCACACACACATATATATATATATATATATATATATATATATATATATATATATATGACGACAGAAAAAAGACAGATAGAGGAGATAGCTAGTGTACGCGAGAGAAAGAGGGAAAAGAGGGAAAAGAGAGAAAAGAGAGGGGAGAGGGGAGAGAAAAGAGAGAGCGAAAAGAGAGAGAGAGCGAAAAGAGAGAGAGAGCGAAAAGAGAGAGAGAGCGAAAAGAGAGAGAGAGAGCGAGAGAGAAAGAGAGAGCGAGAATACACGCTATTTTGAAGTGTTCAATAAAACGGGTGCAAAAATCAGAAAATATTTAAAGAAAAATAGATTCGTTTTAAATATTAAGCAGTGAGAAAGAAATCTAACAATGAACTGTCAAATCTTCTGAAATCATGAAAACCTTGACCATAATGTCAATGGCGAAATTTGGCGTTTAAATTTGGTATTCATTGACCGAATACTTAGTGTTAACGTTGATTGAAGTTTATAAAAATCTTGCATCAGTCTTTCTGATAATTTGACCTCTCAAATAATTTGACCTCCCGTAAGTTAATATAACGAACCCGACTCTCCAATTTTCAATTCTGACCTGTTATTCATTATACCACCCGCACATCAAACTTACAGCACCTGGTATTACCAAGCGGTCATCCATCTAGATACTGGCCAGGTTTGATGTTGCTTAACTTCGGAGATTATACAAAAACTCGTGTTTCGACGAGATATGGCCTTGAGAAAAAAGATGTAATGAAGTATTGTCTTCTTTAAGGCCTAAAAGATTCATTCACTTGAAGGCGTTTTTAATCATCGATCTAGGAAAATGATTATATATTGCCGAAAGTTGAGAAAAATCAGAACAAGTTGAACGCCATGCTTAACATCCATGAGTCTAGATATATTAACATGATCGCCTTTACGCCCTTACATCTATCTAATTCAGTAACACTACCTTGTGGGTCTCTTGGGCCTTGTATTGGTTGAACAATAGTAAAAGAAAGAAATAATGTCAAAAACGAGGGTATTAGTCTTAATTGTAAATAACTCTTGATCCTAGAAATTCAGACAGAAAAATTTTCGTATTTGCCTATCCATCCGAATCCATCTGTCTCAGTCTATTTACCACCATCATCACCACCGCACAATAAATTCAGATATTCTTTGTATTTGATAATTTCAGGATTTGATAAATTATCCTTATTATAATTCTGCTCGTCTCTCCATTCGTTCGTTCGTTAGTTCGTGCGACCGTTACGCCCGGCCAATATCTCAAATAATGGATTATTCAATTTTGACACTTGAAAAGAGACGCTACTTGGTTTCAGTGAGAAAATTGAAAAAATAAAGATAAGATAAAAATGCTTAATTTCCGTTTCAATGAAATTGTCAATTTCAAATCTTTTCATTTGTACCCACTTCTTAAAATAACGAGCAGCATTCATATTTATAATTGTGATTGCAATATATTGTTAAAGTTGTTAAGCTCAAATATTTAACTTGAGATAGGGAAATTTCTAGATATTTTATTTTCGTAGAAATCGCCGTGGGTTTATTCAATCATTAAGAAAAATTCATCAGAATATTAAAATACGTAGACCGTGAAATTTTCACGGGTTTTTCTAGTAAATGAAATTGTGTGGAAAACTCTGTTCCTATTTTATACATATGGCATACGCAATTGAGAACTTCGACGTGTTGTAAGGATTAGCAAGGTTATCTCGCTAGATCAATTACGACAGAATAGTGAGCGAGTTCCTCACTGGGTGTTCCATACTTTCGTCCTGGTGCCACATCTAAGACCCGCTTAGAAAATCATTAGGACATTTCAACGTGATGCAGTGGTTAGCAAGCTTGTCCCACTAGATCAATTACGACTAAGTAGCGAGTTTGATCCTAATTAGGTATAACCCACATAAGATACGTAATTTCCAGGATATTCCAATGCACCGAAAGATCGGCTTTATGCTACAGCTAAGATCCCTTAGAAAATCACCAGGGCACTCCGACGTGGTCTAATGTTTGTTGGTTAGTTATTTTATGACATATCAAAACCTCAGTGGGTCATTTAATGCCAACAATTTTTTTGAAATAGATTCATAGTGACAGTTTGTAAAAAAAGGTGTGTATGTATACATATATATTTGAACCATTTTTTAATTACTCATATTTTTGAGTACAATATTGCTGATAATTTTTCATTCAAAAAATATTGCTAGTAATAATTTTTTTTTATTACAAAGTATTTCTGGTATTAAAACTTATTTTTACACAAATTTGGGTGTTAACTATTTGCCTATAACTGGGACCCTAACAGGTGCTACCACCCCGGGTAAGGGTGGACCTGGGAACACTAGCAATTAAGAGGTCGTTCCACGCTCCTCAAAACCTCTTGATCAGAGGTCTTGCTGTTGGACGTAGTTTATCGTCATACCCAGGACGGGACGTGGTTTAATGGTAAGCAAGATCGTCTCTTTAGAACAATTACTACTGAGTAGGGAGTGCGATTCTCACTGGATGCCTTTATACTTTCAGTCTTGAGCCACATCGAAGTTCTGCGTAGAAAATCACAAGATATGTAATTTCCAGGACATTTAAATGCATGGCAGAATCGTCCGGAAATTCTTTAAAAAAATCCTTTTCGTATATTGATTTTATCTTAAGAAAAAAAGAAAAAAAAAAAAAAAAAAAAAAAAGAAAGAAAAGAAAAAGAAAAAGAAAGAAAAAAAGAAAAGAAAGAAAAGAAAGAAAAAAAAGAAAAAAGAAAGAAAAAAAAGAAAGAAAAAGAAAAGAAAGAAAAAGAAAGAAAAAAAAAGAAAAAAAAAAAAAAAAAGAAAGAAAAAAAAAAAAAAAAAGAAAAGAAAAAGAAAAAAAAAAAAGAAAAAAAAAAAAAAGAAAGAAAAGAAAAAGAAAAAAAAAAAAAGAAAAAAAAAAGAAAAAAAGAAAAAAGAAAGAAAAAGAAAAAGAAAGAAAAAAAGAAAGAAAAAAAAAGAAAGAAAAGAAAAGAAAGAAAAGAAAAAGAAAAGAAAGAAAAAAAAAAAAGAAAAAGAAAAAAAAGAAAAGAAAAAAAAAAAGAAAGAAAAAGAAAGAAAAGAAAAAGAAAGAAAAGAAAAAAAAAAGAAAAAAAAAAGAAAGAAAAAAAAAAGAAAAAAAAAAAAGAAAGAAAAGAAAAAAAGAAAGAAAAAAAAAAAAAAAGAAAAAAAAAAAAAAAGAAAAAAAAAAAAAGAAAGAAAAAAAAAAGAAAAAAAGAAAAGAAAAAAAAAAAGAAAGAAAAGAAAAAAAAGAAAGAAAAGAAAAAAAAGAAAGAAAAGAAAAAAAAGAAAGAAAAGAAAAAGAATGAATGAAAACCTCTTAAAAATTTCTACACTTCAAATATGTACAAAGAGGTGTGATTATTTGAGAAACCTCAAATTATCAGCACACCCACGTATATTTTCAGCATCACTCCCATCATACAATCCAATTTTTTTTTGTTTTTTAAATACCTCATAAATTGTTTTCAATCAAATTTTGCGGTTTAGCTAACATTCTAAAATTATAGAAATATTTCCCTCCTCGACTAGTCGTCAGCTGACATTGGCGTTATCGAAGTTTTAAAATGTCGTCTGCTCTCCACAAATGCGCCTACACATTTCCTTCATCTAATTGAAATTGAAAATCGTGACCTCCACTTCTCATTAGTAGACAGTTTTCGGGAACTTCAGAATGCTTTTTGTTTTTTTCTACTTGTCCATTATTTCGTAGATGAGGACGGGGAAAGAAAAGCTCTTGATATAACTTGACCCAGGCTAAGTTTATACAATATATCTAGTAGGGGGAAATGGTCAAGTACAACCTAATTGCAGAGTTACTCCACAAATCTATAGAACCCAAGCTTTCATTGAAGCGCAATTATTTCGGAATGGATACAGAAACAAACGACATCTTCTTTCACATTGCTTCCAATGCTGTCAGATGTGTTCAACTTCCATCACATATTGTTTCCAATGGTGCCAAGTCTTTGTAGAGGAGCATTTCTCGGGTTTTCTGTTTTTTATCCATTCATACAAGCTCTTTAAATAATTGCTGTTTACCCTGCTTCGCTTGACTTCAATATTCCCGGGAGGGGGTAAGTGTTCAAGACCCTTTTCCTTAATATATATACAATACATTTCAACTGTCTCTTTCTTATTGTAAGTATACGTTTTCTTGTTGATCATATTTTTCTAAAATAAAATCTTCATTGATCACATGTTCTCTCCATGTTATTCTTACCAATCGTCGGTAGAAGCACATATGTGTCGCTTCAAATTTCCTCATCTGCGAGGAAAGGGTCCAGGTATGTCTCTGCTTTCTTCATATGTTTATTGCATTCAGTCATCTTAAAACCACTTAAAATTCTTAATTTTTTTTTGTAGTTTACTATAATTGTTATATTTGTGTTATGCAGAAGAAGCTTTACTTGATGTTGTGCTATATTTGTGCCATGTTTGTGTTACCTTTTTTCTTCTATATTAGTCTGGGTCCAGCGAACGCGAAAGAAATTCATAAATCCAGGGTAATTTTCTTTAACTTCTTTATTCCATTTCCAAAATCATATTAAAATGATTCATTTCTTCATTAATCTTATTTTGTATCCAATAATAATCACTGTAAGATAAGGTGGTATGATGTCCATCTATCAACAATTATATTACAATAATACTATATATTACAATATTACAATCCATATCGAGGAGGTTCTTTTATGTGCTTTGTCCCAAGAACGTAAGTGATCATGGCCCTCCACATCTTCCTGTCTCTTCTATCTCTTAAGTTTTGTCTGTTATTTCGCCCAGACCCCGTTCTACAATCCATTTTCTTAAGGCCATCAAGTATATTACGCGCTGCTTTCCTCTGTGCCTCAATCTGTCCCCTGAATATTTTCCAAGCTTTTCCTCATTACGTGCCACAGAAATTTCAACCCCAGTCTGGGGTCAAAACACTATGAAAGTGTAAAAATAGTTTTTAATACCAGCAATAAATTTTTTGAGGGAAAAATTATTACCAGCAATACATTTTTGAATAACATATTGCCAGCAATAAAAATCTTTTGAGTTGTTGATATGCCGTAAAACAAATCAAACAAAACTAATCCTGCTTCATAAAGCGTGAAAAAGGATTAGACCGGAAATAGGACAAGAACAGTGCAGCTTTGTCAAAAACACTGGAACAAAAAAAAAAAAAAAAAAAAAATGTGATATTCATGTTAATGATATGAGAGAGAAATACAGATGCAGACGTATGTGCACTTATGTTTTATAGATTATGCATAAGCATTTGACAAGATACGGCACATGAATCTTTCTGAACTGCCAGGAAAACTAAATCTATTTGGAAAAGATGTTAGAATAATCCAGAATTTATACTTGGAGCAAATCGCCTGCATACGAACAAAAATGAATTGAATAACTACACAAAAATAGAAAGGGGGGGCGTAAGACAAGGGCGTGTATTCTTTCCATATTTATTCAACTTCTACAGCGAGGTTATCCTAAGGAGCAAGATTTATTATTGGCGAGCGTAGTAGTATTATTAGAAGGTGACGCGGAAAGAAAACTACAAAACTTTCTAGACAGGTTAGTGAAAGAAAGCAAGAAAAAAGGACTATCATCAACTGCAAGAAGACAACAAATATAGGCAGCAGGAAGAGGAAAACGACTAAGGTTCAAAATCGTAGTGTTGCAATTTCATTTAGGCGATCAGTGAAAGCTTTAGAGCACGGCCTTATACAATTTATAATTTACTGAAGCTTTACAAATTGTATATGGATTGTATATGACCTTCATTTACTTCAAAGGGGGATTATACTGAACAATTTAGCTATATTATGGTCTAATATGTTATACAGTGCTGTAGTGTCGTTTTTCAGATACAAATTTAAAACATTTTATCTTATAATTTGCACCCAGCATTATTATGTTATATAGACTTTTATCTATTTTTTGTTTTCATTAATCATGATCTATCTAATCTTATTCATTGAGTAACTTTTTTTGTAATCTTTTACAATTTCTTAACAGTTTTTACTTACCGAATACAGTAAAAAAAAATACTTATTTTGCTTGTGGTGATTCATAATTAAAATTCTGGTTTGAATCTATTTTCCATTCAATGTATTTAATACAAAATATACCATCTTTATTTGGATTCATTCTTGAAATAGTAACATTTTGAAGACAGTTTGTAAGCAAAAACCCGCGGAAGTATTTCTGTACATTTTTTCAGACGATCTTTAGATCGTCTGAAAAACTAAATCCTCAAAAATTGATGGAAACGAGGAATTTAATTTTTGGTGTTAGTACTTATTATATTAAACCCTACCTTTCCCATGGAGCGTAATGTTGATTTTCTAAAAACTGAAAAATCAAACTTCCCTAACCCCACATTAGGAGAGCTGTAAATTTGTTAAATACGTGAAACGTGATATTAACGTGGATACAAATTAACAAAAGATTCAGAAAATAATGCACTTTCTATACATTTTCGCCTTAGTAAATGCCTTTCTCTTAATTACAACTGTATTCTTTAAGTCGAAATTATAACCAGATTCATTATGATGAACGACTAGTGTATTCAATGTGCAGTTTTATAAAAAGATCCTTTTTGGGTTCATATATTCTTTTATATAAATTCCTCGAAATCTCATTTTACGTATGTTTTGTGACATTTTTTATTATCTATGGTATATGCTTCAGGTTTTGTTTATATTGTCACCCGCTCTTCCTACATATGTATTATTCCATCATTATACACTTCCGGTTTCATTTCTTTCTACTTAACTTCAATCTTCAAAAAATTTAAGTGCCATATTAATCGTTACCGTCTCCCTTCTTAATCCTTTTAATTCTTTTTTTAATCCTCTTTTATTGTTCTCCTTCCTTAATAATCTTTCTTTTTTCACACCCAGTAACCTCTTTTATCTTAGTGGCTTTATTGCTTTGCTTGCTGTGAAATGATTTTAAAAAAAATCAATAAGATTATTTTAGTCTTTTTGAAAGATGAAACCTGTTACATAGAATTTTTCCTATTTTGTCATTCAGTTACCCAACACTAACATGAAATATTTATCGGGGTTTCTTTAATTTTTGTAGGCGTTTTAAACTAAGAAGTCTTTGCTTATTTAGTTATATGACATATTGCCCAATGAAATGGTTTTATTTCATATGCAGTCAAGAATGTTGCTTGGAATACATTCTCACGCTTTTTTTTTCAATCACCCAGGCTCTTGCTGAATCAATAAAATGTTTTATCTAAGATAAGGATTGTGTGATATAACGATCTTCTGAGTTTCCCATTAATTCCTTCATATTTGCGATATAAAAAAAGATTGATAAAACTATATGAATTGAATGGCTTGATGAAAAGTTCACAGTACAACGACCCACTTGCAACATCTTATGAAATCACCAAGCATTTGATTTCATGTTGAAAAAGCTTCTTGATAGATACAAGGCATTTTCAGTAACATTGATATCTTGTATTTCTAAATTAAAAGCAGTAACATTAAGCTTAGTTGTTATCAGAGTAGAGTCAAG
Organism: Acanthosepion pharaonis; assembly: GCA_903632075.3. NCBI lineage: Eukaryota > Metazoa > Mollusca > Cephalopoda > Sepiida > Sepiidae > Acanthosepion > Acanthosepion pharaonis. The sequence continues at coordinate 1,425,038 of CAHIKZ030000188.1, read as the reverse complement.
GGGAGGATGGGCGTCAATGTTGTTATGGTATCAGGCTTAATCCTACCCAAAACTAATAAAATAGTCCACAAATAGATACGCAGAGGCAGACAGGCAGGCCTAGACACGCAGAGGCATGTCCAGACACGCAGAGGCTGGCCTAGACACGCAGATTCCAATGACTTTCCCTAGCCAAAAGAAGCAGGAAAGCAATTATCCAAAACTCATCATCTAAAAATAAATGAATAAATATGTTTAACTTCAAACGATCATAACTTGACAAATACTTAGAATTAGATCAATGACTAGTTCTGAAATCCTGAGACTGTCTACTTACAGTGTAGATATAGCACATATTACTTGGAATATTCTCCAAAAATGCTAAAGTCCTGCTACAGGTAAACTATATCCAACGTCCGTGTTGATATTCCTGTGGTTGCATTGACTTTAACGTGTGCTATGGACTCTTTGCAGTTTGTCACGACTACCCTGACAATGGGTCGATTTTAGTGATCGTTTTACAACGTTATCATTCAGAACCTGGTCCACGGATGTAAGAAAGTTCATTTGACTTCTATTGCTGACATCGAAGCACCAACTACACGAAACGGCCAACATACACGGCAATTCTACGAATTCTACAAAGGCCTACGAGTTTCCTTAAAAATAAAATCATGGAATTACTGGCCATGGGAAGTGTTCAGGCCGAGAAGTTTTCAGCACTTCCTTGTATAAAGATTTAAGCGTTCTACGGCTGGAGGCTGATGATTAATGCATGAGTAACTTGGCTTAAGGGTGAATATAGGATAAGTAGCGCTGAGCTTCGAGGTCACTGTAGGTCATTGCCACAGGTCAATTTAGAGTCAAAATTGCTATTTCCGGATAGACTTCAACAAAAGGTTACATCTTTTTACGTGACACTGTGGAAATCGGAAGCGCTCTCATTGTAAACGTTCATGTAAAGATCGATCAAATAGACAAATGTTGGCGGCTAAGCGTGAAGACAAATAAAAGATGCAATTTCCATTGAAAATAGTTCTTGTTTAAAATATAATTTACGAATTTAAATTGGAACAAGATTTTGAAAGAAAAATAGCCTCTCAAATTTAGGATAAAGTATTTCATTCAGGACGTGTATTTTATTTTTCATAATATGCTTAAAAAAAAAAAAAAAAAAAAAAAAAAAACAACGAATAAAAATTTCCTATATGGCGCGAAGATCGCTAGAAGCGTGAAACGGAGTCATCGTCTAGTGTTGATTCCTATGTCCACACTGTATCTACAAACGTTCTATCTGCAATATTGAGCAGCAAATGTTAAGCAATATTATACAGGCGCAAAGTGGGCGTAGAAAGGTCCTCAACTCGACTAAGGGATCATGGGATAATCATGTTTTTGGATCTTTGCTTATTTAGATTTTTTTTTTGTGTGTGTGTGTGTGGGGGGGTCTATTGATATTTTTTCAGCAATAGCTTCATGGACGTAGAGATCTTTAAATATGTTTTGTTAAATTCAGTTGACAAGCCCCGTCTTGTTTTTTATTGCATAAAAAAAAAGACAAAGAAAACCCCCAAAAATAAAACAGATGCACACACACAAAAAATCTACACAAAAACAATACAAACCCATAAAAACAAAAACGAAAAACAAAGTATAACTTTCATTGCAGGAAACGGTCTTTTAAAGCGTACAATATTTTGTATGCGTACAGAATAATTATAAATTATTTGATACAACATTTTATAGTGCAGTTTACCTGTATAACCGTTTTCCACATGGTATTACTTATACATTACATATATTTGGATTAATTTGAATTCTAGCGTTCAAAAAATAAATAAAAAAATGCCAAGATTTCGCCAACAAATTCTTATCTACAATACTGATAAAATCCAATTCTTCATAATGACGAAGACGGTCGAAAGTACCTTTGAAAAAAAAAAAAAAAAAACAAAAAAAAACTGGACATTTTTTCTGCAATTCCGATATTACAGACTTAAAAGAATGTATTAAATGTTATACATCTGTACTTTTCATAATACTGTTTCACAGAGTGAAGATGTTCAGATAATCTATAAATGGTATTTCCTCCCATGACTTATGCACACTTAGGAGCTTGTAGAAAAGTTTAAAAAAAAAAAAAAAAATAATAATAAGGTTTAGTCGGTTGGTTGATTTGTTTTAACGGTTATCAACTTTTTGCAGGATATTCAAAACCAGAAAATATTTTTAGATTGTCAGATATTTTTGAAGATAATATTATACTGATACAAGTCCTACTAATTAACCCATAGATGGGGAGAATAGGTGGATTCATACATTTCCCAAGAATATTTGCGCGCTAAAACGAACCTGACTAGAATTAGAATTCGGATCTTCGAGCCGTTAACCATTATACCACCCTCACATCCAAGCTTACAGCACCTGGTATTCACAAGCAGTTTCCCCATCACCGTACTGTCCAGTCTACGTTGCTTAACTTCGTTGATAGTACGCGAAACAGTGTTTCAATGTGGTATGGTCGTAAGGTTAGCAGTTTTTTTTTCAGAAATATTTAAGCGGAAGATGACCTAACAGTAAGCAGCATAGAGCAATGGATCCCCTGGGAAAAGGGATGAAAATTCATCTTTCTACAATACGACTATTAATAAAAGACGCTCTCTCCAAATACAAAAACAATTCTCAATTCAAGACCTGCAAACGAAAAAAAAGCAATGCTGGATCGGGGGATTTAAATGTGGCCGAGACCCCGCTTCGTTGGGAAGAAGTCAGGGGTCATTAACTGGCGCTTGAGGAGTACCCAAAAGAGGAAATGCTGAGGGCATTTTTCGTCCTCAATCCACGCTACAAATCAACATTAAACTCGACCTAGTGTCAAATTCCTTTCGAGTTGGAGTGCGTTTAAATATCTGCGCGTTAATGATGGCCGGCATGTAATTGAAATGAGCCAACAGATTCATGATCTCGGAGTTAGTAAGCTCATGAAGGAGACAATGTAAGGAGCTCAATGCTCAAGAACGTCCTGCCTTTTGGAACCTTGCGGCAGGACAGACCAAGATTCGTCAACGGATATAGAATTTACAATGAGATTTCAAGGAATCGCTAGTGTAATAATTTCGATCCTCACGTGATAGTGCAATCTTATAATCCTACATCTAGACTATAGACTAAATATCTATACCATTTATAAGGAAAGGTTTGGGTGGGCAATGGTTACAGACTAACCTAACAAACGATTGGTTAGGTAATTCGATCCAGTTACCGCGCTATCATCGATACGAACTAATAGCGAATGTATATCCAATTTTTCTAAAATTCGATTTACAGTACTTCGCTTTTTACGAAAGCACTACATTTGTACTCGTTTCTCCATTATCCGAAATGGCGTTAAACAAAGAAGCAATCACCATTAATTTATATGATAATTTTTTTCTTAGCGTTTTTCGATGTGAAAGTATAGATAGGATAGTATTATTGATTGTTTAACCCAAGGTATTGTCATATTATACATTTAGTAACCATTCAATACATTTGGCAAACCTGTCCTAAACAAACGTGCCATTATACAATTAGCAATTTTTCTACAATCATTGCAATATCAATAGTTGTTTGTGGGAACGCTCAAACAATTTCCTGTATGAATTAATAGTAATTTATGACTCTTTACGCTATTTCGACTTACGAAATATTTTGTAGGAAAATTATTTAACACTGGGTTAGAGGAAATCTATGGGAACCTGCTGTAAAATGGTTCAACTGGTCTTTCATACTATTGCTATTGAAGTTTGATACTCACTGGAAACTTCATTATTATAGTCATTAAGAATAATAAATTTATATTTGTCAGGCCTAGAGTCAGTGTAAAAAATGTCTGGCGTTTTGTTTCTCTATTAATCCACAGCTTGTTATTTACTGAGGATAGATTAGTCTGGTAGGTACTCATCAGACTAGACGATCCGCTGAGAGAGGCAATGGGAAACCACACCAGTTTCTTTCCAAATGCACATGTCAATTCGAAAATCACAAAACGGAAGCTGTTGAGAGCCATGATCGTCTATGTTATTAAAAGAAGTGGGTGGGGCTTACTAATCAACAGGAATTCATAAACAGCACAGGAGGGGAAATAAGCTCTTGGTGACATTCCAACTTATATCGCCTTTGTCCCAGGGAAGCCTGATTGAATGTGCCGGCTGCTTCCACAGCTAAGCTACAAGAACTATTCTTCTGTTTTTTTAACCATTTCACCCCAAGCAAGCCAATAAAGCCACCAAGACACAGGTTGTTACTGAGTGTGAAAGTATAGAAAAAAGAAAAAGATTATTAAAGAGAGAGAAAAAGGAAAGAACAAAAATTAAGACAGAATGTAACTATTGACATTGATTTTCAAAAATTTCAACGCAAAATTGAATGGAAAAGCAGGAAGTCCGAAGAGAATTCCACCAGCGAGAAGTGCGATAGAAGAAACTGTTAGCATAGAAGTTATGGTTACATCTAGCTATTTCAACTTTAAAATGAGACCTAGCCGCCAATCTAGTACTTAGCTTTAATTCGTAAAGTTTACGTAGCGAAAAGGATTATGAATCAGACCTGATCTATTCAATAATTTATCATTCCATACCACGATCTCTCTTGGTGCCATATTTAATTATTCTTACAATAGTACAATGAGTAAGAGTGATATTTTTTATTACCTGAAAAATTGTCAATCATTATTATCAGATCTTTGACTAGTAAGTTTCCGATGAATTACACTTAAGTTAATGATCGAAAGAGCTTGTGAGTTCCACAAACTATAAAATACCCGTGGAAATACGCCTATTGCATTGTTAAATATTTCAGTTTAACAACTTTAACAAAATATTTCAAGATGAAAGTAGAGATTATCGTAGCTTACTTGAAGGAGATTGGTTTATATTACAAATTATAGTAAAATGCATAACTGGTGACTTATGGATCCAACGACGCAAAGGTTGGTTACATGATATATATTTAATAAAAAAAAATCCTTTTGGTATTAAGTAACCAACAAAGTTGATATGCCGTTAAAACAGAACACCCGGGTTAGTACGAAAGAATGTAGAAGAGTTGCCGTTCAGGACAACTTTCATTTTACGTTTACATAGGAACGCCTGCATCAGCTCAAAAACCGTGACCGGAGACACCGTAGCTTTTCAGCTTGTGGAGAAGACCTGAATGCCAGAACTTGTCAAAGGCTTTCGATATGTCCAATGCTTCAGTTTTTTTTTTTTTAATCTAAATCATGATAGACTATTTCCGCAATTATCGTCAGTACATAAGTAGTTGATTTGGAGAGACGAATGTCGTATTGCTTGTCGGAGAAAAGGCCCTGCGATGAGAGATGATTCAGCATTGATTAAGGCCTCTAGAAGTTTACCAAAAAGAGGCAGAAGTTGGATGGGCCAAATGGTTCAGCAGAGTTTTTAAAACTGGAATAACAGACAATGACTTTCAGCAAGCAAGAAAGCGGGAGTTTAGAGAGAACATGACTTCGAGAGTACACTTCTTAATGTCTATTACAGGGATGCCATCGAGTTCACATACTTTGTGGGGATCAAGTTTAGAGATGATAGTAGAATCCATGGAAGGGGTTATATGCACATCCCCCAATAATCAGTGGGAAGTTAGGCAGGGATAAACCAGATGAGTCAAGAGTAAAGTTTGAGGAAAATTTACGGTCAAAGTATTCAGCTTTATCAGCAGAGGATGATAACACCTCAAATTGATTGAAGAAGTGGGGGATAGAGACCTTGCACTTAATTAGTATCGAAATTCCAGAGACGCCAGTAGGCATGAGAGCCTAAGTTTTTAGATGCTATGCAGTGCCTCGTTCTCTCAGGGACTTAGCTTCATGGAGGAGTCGCTTAAATTTATGAGCAGTAGCAAATAGGCACCTGTTATGACGATAGCTGAAAATTGTTTTCTCTGTGCTATGGCGACCGAACTTGATGTGAAACTTGGAGGGGATTGCGGTTCCACCTTGTACTTCTGAGAAAGAATGAAAGCATCCATGCCAGATTTGATCCAAGAAGAAACCTCAGTGGCGCAATTTCCTATTGGGATGTTGAAGATGTTAGTTCAAGGGGCGTCATAAAGTCCCGGAATGAGTACCAGTCAGCGTGCTGATAATGGAAAGCTGGGTTCCTGTTTAATGGATGCCTGGTAGGAGATATTAATAGCGACCACAGAGTGGTCTAAATTACCAAGAGGGCAGTATTGTGAAGCTCGCCAAGAGCGAAGAGAGGAGGTAAGAAATAGATCCAATAGAAAAGCATGTTGCTTGGTTTTGCTAGGGAAACGAGTAGGGAAGATCACGATTTGAGTGAGGGAATGGGCGGTGGGAAAATTTAATGCCTGTATACGGGAAAAAATCAGTACCTTTAGAATGTTTCAGCCACGTGTCGTGATGAGCATTAAAGTCACCGAAGACGATGTTCACAGATGGAAAGAAAGTGTCTTTTCTATTCTGTCAGCCATTGCGTCTAGTATATCCGCAGTCTTTGGAAAAAGCGGGGTGTGTGATAAAGGAAAAAGAGATAGCTGACAGAGTTTAGTAGGGAAGGACGGAAGTAGATGAAAGAATAGTCAGCCGTCTCGAGAGTCAATTCCCTGACCATCGGATACATTTTCTTGTCAAGACATTAAAAAAACTCCCACTCGGTCCAGTGGGTGCGCATACCGCGGAGGAGAGAGGGAGAGAAAGACAGAGAGAGGGGGGAGAGAGAGAAAGACAGAGAGGGGGGAGAGAGAAAGACAGAGAGAGGGGGAGAGAGAGAAAGACAGAGAGAGGGGGGAGAGAGAGAAAGACAGAGAGAGGGGGGAGAGAGAGAAAGACAGAGAGAGGGGGGAGAGAGAGAAAGACAGAGAGGGGGAGAGAGAAAAGACAGAGAGAGGGGGAGAGAGAGAGAAAGACAGAGAGAGGGGGGGAGAGAGAGAAGACAGAGAGAGGGGGGAGAGAGAAAGACAGAGAGGGGGAGAGAGAGGGAGAGAGAGGGGAGAGAGACAGAGAGAGAGAGGGGAGAGAGAGAAAGACAGAGAGAGGGGAGAGAGGGGAGAGAGGGGAGGGAGAGAGGGGAGGGGAGAGGGGGAGGAGAGAGACACACACACAGAAACACAGAGAGAGAGGGAGAGAGAGACACAGAGAGAGGGAGAGAGTGACACAGAGGGGGAGACAGAGAGAGAGAGAGAGAGAGGGAGAGAGAGAGAGAGAGAGAGCACACACACACACCCTTTTTTGGGGAGTTCCATCCACTCGAGCGTTGTTGCTATCATATACAAAAATTGATCACCAGCCTTTTTCTTTGCGACATATATTAGGCCCACCGGCTCTGCTCCATAAAAAACAAAAACAACAAAAAAAACCCCAAAAAACAACGTTTTTTGATTTACTGTAGTGCTACTACAGTACTTGGTCATATGTGACTGTTGGATTCATGCCTTTCCCAGAAACATTAAATCCGATATTAGAAACCACAAGCGGAATTCGAACCGTTCGCAGATCCAGTCTTATGAACTGATAGCCGCATCACCAACCAATACTTATATCCACACCCACATATTCATTATCGCTTCGTGCATTTCTTTCTTTCAATCCCTTCTCTCTTCGCCCCAGGAGTTCTATCTTCATAAATTTATAAAATAAATGCACTCACATTACCCTGATAAAAAAAAAAAAAAACTCCATTTGCTCCTGGCTAATAAAATAGCAAATTGGCAATGCTGGAAGAAGCTTCCCTTCGAAAAAAAAAAAAAAAAAAAAAAAAAAATATCCTGTGTCTGTGAGAAAGAGTGTCTAGCAAAAATTCATTCGCCTTAAGACATTTACATTTTTTTCGAACCAAGTCTTCGTTATCTATGATAAAGTTTCGCAAAGTAGCACGTCTGTGTAGATATCTGTCCCGGGGGTGTTTGAATATGCCTGTAATAAATATATACCTTATGTAATCTAATATTTCATTATATCCTGAGATTTCAAGTGGGTTGCTATTTCGTGCTAAACTAAAGAATCTTGCAAGCATGAAGATTCAAGAGTTGCTTGACGAGAATTGCATTTTATCTCGTTAATGTAGATTTTGTTCGTGTCAAACAATTTTTTCTGATAATGGTTGTCCAGCAAAACATGTCGAAGGAACAAAATTCAAATTATCATATGTATAATAAAAAACCCCCCAAAAAACGAGCTTACGACGTAACACATTTAGCTTACCTCACAACACTCACCAACTGTCTAACTGATGCCCTGATGATGACTTAAGCTGAAAGCTTAGACCCTATTTCCTGTACTTTTCTTCCGAAAGGAACCTCGGACAATTTCTGACGGAATTTCTTCCTCGTGTGAGAAGGATTATTCGTAATTTGGAAAAGTCGATCATTAAAATTAATCGACACAAAATGTGACGCTTTTAATAGTATCTACGTTAAAGAATATATATATATATATATATATAACACATAAGATTATATAATTCAATTATAAATGCATACATATAAATATGCACATCCATCCTATATAAAAGAAATGACAAGATATACATACATACAAAATACATATTAATAAAAGTGCATAAGCATACATACAAGCAAATAGCAATATACTTATGTATATTAGTAAGTATACAATCAAACTAAATCTGAATGTAAAGGAAAAGTAAATAAATTAATTTAGATATATTTAAAAAAATGAGATGCATGTCTTGAATTGAAACAACCTGGTTCAACATTTTCAAGATGTATTTGTTTTTATGCTCAGATGTGACCATTAATTCATTACTTTTATTTAGTAAATTAGGGTTATTTATATTTTTTTTTAAAACTGTCTATTTTTCTAAAAGGCAAATGTCACATCTTTCGCCTTTGCCATTATTTGATGTAATTGTAGCCATTATTTCCAACATCATTTTTGCTACAGTTCCACCATCCTTTATTTTCCAGTAATATGAACTGTATTATTTTTATATTTATTGTTTGGGATTATAAAATCTATTTTCCATGTTGAACCAATGTAAAATGTATTTTCTTTATCAGATTTTATGTTAGCTGTATAAACTATATTATTAGTCATGCATTGGCCCTTTTAAGGGGACAATTACATTCATTTTTTTATGCTCATTATAGTTGTTAGTTTTGCAAGTTATATATTTATTCATTAATAATATATTGTTGTTACGATGGAATATAGTTTTTTAGATTCCTAACGCTGTTGTAGCTTTCTTTAAAGTTGTTGAATTTTTTAAATCTATATCCATTAGCTTCAGAAAGATTCTACCGACATAAGTTTTTTTATATTACAGTTATAAGCGGTGGAGTGGGGTGGTAAACCATAACACATGGCGATGTTTTTTGTATTTTTATGTTATTTTTTCTTTTTTCATATATTCCATAATTACATTTGTTTTTACATATTTAACTTTATCTTCATCAAATATTTCCTTATTGCTGGAGTTAGTTGTCAACCTATATCGTACGGATTTATGTAAATGCTTAAGTATAATAGTGGGGGGTGTCATTTGATTCGCTATTTACGTATTTCTGTTTGTGTATATATACAGTTTGTATCTACCAGTATTCAAATCCAAGGTCTCGCCAAGAAAGTTGATCACTTATGCATTTGTTGTTGTAGTGATTTTTAGATCATGATATTTTAACAATTTCACCAGCTCTTTTCTTGACTTGTCTATAATTCTTGGATCTCTATAACGTCCTATATTATTGATATTGAACAAATATCTCAGTCGTCACATCAGGAAAATCTACTGAAGTATATACCTGTCCCATGCCAATTTTGAATTCCTTATTGTTTCGTTTTGTCCACAGACATCCATTATAATACATCATGGGTTTTTGCGCCTACCTTATTATTTTGATTTCTTTATCGCTGATGTTACAATAGTTTTGGGTTAAATTCTTCAGCAAGTCTTCGGTAACGGACGAATAAAAATCGTTTATATCGAATTGGATGAATGCAGTCATTTTTGTAAAACCAGTTAATAGCTTCTTTTGTACAATGCCACTGGCTAATCCCTAAAGCAATTCTCGTATATTTGCATGAGATTTCGAGAATGCATTTTCTAATTTTCCAGTGTTATTTTTCCAATTATCATTAAGGGTTGTTTTGGAAATTCGGTTTATGGTCTTTAATAGTGTTAAGTTAACGCAACTTAATTGTATTCTGGTTGGTCTTCCGTACTTTATAATTACAGCACGATTATAAACACAAAATTACATTTAATTACTGCGGGTCTTCTGATTAGTCAAAACGATACAATTTACAACGCGCTAAAAAACGATCTATCTCATAAGGACACTTACGAAGTGGATGCGGCTTTTAATTAATTTTATAATATTTTAACAATTTAAATGTAAATTCTATTATAATTAAAGAAATAAATAAATGTATTAAAAATACATTTTTCATCGGAAAAATTTTTTGCTTTCAGAAAATATTGTTCATATTCCTAAAAAACAACTAAAATCAAATAAAAGCATTTGAAATTAAATAATATATTTGTTTTGAGTTTTGTATGTACAATTCAGAGATGATTTTCAGGTGTGTGTGTGTGTGGGGATCCAATTTAAAAAAAAAAAAAAAAACAACCCCAAAACATGATTTGCATTCCTCAAAGCCTTGTGCTTTTAATAACTATTGTGATTACTAAAGTGGACTCGATCGAATTTCTAGCGTTTTCATAAAATTAGTTTGGGGGTGGGTAATAAATATATAAAAAAATGTTTCTGCCATGACTTTAATAAAAAAAACAAAAAAAAAACACATTCATAATTTCGATCATCTGTGAACAGTTTCTGAAAGTTTCATTAACATCCAACAATTATTTTTCTTTTTGCAAGATTTTCCAAATTAATGTGCGTCTCCCCCCCAAAAAAAAACCGTGCTAAAAATTTTATATGCCATTTTACTAGTTCCGCTGATACAAAGAGAAACAAGGTTTTTTTAATCAAAATTTAGAATGTTCTAAAAAGGAAAAAATTTTAAAATAATTAAAAAAAACTTTGGACGATAAAATTTTTTTTTCGTCAAGTTTGGCTTCTTTTTCATCATGCTATGCTCTTCTTTTAGCGATCTCATGGAGGTTCCTATGCCAAACGTAATCTTGAGGTGCTGAGTGTGTACTAACCCTTACTTATATATAATTTGAAAATATATCAGTTTACCATAATGCTGTAGTGAAACACTATCTGGATATAGTTTTTTTTCCCAAAACTAAAAAAAAAAAAATTATGTCTCACGGCATTAAATCTAGCAATGAAAATAACCGGTATTACCATATGAACATAAGAGAAGGATTTATTATGAACTATTACCGTATTTGATGGCATATAAGGCGCAATTCTTTTTTTTTTTTACTAAAAATATCTTTTAAAATTCCACTGCGTCTTTTATGCCATATGTACATTTGCTAATTTTACTAATTACTATTTTTTTCTTGATTTTCCTTGCTGAAATTGGGGTGCATCTTGTACATCCGTGCGTCTTATATTCCGTCAAATACAGTAATTTTATTTTAGTGAAGTGGGTTAGCAACTATTAATTATTTATATAATGAAAGGGAGCTAACTTAATCTCATGTAATATAAAATTATTAACATTACTAAAGGAAAAAGATAATATTGGGTTGGTGCAAAAATAATGACGTAAGAATGTCGTTTTTGACGTCAAAAAACGACATTATTACGTCATTATTTTTGCACCAACCTAATATAACTAAATCAAAACTTTTAAAAACCCATAAAAATCTGGAAATATATATAATAAAGTAAAATCATTTGTTAGTTTCTGGCCTTTGGCCGAGATCATTTCAAATAATATAATTAAGCCCAAGCCGCAAGGACCCTAAGCCCCAGGGATCCTCCCTCCACAAGCAGTACCATTCATTCGGGAAGGGGCTGGGTTTATTGCCCGGATCCTGAAGTGTCTCCAAAAGTGGAGTGCCGGGGCGGTGGGGAAGCACGGACAATTTTTCCACGGTATTTCTGTTCAACCCACTTTAAACCTCGACCTTGTGTCACGTTCAGTAGTAACGTGAGTGCGTTAAAAAAAATAAATAATTCCCTTTGGAAAGGCATGTATCCATCTCTCCCTTCACGTAACGTTTAGGGATAAATTAGCAGATTGAATTGACCTCTCTTTCTTTGGTTGGAAACAGGTTTCGGAAAGAAACCAGTAGTGAAATCTACTCCTCCCAGTGAAGAATGAATGGCTAACAATCCCAACTCGTAAAAGGGAGCTTTATAAAATAAAGACTGTCGCGTAGCATAAAGAGAGGTTACATCATGAAGGTTAAATTAAAAGAGAAAAAAGAAAGTCAACTGACCGTAGTGAGGCGACCAGGAAGCAGACAATTCGGCTGGCATCTGTCGTGATAAGGATCCATTGTCTGGTAAACTCTTCCGAGACGTCGGTTCAATCCCTTTGTAAGTAAACCTAGTGAGGTCATCTTCACTTTTCCACACGTCCGGTTTGTTTGCGTCATCGTTCGGAAAGTTCTGGTTAGAAATACCTTCGTTCAATAGTTGCTCAGAATTTGAACGCTTATAGATTCCGACCAGACGAGTAGCACTTCTACTTCTGTAAGACGCGTAAGTATCCCCGGAATATCTAGGAAGACAAAAAATAAGTAATTAAACAGGAGTCCTTTACAGCACTTGAAAGAAAATGTAATAAACATGCTTGAATTTAGATAATATTTATCACAACGTTTCAGCCGTTGTACGCTCCGGCCTTCTTCAGGTGGAATGTCGAACTGAACCCTTTATTTCGCTCACTGGGGTAGACTGTTCTAGTTCCACGTGCCATGTTTAATGGATGTCAATTATCAGTTATCTCCTGTTAATTCCCCTCTCCAAGTTCTCCGTCTAAACCAGGTATTGAACTCACTCTCATTGCGAGCGAAATAAAGGATTCAGTTCGACATTCCAACCACCCGAAGAAGGCCGGAGCGTACGACGACCAAAACGCTGTGATAAATATGGCAACAAAGATGAGGATGATAGTCCGAGTAATGTAAATAGTGTACATAATAACTCATCTCAGAAATATAGACAGATAATGCTTGAAAATAGTTTATGTTTTTAAAAAACGTATTTGTGGATGTAATGGCTTTCGGCACTGAAAGTGAAATTTGTGAGCGAAATTCAAATCCCCTCCCCGTTTGTTGCGATGACTTTTGCACAAATAAATTGGTTAATTTGCAGTGTAACGCCCACGTTGAGTTAGCATTAAAAATTTCCAGAATACTTACATTTATATTATGAAATGGACAAAGTCCGACAATTATTTTAAGACATTTTTTTATGTTTCTACGTTCTTTTTATAGATATAAATATTTAAGTAAATGCTTTGTTTATAATAAACAGTACTAACAACATTTACCGGCTTGAATGTCCGAGAAAATTTTATAGGAAATATGCGTCCTCTGACAGGAATCGAACCTGTATCCTATACTGAACCGTCAATGTTGTTAATACTGTTTTTTATAAACAGAGCATTTACTTAAATATTTGTATCTATAAGAACGCATAAACAAAAAAAATGACTTAAAATTACATTTATATGTAATTCTACATGCTCTATTCGAATCTGGCTTGATTAATATGATAAAATCTACTGTTTCGGAGTTATCGAATATAAATGTAATTTTAAGACATTTTTGTCTACGGATCTCAGCTTCGCACTTACCTGTCTTATGTCAAAATACTTCCCAGATATTTAAATTTCCGCACCTTCTTGGTTTTAGTGTCGCCAACCTGCAAATCGCATTTCGGGCTTATCCTTTTACTGATGACACTTACCTTTCCTAATAAGCCATCGTAATTCATAGATGGCGGGTAAGAATATGTGGAGAGCCATAATCGCCTACGTCCTGAATTGACATGGCATGACAAATGTTTTAGAAAGCATCCCAATACGGGATTTTAAATCTAGCATTACTGGGCCGCTCAAATTATTTTTTTTTATACAGTAGAATCCCTCATATCCGGAGTGTTCCATATCTGGACATGATTCTAATGTGTATGTTTGAACTATTTTGGGTGATATGTAACAGATTTGAAATTTCTGTTTTTAAGGAAATTTACTTTGGATAATTGATTATGCTTATTTCACCCTAATGACTTGTATCGGTGCAAAAGAGGAAAGGATGACAACGAGACACATCTGCAACAAGATGGCGACGAGATGCATGATTCCAATGAAACTTGGACTGAAATTGAAAAAGCTATTGTAAAAGTTGTCAGTTTTATGGTAAGAAAGCCACGAAAGGCCCCTACTCAAAAGGTAGGTATTACACGAGGAATTATTACAAAGCGATTTAAGATTCAGTTCGAATTTCAGAGAATGTTACTTAATACGAGAGATATCTGAAGAAGGTCGGAGAATACCACGACAGAAGCATTGTGACAATAAGATAAAAAAAGCAGAATAACATTTAGAATAAATCACTGTATAATATAATTCACTGTATAATAATTCCTTATTGCAAAAATTCAAACAGGGTTTCATATCACGATTTTAGTCTTAAATCTTTAACGCCACTTCGCACTTGTTTTAATTAGAAAAAAAGATTAAAAAAATATAAACTTCAATTTTTCTAAATCTGTCTATATTTCTAAGATGAATCATCGTAATTATTTTTAAGTTGCCCGGACTGTTGTCCTCATCTTTGTTGCCAATCACCTGAAGAAGGCCGGAGCGTACAACGACTGAAACGTCGTGAATATAGCAATAAAGATGAGGACAACAGTCCGAATAATGTAAATAGTGAAAATAATTACCATACCTCCTCTCAGAAATGTGGACAGATCATGAAGGCCAGAGCGTACAACGGCCGAACCGTCATGAATATGGCAATAAAAATGAGTCCGAACAATGTAAATAATTTCTCAAAAGTATTTAAAATTGTTTTTATCAAGATATTTTCAGTCCGATTTATGTCTCGGGATTAGAGCTGCAGACACCAGGACGTACTCCTGACCCTGCCCATTATTTTTTAAACGCTACCAGCGTAAGACAATAAACAGCACCGTGATATAAACAAACAGTTTAAATGAGAAAGAAAAAACGTAACAAATTAAGTCCTACTTATTACCATTAACCGCGTCACTTTAAACGATTACTTCGCTACTTACGGAAATATAAAATGTTTTAGTTGACAAATGGCTATGAAAAGTTACTTGATTATTTATGATTAATTTGTTTAAATAATTCACTAACCGGTTTGCATTACGTGTTAATAATTGTAAGAAAAATGCTGCACTAAAATAAGTAACCAAATAATCGTTTTAAGTTTTTTGAATATCAGAACAACAACAAAAAAAAAAAGATTTGGAATACAAGAAATTCAAACAGTACCTTCCTTCCCCAAGTCTCATGTCTCTACAGGAAATAAGTGATCACCCCCACCCTATTCCTTTAATAATTAAATTGTGCACTGCCATGATTATTATTGGGAAAGGGTGGTATTCTGGTGTTTTAAATTCAAAGATTTAATGTCCACCATAAAACTGGATGTTAATGATAGCTTTCTTTCTCGCTTCCATTTTCGGACGTTGGTCCTTAATGGGTGACAGCCATGGTCTCATTAGGTCTGCTTGATTTTAAAAATTCGGACTCTAATCAGACTTTAAAAAAAATTATAAATCGACTTGTCATTTCACTGGGTTTTCCTGCTGAGTAGAAAAATGCCAGTGTAAAACTTATAATCAATGTCCTTCATTCTGTCAGTAAAGTTTGATTCAATTTCTAACTATTATTCCATTTCTTATTGATTTTTGATTATTATTTTTTTTTTATTTTAAAAAATAGCAATGCATTTACATTATACGAAATCAGATCCCTATTTTCATATGACAACATGCAGACATATTGCCCAAACTATTTAAAAACTGCAAAACTTAGTTCTCAATCGCCAAGAATATCTATCAAGAAAAAATACTTCGTTACTGCAGAAGCTTACGACATCAAAAGTGCCGAGCTGTAGTAGCGAAGAAAAAAAACAACTTTGGAAACGCTAAAACACTTGCATGTGTATGACAGATTCAAATGTTAATTTATTCGTACAATTTCTTTAGGAAAAAGTCATGTGACGGATTTGAAAATTATTTAACTTCCTAAAATATTATTTTGTTAAACTAAAGCAAGAGACATTTTACACAGGATGCACCAAATGTTTGAAATAACACCTTTATCGATTGATAAATCTGCCATATGCCAAATTTATTCTCATTTGTAGTTATTGCATAATAGGGTTACCATACTAGCAAAAGTCACACCTCTCGTTATAAACTTAAATTACAGTAGATAATTATCGTTAACGCCTTTATTTCGAAACCTAAAAAAAAAAAAAAAAACATTTCAGTCACCATAAAAAGCAGAAATAAAAAAAAATATTTTAAAGTAAAAAGAGCAAGGATTTATTGCAAAACAATTTCAAAATCTGAGAAAGATGTAGTTTTACTTTAAAGTTGCCTGCAAATAAAAAAAAAACAAACAAACCTTTGTTGTTTCGTTTCATACTTAAAATGTGTTGCTATTCTAAAAACGAAGTTACCTCCCTTTAACTTTCCTCTCGAGTTATCTGCCGATAATTAAATGGCTTTATCTTAAAACTACATTGTTAAAGAATAATTTTTTTTTTTAATCACATTCATTTTCACATTATTATTTTTTTAATTACATTTTATCGATATTTCACTCAGACCATCAACTTACAGGTAGTAGACATTGTGGGATGGAAATAAAACAATCTTTCGTAGTTTGACAGCCTGAATAAAAGATTTCGGAATCCTTTTATTCCCCTTACTAAAGTCTTCTCATTCTCTTTCACTCTCAGTAACCCATTGCATCTTAGTGACTTTATTGCCTCGCTTGGAGTGAAAATGATTTTAAAAAAAAGATGAAGTTCATTTTAATAGGTTTATCGTCACAGACATGAATTCAGGTGGCAACAGAAAATGGTTGAAAATTTCTAAATCGTATTTATCGCCTTGAATGAAAAATAAATTACTGTTTGCAACTATTTTTCATTGTAACGCTTCTAACTATTTCAATAAATAATTAACGTTTACTATTCGGAAACAGTGGCATATAAAATATGAAAATAAACCACCCAATAAAAATTATTGTACTTCCTACAGTGCACATTTTTTAAAGTACAATATTAATCACGCATCACTTATTTGATCTGTTATCCTCAGAGCGACGTTTAAGAGCCATTAGATCAAGGACACACACACATATATTTTACAGGGTGATTGAAAAGTAACTCCCCATTTTAAAATATTTATAGTTTATTAACTATAATTTTTTTACAAGAAATGGGTACAAGAGGAAAGTTTAGCATGAAGTTTTTTTTTTTAAATTCGACATGGGCATCAGATTTCTCTACCAACTTTTCCAGCCGCCCAAGAATCGCGTCAACTGATTTTACCAGGAACTCTTCTGGTATGGAATACATAACTTCTTGTATTCACCCTTCAAGTTCTTGTTTGATATAGTAGACCTGCTCCATTAACAAACCACAAAGAAAAAAGTCATAGGCTGTTAAGTCAGGACTCCTTCTTGGCCACTCATACATAAATTAGGGGATTACTTTTCAATCACCCTTTATATAATGATTTTTTATGTTGGGGTCTGTAAATTTCGTTGTGCACTGCACAGTAAAAAGAAAAATTACTATAAATATTTATAATTTTTTTTTTTTTGACCGATTTCCTAAAACGGTTCCTGGTACACGAATTTTCTAAACGCTGTTATAAACTTACTAATTATTAATAAAATGTGTGGAAATTCATCTTCCATAAACGAACATAAAAGCAAATTTCCCATTATGTTTATACCTGTAAATACCAGTTTGAATGGGACAGGTGATTTGTTGAGTCCTTTAAAAATATCTGACCGTTTCATGAAAAGAATTTTACTTTTAATTTATGATTTTTTTTAAACATCTGTCTACAAATTTATTCCCGTTAAAGTCTCGCCAATGATTTAAATACCTAAATTTAACAGGGTCGGTATTTCGCTAATTTATAGACTGCTTTAATATAGAGTTTATCATATCACGGTTAAGTCAGTTTGAATATTCAAGCGATTTCAAACTTATGAAATTCGAATGTTTGGAAAACTACATCCAAGATATTTCAAAACGGAAAGAAAGGTTCAAGTAATCCATGTTAACCAGGAGGTAAACGCTACAGAACAGCTATTCGAAATTAAATTCAAAATCTCAATATTTATTGTAAAGAAAAAAAAAAAAAGGAAAAAAGATTGCTTCGTCTTCAAAAAAAGAAGTGTAACCAATTGCTGTGCTGAAATGAAGTGGCTTTTAATAGCAAAACTCAAAATCACAGAGATAACTAAAGAAAAATGAACACTTTGAGGCATATTTCTTTTTCTTTGAAATACTCCGTCATCAATTAATCGAGCTTCGTGCTCAATAAAATGGCGGCACATAATACAAGCTTTACTTAGATGTATATGAAGTAAAAAAGTTATATCAAAAAAGGAACCAACACGCAGATACGATATAATTAAAAAGTGGTCGGAAATTTAAACTATAAATCGTTAAATGACAATTAATTAAAAGGAGCTTTTTTTTTTTTACCTGCGATATGATGTTTGGAGTTGTATTTGAACCATATTCCCGTGAGATGCCGACATGATTTTTTATTTTATTTATTTAGATATTTTTTTTCTGTTTCGATGCATAATTTTTAATAATAATAATAAAAAAAACGTTAACACGCTTGACTAATATTACTTAAAATGTTTGGTCAAACCATTCTTGAAGAAGAACGAGGGAGATTAAAACAAATGACCTTTCGTTATATCTAAATAAAAGCTTTAAAAATAATGGTCATTCCCGGAAACTTTGTAATGGGAAGGAAGAAAGAATGAGAGAGAGAGAGAGAGAAAGAAAGAGAAAATAAAGAATGAAAGAAAGATAGAGAAAAATGAAAGAAAGCGAAAAATAATGAAAGAAAGAGAAAAAGAAAGAAAAAGAAAGAAAGAGAAAAAGAAAGAAAGAGAAAAAGAAAAGAAAGAAAGAGAAAAAGAAAGAAAAAAGAGAAAAAGAAAGAAAGAGAAAAAGAAAAGAAAGAAAGAGAAAAAGAAAGAAGAAAGAGAAAAAGAAAGAAAGAGAAAAAGAATGAAATAAAGAAAGAGAAAAAGAAAGAAAGAAAGAGAAAAATAAAGAAAGAGAAAAAAGAGAAAAGAAGGAATGAAAGAAAAAAAGAATGACAGAAAGAAAGAGAAAAGTGAAAGAAAGAAGTAAAGAAAGAAAGAAAGAGAAAAGAAATAAAGAAAGAGAAAAAGAAGGAAAGAAAGAGAAAAGAAAGAAAGAAATTGAAAAGAAAGAACGAAAGAAAGAAAGAGAAAAAGAAAGAAAGAAATCAATCAATCGAGACTGTAGAGGCAGTTTATGCGGATATGTATGGAAGATAACGTTGAACTCTAGACTTGAACAGGTTAAGATTGTAGACATCGGGAAGCATCCTCTTGGGAGTCGGTCCCACAGAATAGTGGTTCGCAGGAAGGAGCTGCTTGAGTTAAACTAGAATCTCACTAATGAAATATGAATAGAATGAAGGTGGTTCACTACAATGTGCGTGGGGGATAGCGAGTCTTAACCGTGAAGTTAGAAATGGTGGAACTAAAGAATATTTATTTCCCCGAAAAACTCCAGCATATACAGAGAACTCACTGACACAGATAGAGCAAGTTTTCCGAAAATAAAAAAAAAAAATTTTTTATTTTCATACATGGTTATTTTTATACATGGTTATTTTCATACATGGTTATTTTTATACATGGTTATTTTTATACATGGTCATTTTTATACATGGTCATTTTATATTTTAATACATGGTTATTTTTATATACATGGTTATTTTATACATGGTTATTTTCATACATGGTTATTTTCATACATGGTTATTTTTATACATGGTCATTTTTATACATGGTTATTTTCATACATGGTTATTTTCATACATGGTTATTTTTATACATGGTCATTTTTATACATGGTTATTTTCATACATGGTTATTTTTATACATGGTTATTTTTATACATGGTCATTTTTCGTGATTATATTGGAGGTGCAGGTATAAATTTGCTAGCTGAAATCAAAATACATCTGAATTAGTTACGCTACATCCCATACAGGTACGCTTGGGAAAGGTAAGAATATATCTCTTTCTCCCCCAGCTATGGATTAAATAGCAGGACTGACTTTTTTATTTACTTATTTATATTTTATTTTTTTCTGTTTTCGATGCCTAAGGTTTCATAATAATAAAAGAAATCGTTAACAAGCTCGGACAATACGATTTAAAATGGTTGGTCATACCATTCTTGGGGGAGGTTAAAACAATGAAAAATATTTTAGTTATATCTAAATAAAACCATTTATATATAATGGTCAGTAAAAGAAAGAAAGAAAGAAAGAAAGTTTATTCTGGCGCGAGGCAAGTATCAAGCGTGGATCGAACTCATCCCATATACGATTTGGTCTCCAAGACGTGGGGTGTATTTCGGGTAGGCTCTTTTTCCTTGAGGTAGTAACCAGTCTAGGAGAAGGAAAGGTACATTTCAAGCTCTAGACACCCCACTGCTGCCATACTTGTAATGCCCCTTAGACTCTAATGGGTTACGGTAATCGTACCCTGACTGTTGTGAGGGAGAATATTTCTCTACACGTTTGGACTCGTCCGTCGGACGAAAGACATAAAAATACTCCGACATCAAGAGGAGTAGCAGCAGCAGCAGCTTTTGCTGAAAACAGTCATTCACGGCTAAACATTCTCTTTCCTAGTTTCTATTCTACATTATGTTTCCGTATACCAAAAGGTAATAAACTTGTTGTTAAACCAATTCCGGTTTTCTACTGTTGTTTTTGATAACTCATTTACAACACAGACATTATTATTATTATTATTATTATCCATTTTCAAATCACTCTTCATTTTGTAGGTTGTCAGCTATGTAGGCCCGCTCTAAATGTGGCTTTACATACATCCCTGTTGCTAACATTGAAACACATTATCTACCGTGCCTAACATCCACTGTTTACACTTTCTACAAGCTGCAATGAATGTTAATTTTTTCGACATGGAGAAATTCAAGTATGCGCCTTTGTTTTACACACTTTCATATCGGAAATCATTTTTCCATATTGTTGATAACTGGGAATAAATAAGGGATATTGGCAGGGAGGTTGAGCCTCATCTACCATTCTTGTGATTTTATGGAACAGACTCCCGCAAGCGCGTTTGAACTCTATCAAGGTTGGAAAGTGATCATTGGGTAGTACTCCATTTTTCGTCTGATATGACTCTTGCAATTATACCATGGTATTACCATATACCTGGTGTAACACTAAACTAATTGAGTTTCTTTTTTTCCAGGTTTTCAGATAAGACGTTTAGCCATCTTGACACTATTTTTCGTAAGAATCACCGAAAACCCCTTTGAGTCATTCAGCTAAAAAGATAGCAGGTTAAAATTGTTTTGCGTCAGACCGACTGTCTTCTCAATTAAGCAATGGTGAGACGAATCTTCAAGCCTTCAGTAATGGTACCAGCATTCAGTTTCGAAGTCCATTCAAGAAAACGGTGAAAAAAGAGAGGAAAACCGGGTCAGGATGTCACAACAGGAAGAGGGATCATCATTTCAACTTAGAGCTAAAGAGATCAATTAAAAAAGATCCAACTCAAATCATAAGACTTTTGGCACGTGAGAGGGGAGTTCCAGCTATGACAATCTAAAGAGCAGTGAAAAAAGACTTAAAAATGAAATCGTACGTGAAACCTGTGAGACATCTTGTTACTACAGGACAGAAAGTTAGAAGATTAGAGAGGGAGAATATCATTTTGAATTAGTTGTAAAATTATCCTGAAATAATATATATATATATATATATATATATATATATATATATATATATATATATATATTGGAACTTTATTTCAATACGTCATAAGCTTCCGATCTTTAACTATGATTAATTAATGATTAACATGTCATTTTCGTTTATGACCGATTTCATCACGACACTTCTGTTAAGCTTGGAGAATTATACATTCTTATTGCTCAAAGTAGAGTCCAATAGTGTTATAAAAACCTGGGAGAATTCCACGAAGATATCTTTAATCATTTCTAAGATACAACAGTTCAGAGCTTAATCTAACAATTGGACAATTTTGCTGTTACATGATTTGGACAATTTTGTTGTTACACCCAGTATATGGATTATTTTCTTTGGAGACAACCCAACGGGATATATACATCAATAAATGGCATACTATTCAACAACTCAAGAATAAGATCTGTGCAGAAATGTGAAGGCTGCAGCCAGAGTTATGATAATCATAACAATTTACTAAGCCTAGCTTAGATGTGGCACAAGGCTGAAAGTATGGAGCACCCAGCGAGGATCGATTGAACCAGTGTTATGGAGAATAATATCAGAAGAAATACGCGCGTGAAGTCGATACTGAAGGATATTTACGTCGTTTTTTTTTTTTTATAATTGAATGTGAATATATATATATATATGAAGAAAAATTTTGATAAAAAAAACAAATAAAGACCTGGTGTTGTTTAAAATGAATGAAATGTCGACGTTGACGTTTCGGTTTAATCAACACATTCAAAAATATTTAGAACCTAAATACAGTTTTCAATTTGATGGACATTTCAAAACAAGTCTTATCCAAAACAGATAACTGAAAATTTTTAAAACGATCAGCTTTCCGTCTAACATGGTCACGACGTCGTCACCATGTTAGACGGAAAAAACTGATCGTCCTAAAAATTTTCATTATTTTGAAATGAAAAAAATAAAACTTCTATTTTTAAAATTTGTCCATCATATTCAACATCAATTGTATTTTAAAAGAATATTGTACTTGAAAAAGTTTGATTAAACCGAAACGTCAGACGTCGACATTTCATTCATTTTAAACAACATTTAAGGATTTTGTTTGTTTTTTTTTTCAAAATTTTTTCTTCATTCTGTCGGATTTATATCCATTTACACTTGCTTATATATATATATATATATATATATAGTGTTTAAATTTTCATTCCATATAAAACTATTTTTGAATAATAATAAATAAAAAAAATGTTGAAATTACGGAATTTTTAAATCCGTAGTTGACTTCTAGGACACCCTGTAGTTTCTTTAAGAAAAGATTTCTTTAAGGGGAAGAAGGATACAATCACTCTGTGCACGACGACACGTTCTCGAAAATGAGAAAGTCATGTCGTCAGCTTTTGACACACAGACCAGATATAACATACTCCCAGTCATCATCATCTTCTATGTGCCATGTTCCTTCCGGACGTGGGCTATTATGGCTCTCCATAACTTCCTACCATTTGTAGCTTTTAGTTAACACTTGTCGTTTTTCTCGCCGTTTCCATTTTCCCTTCAGTATGCCCTGTGAGTGTTAAATTTTCCAACTCATACTTCCTCATTAAGTGCCCTTGAAATTTCATCTGTCTCTTTCCGATTCTAAGTGCCCTTTACGTTTCCATTTTCCTTATTTCTTCGTTGTTTACATGTCCTATACGTGGAATTCTCAGCATCCTTCTGTAGAACCACATTTCTGTTGCCTCAAGTTTTTTCTTCATCTGTAGGGAGATTGATTAGCATTCACTGCTATGCAAGAGGATTGCTAGTCATAGTGATGTGCATTGCGGTAGCATGGATATCGGCTTGGAACGAGAAATCGGAGAGCCGAGTTCGTAATTCAGTCGGGCTTTTACATTCACTTAAGTGCATATACTCTTGAAAAAAGGTATGAATCCATCTCTTCTTCCCCCCCATCAATGGATTGAATAGCAGAACAGACTGGGTTCTATAGCCTTGGTTGGCAACCAGTCTACTGCAGAAAGAAATGGCAACTTGATGCGAGAAAATCTTCTGCCTTGTCAGTCATGAATCGAAAGAGACATGATCTTCCAAGCGTCTATCGCGTATGGCACTGATCTCAGACTTCAACCATCTTTTCTTTGTTTCTAATGAAATTTCCCTAAATCTTAGTACTTTTGAAAGGCATATTTTATTATAAAAATACGCGTTCGGATTTCGATGTTACATTTTACATTATCTGTTGAAGCATTTCTTTATATTTTGTTCTCGCGTATAATAAGCAAGTTCAAATTAATCTTAAAAATCTGGGAAAACATGTTTATTATGCAAGAATAATTACCGTATTGATCAATATTTTGGTGTTTATTATGCAAGAATAATTACCGTACTAATCAATATTTTAGTGTTTATTATGAAGAATAATTACGTACTGATTAATATTTTAGTATTTATTATGCAAGAACAATTACCGTACTGATTAATATTTTAGTATTTTTTATGCAAGAACAATTACATTACTGATTAATATTTTAGTGTTTATTATACAAGAATAATTACCGTATTGATCAATATTTTAGTGTTTATTATACAAGAATAATTACCGTAGTAATCAATATTTTAGTGTTTATTACACAAGATTAATTACCGTGCTAATCAATATTTTAGTGTTTATTATACAAGAATACTTACCCTACTAATCAATATTTTAGTGTTTATTATACAAGAATACTTACCCTACTAATCAATATTTTAGTGTTTATTATACAAGAATAATTACCGTACTAATCAATATTTTGATGTTTATTATGCAAGAATAATTACTGTGCTAATCGATATTTTAGTATTTATTATGCAAGAATAATTACTGTACTAATCAATATTTTGGTAGAACTTGATATCGATTTCAAGCACTTCCAATTAGGAATTTGAACATGACACAATCTTCCGACTATTTCTCGATCTAAAGGCTAAATATATACCCCAATATATGTTTAATGAGCTGATCCCAGTTTGACATAATCCATACAGACAAATATGGATCGTACTTACTATTCCGTCGTAATGTTCCACTAAACTATCTCGTTAACCATTACCTCACTCCGAGGCGCCCAGATTGTGAGAGAATGCCAACTAAATAAATTTTGTTTGCTATTTGTCGTTCTTTAATTTTTCTTTCTCAGTTCTATCCAAGACTGTCTTTGTGTTTGCAGAGAAAAAAAAACTCAAGAATGCTCATCCCTATCTCCATACCTGCAAGGGGGAATTTAGGCAACTCCTACACACCAAAAGTTCAGGAGTTATTTTCGTCAAAACTCGCACTTGTGTGTAACTAAACACCAATATAAGAGAATCGTTGTCTCGACTCCATTGCGAGGGTTCGTAGGCGTGCCGGTGAGTAAACGTTTCTGCAACTGAGTTCGTCTGGTCACAACACACTGATGACATACGCATGCCGATATAGACATTTACTACCGGGGCTTAATCAGATTTTACAAGTATTTTAAAACCGCGTCTCTCAGTCCACGAACAAAAAATAATGTGGATAATCACTTATCCAAGAACATGGATGAAAATTAGGCATCTTTATTTATTTATTTCACTAAATGCTCGCCACATAAAAAGCCCAAGAGCCACTCAAGGTAGAGCTTTAATAAATGAAGTTGTTGTATGGACTGAGGAGGGGAAGAGTAAATGCACATTATGAGGATACGTGCGATAAGTAATGGTTAGCCCTAAATTTGAAGAAATTAGGATTGTTGTGTTCAGGGAAACACCTTCTCGGCAGTCTGTTAAATGCAAAATAAATAAATAAAGAACTAGAAAACATGGGATTTTTTTAGTTTGTTCTCACTAAAAGTATGGATCCATAATTTTAAAGTACGGAAACCTAAAACAACAACAACAACAACAACAACAAAAATTCTTTAATTTTTTTTCTCGGTGAAAAAGAGCGAAAAATCCTGTATCTTTTTTTTTTTTTTTGACGCAAGTGTCCCACCATAAACGAAAACCCTGATGCAAATGACAGTGTATTGATGCCTGACAAAGAAAGAAAAGTGCAGAACCTTCTAGACAAAGTAGTAAAAGAATGCGAGAAGCAAAGACTAAACGCAAATTTTAAGCCGAATGTATGATCATAGCGGCTTGGATTGAGGAATCAGAGAGCCGATTTCGAATTCTAGTCAGATCCATTATATTTACTTACGCGCTAATACCCTCGGGAAAAGGTATGAATCCTCTTCTTCTCCCTCAAGCCATGGGTAGATAGCAGAACAGACTGGGTTCTATAGCCATGGGTGGCAACCGGTCTAGGAGAAAGTAACTCTGAATTCAAAACTGTATATAACCCTTGCGTGAACATACTATAGTGCTAAAGGAAGAATCGTTCGCATTAGGTCGATGATCCTGACTACGATCGAATGATGATGATGATGATGATCCTGACTACGATCGAATGATGATGATGATGATGATGATGATGATGATGATGATGATGATCCCGACTACGATCGAATGATGATGTTGAACCTAGCACGAGGGATAGCTCAAGATGCAAGCTTCGAATTGAAGACATCAAAATCAAGCACCTGGGGAGTGTTATAACTGACGATGGAAAATGTGATACAGAAATCCGAATGTGCATTGTAATTAGTGAAAGATGTCTTCCAAAAGCTAAGCAAAAGAAAAAGAAACAGGAAACTTGCACCAGAATCAAAGAAAAGTGCCTTGAACTGTTATATAAAAAAATCCCCCTCTATATCAGGGAATGCGAGAGGATATCCTTATAGATAAAAAAGAGACTTGAGGTAACAGGGATGTGGTTCTACAGAAAGATGCTGAGAATACCAAGGGCGGTAGATGTGATCAACGAGGAAGTTTCAAGGAAAATGGAAACAAAAAAAGATGTCTACTTAAAATCAGGAAGAGACAGCTGAAATTTCTGGGGGACATAACGAGGACAAACGGTTTGAAGAATTTAACACCCACAGGGCATACCGAGAAGGATTGACGAGGGACAAAAATTGTTAAGCGCTACAAAGAATGAGAAGTTGTAGAGAGCCATGATTTCTCATGTACTGAAAGGGACACAGCACAAAAGAAGACGAATCCTAACTCCAGCCCTAATTTTAAGTCTAAACCTTAACCTTGGCGTGGGGAACTAACGAAATAGACATAATGTATCAATTCCTACAGATTTTAGTCTGGTGGAATCTAACGAAATTTTATGTTACAAAGTTTTCTTCTTTCTTTTTTTTTTTGAAACTTTTGATGGCACTAACTTCTTCTGATAAAGCTGTAGACATGTGACAAACTGACCGATCTGAAACGGAATTAAACTCTGTAAAAGACTGTTCGGAAGAAAGGCTAAAATATTTTGGTATTAAAAGATCAAAATGATGTTAAAATTTAACTCCAAAATAACACCTCGATTTGAGTTTCTCATTAGTGAGAAAAAGGAAACTAAAACTAAATACTTTTTAATAATCTTTTTGACCTTCCGTACATTAAATTTATAGCCGTTAGATTTAAATGTAAATGAAAATAATGAAAAAACCTGGAAATCTTTATTCGATTCTTATTTTTTTTTTCCGATTGTGTTGAACAGTTTGTGTTGAGGTTTAATCTTTGTTCCCTGATTGGGTTTCCGGCTCCTTCTCAAGTCTATTTCAACTCTATACTTCTAAACATCTTCGCCTGAACCATGAAATGTTTTACATTAATTATTTTTTTATCTTCCCCTAATAAGCTTAGATATACTCGCCTATCGTCCGGTTTATACCCTCCTGATTTTTAAAAAAAATCCTGTTTAGGATTGGGTTTCCGGTCCCTTGAACTCTCGACTTCTGACGTCTCCGCCTGAAATCTGAAATTTTATTCTATAACTAGCAGCATGACCGGGCGTTGCCCGTGTTTGATTCAAAAATCGTACGACTCATACAGCAATCGCTATCACTTGACTTTTGCTTCTTCCTTGCCTTTAAAGAAGTGCCCTTTGCGTGCTGATGTTGCTACAGGCCTTACTTCTTGCCTATCTCACACTGTGAATTTTTTCTAAGCTCTATACTAAACATTAAATCTGTTACGAAAAAAGAACTAAACAAAATGAACACAAAACGATCAGCTTTAAAAAAGGACTAGTAACTGGAAAAACTGAATGAAAAAAGAATGTTAACAACAAATACTTTTTCACATCCAACCCAGTTCTGCGGAATCAGAAACAACGTTGAGTTTAAGCAAGTGAATGAGCCAATTGGAGTAAAGTGCCATGCAGATTTAAATTTTTCCCACTTGTGACGAATACAGCTATCGATTTTTTTTGCATGCTAGCATGCTAGTTAACATTCGTGTCAGTCAGCTGTTGGCTCTCATGCTGGCCAATAGAATCTTCCTGCCTATTCGTGGCAGCTGTTACTCTGACCAGTAGAAAATGACCGCAAACTACATGAAAACTGCCGTATAAGCATGAAAAAGTCGATTATTTCCACTATCGATGGGAGATGGGAAATGCAAAGTCGGTCTAGGCCTTCCCGCTAACTTGGAGCATGTGCATGTAAATTTTGGTGCAAATCCGTCGAAAAATTGCGGCCATGCATTCGTTACACACACACACACACACACACACACAAACACACACACACACACACACACATCCTGCCTTTTATAGATAGAGATTATTATTATTTCCTCTCCCAATATAAGTAGACAGGTTTGTCTATCGTCTGGTTTAGACTTCTAGATCTTTTGAACTGGAGTAGAGGTTTATTCTTTGTTTTCTGTTTAGGGTTGGGTCTCCAGTTATTTTTAAAGTCTAATTCAACGTTGTATTTCTAATGTCGCCGCCTAAACTCTGAAATTTTATTTGCTAATTAAATCTTGACCTTTTCATGTCTAGAATTAGCCGTCTATCTTCCTGTTATCTTGCACTTTCTTACGCTAATACAATTCCACACAATAACCATCTACCTTGAGTCGCTCTTGGGCCTTGTACTGGTTGAACGTTAGCAAAAAATAAATGTTCGATTGCAAGTGGATTCGAAACCAATTTTGTTGAAAATCTTGCGGCAGCGATAGAAATACCTGAAGAAGACACTTTGAAAAAACCCTTTACAAAATTGGAATTAGCAGAAGTTCTGGATCATCATCATCAGCAGCAGCAGCATCAATCCCACCTGACCACCTCCCTCCACATATCTGGGTTGAAAGCCGGAGAAATATTTATTCATGCGTAGCGTGTCTTGGGCAATTAGACCTGGCGGACCCCTATCCATCTACAGGTCAAAGCGTAGTCGATGACCTTCAACTTGTAGGGCCGCTTTGGTCAAGGAAACGCTCCGCCCTGGCTGTTGATCTCAGTCTAGGAAAGCCCTCTGTCCAACGAGGCTGTATACATAACTATGAATGTGCGAAGGAACCTTTTTGTAGTGTAATCAAAACTCCCAGCTTGCTGACTTTTCTTATTTTTTGATTTTAATCGGTATCACCCCAAGTAAGACAGTAAAGCCACTAAGACACAAGGGGTTACAGGGTGTGAAAGATTTAGAAACAGAAACATTAATAATGAGCGAAAAGAGAAAAGAGTAATCAGGACAGTAGATAGCGATTGACATTGCACTTAAATTTTTGAAGATTAAAATTGGCCGGAAAGCATGGAGGCGGAAGGGTGTTCCACAAGCGAGAAGTACGAGAAAAGAGACCTTTTAGCATAGAAGTTACGGTTAAATCTAGCCAGCTCAGCTGTAAATTGATGAGAATTCGACACCAGTCTAGTGCTGCGCTTAAATTTATAAAGTCTAGTTACCATAGCGAAGAGCAATATTTATTCTGTCATCTACAGAAATGTGGCACAAGGCCGAAAAGGGGATTGGGGAAAGGACGGTCTTCTTCTGTCTTAACTATAACTTAGCTAGCCGCAAGCACTGACCCAATCGTACAAAACAATATTCCTTACACCAAAACAACACATCCATACGTACCTTTCTTACTACAACCACCATAATACCTCTTTGACTCTATGAAAGTACTAACTAGTCCCCATATTTACAATTCGATGTCTGTGGGGGGAGAGGGGAATAAAACAACAATTCTAAAAGTTAACCCCAATGAGTACCATAGCGAAGAGCTCATCGAAACAATTACCATAAAAGGATTTATAGAAAAGGCACAGGGAGGCAACCTTACGGCAGTGGGAAAGTGACTGAAGCCGAGCTGCCAAATCAGGACCAATAATATTGCTGATTCTTCTTTGGAGCTTAAGTGTTTCGATATGGTAGATTGTTTTCATCATCATCATCATCATCATCAATCCCCGAGAAATTTGCCATGGATTGCTTTCCACTAATGCATTTAGATTTTCATAATCAAAGACCGATGAATTCCCAAGTCTTGGTTCATCTGTCAATGACGTTTCTCCAGGAAGAAATTTTGCGAACCAATTTCGCTATGATCCCTTGACCATAAACACTACATATGT
Organism: Acanthosepion pharaonis; assembly: GCA_903632075.3. Classification (NCBI taxonomy): domain Eukaryota; kingdom Metazoa; phylum Mollusca; class Cephalopoda; order Sepiida; family Sepiidae; genus Acanthosepion; species Acanthosepion pharaonis. The sequence goes on along the minus strand of CAHIKZ030000188.1, from coordinate 1,394,677 downwards.
TTCTAGATGTCTACATACTGCTAATATTTTGCTTGCATTCACATAACACAATGTGATTCACATAAAGCTATGTGATTTACATAACACTATGTGATATAAATTCAATTTCACTTGTAGAATTACGAAATTTATTGCTTAATCCAACGTCAACGCTGCCTCTGACATTACAAAAACTAAGCTGTGTTAATATACTCGAAATTTCTTCTTAATTGCCACGTTATAATGATACGTTAATCATTAACATTGGTTTCTGAAAATGGCAATTACTTATGACTTAATCTAATACATTTTAAAACTTTCTATCTCTCGGTGTCTGGATTCTGGACTCATAACTATTTAAAAATTGCACCCTGTTTTAAACTAGGTAAGTTTACTAAATAGAATAATCAAATGAAGGTTGGTAATGAACGATAATACTTAGGACAAAAACAACACATATAAGATTCGCCAGCGGCGCGTAGAAGTAGTCAACTGCTAGAAGTGAGTCAAGTGAATTCCACAATGAATCTCCAATTCTAGGATATCTACCAACCGCCGCACGCGGTCAGATATGGCACAAGGCCGAATGTAATGTAGGCTCGGCCAAAAATTCTTCGTAGACTACGTATAAAACAGGGTCGGTTAGCTGTTTCCCGAGACAAGATTCTGCCCTTCGACATCGCCTCGTCTGTGGATTCTCTCTGTCCGGAGAGATTGACCAGCACAGCTGGAGACGAATCTTCAACTCTAGACCACATACAGTATTCCCTACTCTATGTATGGGTATGGGTCATACATATTATCGTCCGTATCGTACAACCCACACAAAAAATTGCCTTTCGTGTATACATCTCTATTCATTCGTTTCTTGCATCGAATCATGAACTGAAATGAACGTAAGAAAATTCAATTTCGCAATAAATGGAACATTTGACTTAAAAAAAAAGGTTTCTGTAAACCTGTTAATAAAAAGTTTTCGTCGGTTGAAATAGATCTATCTCCAATATGAGGTAATTTTGGATTTTGTAATATAATACTATATATATATATATATATGTGTGTGTGTGTGTGTGTGTGTGTGTGTGTGTGTATATATATATATATATATATATATATATATATATATATATATATATAGAGAGAGAGAGAGAGCAGTATATATGCATATATGTATATATATATATATATAACGAGAGCAATATATATATATATATATATATATATATATATATATATATGTATATATATATATATATGTATATATATATAGAGAATATATATATATGAGGTAATTTTGGATATTGTTGTATAATACTATATATGTATATATATATAGCGAGAGCAATATATATATATGTATATATATATAGCGAGATCGATATATATATATATATATATATATATATATATATATATATATATATGAGACAAATATATATATATGTATATATATATATATATATATATATATATATATATATATATATATATATATATATATATATATATATATATATATGCATATATTATGAGAGAAAAGTGTGTGTACATATATATATATATATATATATATATATATATATATATATATATATATATATATATATGTACTGTAAAATATGAATAACAATGCCAACAATTATTCTTGGACAATCCGAAGTGTCGATAACGATGAAGTAGCTGCTCTGTGATTTTTAAATCGAATTTAATTTCTTTATATTTTATTTCATATTTTATCTAAATGTGTAATTTTACCTATATCACATGAATCACTTCTTAGCTTTAAAAGACAACTGCACACTTTCAGTTACTCGAGTTCCAATTTGAGATGATATTTCCAAAGGTGAAGATCATAAAGACAAAAGAAATTTGATGCCTGAGAAGAATTTGGAATCATACATGTTGCTATCCATTGAAAAGGAATTTTTAGATGGATGTGATGCAGAAGCAATTATTGGCAGTTTCGAACAATCGTCTTGTGAACACAAACGATTGTTCTTAATATAATGAACTTCATGCAATGCTCTATTGTGCTTTGGAATTATTTGTTAACGTCTAAATTGTGCTGTAAACTATTTACAAGTGTCAACTTATTTAAAATGAAAAAAAAATTAAATTATAACATTCTGTATTTAGATTTGATATGCCTTTCATCGGATCCAGAACATTTGTCTAAGGAACACTGGTCAAAGGAGTCTTGATCTAAGGAATATTGGTCTAAGAATATTTGTCTTAGGAACACTCCTCTAAAGAATATATATTTGAGAAATATTCGTCTAGAGAATTATGGTCTAAGGAATTTATTATTAATATACAAACAATGCATACCAATAAATGCTTACGAACCATATGTATCATCAATAATAAATGTTGCTAGAAGTGTCATAAACTTTATTCTGTATTATAGTGACCATCAATAAAATTGAGTATTTTGTACAAGTGTTAATTTATTACAAAAAATATTATGATAGAACAATGGTTCCTAGACGGTTATCCCATAGGAAAATGTCATTAGACGGTTATCCCATAGGAAAATGTCCTTAGACGGGTATTCCATCGGAAAATATCCTTCGATGAGTATTTATTAGACAAATGTCGTTAGACAGGTTTTCCTTAGACAAATATTCTTGAGACCAATGTTCGTACATCCGCCATAAATATGAACATCGTAATTACTAAGAAATACGCATTTTTCCCACAAAAATTTTAATTGTACCCTTTTTTTCATAAGTTTTTGTTGGAAAGTTTACTTATTCGTTATGAAAATTAAATGATTTCATTGTAGTCGTGGGTACCCGACCCCGTGAGCCGCCTTTGTTTTTAAGTCAGCCACTGCATTTAGATATTGGGAAAAAACAGTGAATGTTACTCTTTTTTGTTGAAACATTTTAAAATCACTGTTTGCGTTTACTCTTTTAGTGCCCGGATGTGATTGTAAAACGTGACAAAAAAGCAACAGGGATTAATAAGTCAAGAATTATATCTTAACACGATGTGTCAAGCATATATTGTATTTTATATTACCTTTATATTATCGATAAAATATAATAAGAAATAACACTCATCTGGTATTAAAAAATAGTCTGGGTATTAAAATATTAAGAATGCTAATGACGTAAGGCCCGAAGCGACATACCAGCGAAATTCCTCATTGGACTAAATGTAGCTGTCAGCTGTTAAATACATTTACAATCCCCGTTTTCGACTTGAAAAAAAAAGAAGATTTTATTTAGTTTTGGGTTTCTTAGTACTGAAGCAAAGCCGTTGAGAAACTGAAATCATTGGCGTAGCAAAGTTTCTAAGCGCCTGGGGATGAATATAATTTTAGTGCCACCACTTGAATAAACCTTAAAATGTTACACTATATTTTTTGTGACTTATTACCCTCTGAATAACAATAACAATGAGTCAATTGCACTTTAGCCAGACCAAATATATCATAATTGTAAAGCTGAAATTAACAGAATTTGACCTCAACTTCAAGCATATTTATTTTATTTTCAAATCACTCCTCCCGTTCTCCTCTTCTTTAGCAAAAATCAGATTAGACCGAAAATGGAGTACTGCTACCATAAATAAGCAGAAAATACCCAGTTTTCACGTTCCAGTATCGACAGAGTCCAAAATAGTCTCCGCGCCCTTGTGGGTGATAAATTATTTTCCACTATTCTTTCCGCAACTCCATCACTATTTCCATGGAAAATGTTCAGACAGGGCTACATTCCTTAGTTCCACCGGTTCTGATCTTCATGACAAGGACCCACAATGTAGCGAACCAACCTCATTTATAAAAATATCTGCGAATTATAGAAAAAGAAAATTTAAATTAACATAATATTTCATGGTGGCGCTTTCTCGAGCTTATATTCTCGGCTGACATGATGTGGAAATATTATATTGAATTCATTGCTAGGTCTGCTGCTCAGAAAGTTATTTCAGCGTGCCATGCGAGACAATGTTTTCTCTCCAGAATCTATCTTACATATTTATAAGTCTACCATTCATACATGATTTGAATATTACTACCATATATGGTCTGTTGCTCCTGGTATGTACTTCTCTTGTAAGCAGAGTTTCTTCCAGGCAAAGAATGTTGCATCTGGCGCGGATGGACGAGTTGGGGATCCGGTCGGAGAGGCGCACGCGCAGGATACGGCGGAGGCAGTAGTGATCGAAGACCTCAAGCTTATGAAGATCCTCTCTGCGCAGTGGCCAGGTCTCACAACCATAGAGAAGAATTGTTCTGACCATGGCTTCGTAGATTCGCAACTTCGTGGATCGTCTTATCTCCTGGCGAGACCAAAGTCGTTTTTGAAGACGGAAAAAGGCAGCTCTAGCCAAATTTATACGGGTGGTGATTTCGTCCTTCGCTTGACCAGTGGCTGTAAAATTGGCGCCAAAATATTTAAAGCTTTCAACCTCTTCCACAGATTTACCATCGAGGGTTACAGCCAATCGATCAGGTAGCGGGTAGTTCGCAGAGAGAATTTTCGTCTTGGAAGCGTTAATTTTCATCCCCACCATTTTGGCCATGCGACTGACCTCGTCGAGTGCATGCTGGACCTCCGCGTAGGACTCGCTAAGGATTGTACAGGGTGCGATGGATAAATTGTCACCATTTTATATTTTTAATTTCACATCAATGTAGACATCACTTTAGTTCGATAAAGTCCTAAAAGACGAAGCGAAAAAATATTTGTACTTTCTCATAGATTTTCCTAGATGAAATTGCTCTGATATATAAAAGAATTATGCATCATTTTCTCATTCATATATATATATATATATATATATATATATATATATATATATATATATATATGGACTATCCATCGTTTTCTCGACGTATGGGGGTCAAGCAACTCACAGACACGTATGATTGATTATAGTGGTGAAGGCAGAACCAACTACACTTTTTGAAGGGCTGAATACAGAGACCTGGTGCACTACGTGCCACAAGGTCCCCAAACGACCCAATCACAAGTTTTGAATTCAGAGTTGTCCTTCTCTTAGAACAGTTGCCGTTCAAGGCTTTAGAACCAATTCTTTCCTGGTAATTACCCATAACTGGAGGGAGAAGAAGAGAATTCATACCTTTTCCAAGGGCAATAGTACGTAAGTGAATGTAATGGATTCGATTGGAATTCGAACTCGACATTACTCCACCATGCCTGCATATATATATATATATATATATATATATATATATATATATATATATATATATAAAGGTGGGATGGGAAAATTTTCGCCATTTTATATTTTTAATTTCGCACATGCGCGTTTGTTTTTTATTTTGTTGACTGCACAGTATAATAGGGTCAGTTGGGCTCCGTCTGTAAGAAAATGAGCGCCATGACACAATTCACTCCGCCAGACATTTGGAAACGGCATACTGTACTGCTTGCCATTCGTGCCGGAAGCTCCAATATGAACATTTCAGAGTGTTTGGGTGTCAATTTGAGGACAGTGCAGAGGATTCAGAAAGATTTGGATGAGTCTAATGGTGATTACAAATATGTTTGGAGTGATCACTGGTGATGGAGATGCTATGTCTCCATTCAACTTCCTACAGGGACCCAGACTCAACACGGAGGCCTACACCAAGTGCCTTGAAGAGGTGATGCTGCCCTGTGTCAAGGTGGGGGCTGCTGGAAGACCCTATGTCTGGCAACAGGACTCTACACCATGCCATACAAGCAGGAGAAACCAGTCATGGCTGTCAAACAATTTCTGCGGCCACATCACCCCTTACATCTGGCCACCTAACTCCTCAGGCTGCAACCTCCTTGATTATTATGTGTGAGATGCAGTTTAGCGAGAAACCAACAAAACTCCTTGTAATATCTGTCTATATCTCTGAGATGAGGTATTATGGTTACTTACATTATTTACATTATTCGGGCTATTATCCTCATCTTCATTGCCATATTCACAACGTTTCGGCTGTTGTACGTTCCGGCTTTCTTCACGTGATTGGAATTCGGAATCGAACCCTTTATTTCGTCCACAGGGGTAAATTGTTCTAGTTCCACGTGTCATGCCATGCTAGAACAATCAAGCCCGACGGACGAAACGTTGTGAATATGACAATGAACATGAGGAAAAACGTCTGAATAATGTAAATAAAATAAATAAAACTCCATGTAACAACAAAGATGAACTGAAGGCAAGGGTTATGACAGCATTCACCAACTTAATCAAGAGACTGTCCAGAAGAGTTGCAAGAGATTCCGAAGTCGTCTGGAGGACGTGGTTGAAGCCAATAGTGATTTTATTGATTAAATTTATTCTTTCGTATCTCAAGATATTTTTGTGTAATTTTCTAAAATTAGATGTCAGTGTCATTTTTGCGTAATTTAGACGACAATTTATTCATCGCACCCCGTACATAGAAGATGTTGCAACACCATGCAATGCAAGGACGAATGGTAGACTTATAAAGGTGCAAGACAGATTCTAGCTGGAAAATTGTCTAGCAGGACGACACAACTTTTCGAGAAACAAGACTTAGCAATTGACTCGATATTTTACAGAGAGCTGAAAGTTTTGAATCTTGACCACCGTGACCATGGAATCTTGTCTACCACACTGACAGCACACAGCCCCTGATAATGAAATGGTAAATCGAAAATACTTGAACAAAAACGACAGAACAGACATCACTTTAAATAAATAACCCCGTTGTATTGTTCGCATGTTAGCAGTTCCATCACCAGATAATAAATTAGAATTTTTCTCTATTTCAACCATATTGAGCTTCAAGTTCAACTAATGCAAGTAAAATAAAAATTACTTGCGCTTGTCCTAGAGAAAACATATTTTCGAAGGTGTTTATGTTGAATAGGTCATTAAGTATAGCAGTAGTATAACAGACAGATTTACAAAAGAAACTGATACTTTATAATACATCTTAGTAGCACCAATTTATGAACTGTCAAAAATCCGACACTTTATATTGTATAACCGCATAATTCCTTTCTCCACGGGCAACATATTTTCAACACCGAACAGATGTTACTTTGTATAAATAGGCAGACAGGCAGACAATCAATGAGGTAGCTTGAGAGACACACAATATATATATATATATATATATATATATATATATATATATATATATATATATATATATATATATATATATATATATATGTAGGTAGGTAGGTCGGTACACATGAAGAGACGAAGAAAGTTGTCATGAAACTTATGATAGAAGAAAGTATTTTAATGCATTTCTTGCGTTTCTTTAGGCTCGCACAACAGCACAAAGTCGCCCTCTAACTTTAGTCAGTCTACATTGGCCAAACATTAATATCTATCTATCTATCTATCTATCTATCTATCTATCTATCTATCTATCTATCTATCTCCGTTCATTATCTATCTATCTATCTATCTATCTATCTATCTATCTATCTATCTATCTATAATATAAACCTGGGGATTTTTTTTTTATCAATCTAGAAGTAGGGAAGAATGATTTCCAAGGAAACCATAGTAATGGCCTTACTTTTGAGATGAAGTCTTTTCAATTTTCTACATACTTAGATTATTGTCTTCAGAACAATATTTCTCATCTTATAACACGCAATGGTATATAACACGCACTTGATAAGGATAATTTAAGAAAAACAAAGCTAGTAATATTAATCCATATCATACACACATACATATATATATATATATGTGTGTGTGTGTGTGTGTGTGTATATATAATTTAAAAAAATTGTGAGATTAGCCGATCACGCTACCTTGGCTTCAACCTTTCGATATCTAAATATTTAGGCCGGATCGCCTGAAGATACCAAAAAGTTCAAACCAAGATAACGTGATCGGCTAATCTCCTAATTTTTTTTTCAATTCAAAAGCTCTACTTGTTAAATTTTTCTTTTCTTTTTTTTTTGTACGGGTATTGAGTACTTTTTGATACTACTGTCTCCTTGTCTAATTCAACTCTGACTAATAACCTGTTTACATTTATATATATATATATATATATATATATATATATATATATATATATGATAAGGCCAGGAACAAACAGGAATATTCTGAAAATTCTGAAAATGTTAGATTCATGATATTTCTTTCTTATTTTTATGTCATATCTCAATCCATATTTTATTTGTTTTTGATCACAATCACACACACACACACACACACACACACACACACACACACACACACACACACACACACACACGCGCACACACACACACACACACACACACACACACACGCACACACACACACACACACACACACACACACACACACACACACACACACACACACACACACACACACACACACACACACACACACACACACACACACACACACACACACATCTAATGGCTGGCTACCCGTTTCTAAATTTGCTAGCTAATGACTGTTGCAGATACCTCATCTGGCACATTTTCGTTTCTTCAACAATCAATCTATCAGTGGTTGCAATACTGCAACTACTCTGAACGGTTTTTGTTATATATATATATATATATATAAATTACTTAACTGTAAGTATCAATTTTTGATGTTGTTTCCCCATCTTCAAATTTTCTTGAAATTGTCCATTCTTCAAGAGGTCCATTGTTTGAATAAGATTATTTCCAATTTTTTTCAATTTTTTCGCGCTTTTTTTTAATCCGTTGTGTACATGCACACTTTAATGAATTTTTGCTTTTCTTTCCGTGTTAGTTCGCAATTGTCATAATTTTTCCAACTGTGAATTTTTCTTCCAAATTACAATTCGTTCAATTATAATTTTCTTATATGTATGTTTTGTATTGTAGTTGTTATGTTATGCAATATTATAAAATATTATATTTAATATTGTATTTGTATTTTATCTTATTATTAAAATAAGTAAATATTTGGTAAAATGTCAGCATCGACACATTATCTCATTCTGCTTATTTAATAATTTAATTTGTTTATTAAAAGTTAATATAGATAATTTTTCTTCTAAACACAGTCTATGATTCTTATTGGTAATATTATATATGGGACATTTTTTTAATAATTTCCCATTAAACAAACGCAAAAACGTAAACTCATGAACGTGCGCGTGTACACGACAGGTTAAAAAAGACGCGAAAAAAAATGGAAATAAACTTATTCAAACAATGGACCTCTTGAACAATGGACAAGAAACTTCGAAATCGAGGAAACAACATATTGATATTTACAATTTTTCTGTATATAATATTATCAATGTTCTATTTTTAATTTTAATATTTTTACTATTGAGCACTATATGAAAATATCTTCCTTAATTTTGAACTATTATACTCTTAAATCTAATATTGTTTATACGTTATTTTTATAGATACAGATATTTAAGTAAATGCTCTGTTTATAATAAACAGTATTAACAACATTTACCGGCCTGAATATCCGAGGAATTTCATAGAAAATGTGTCCTGCGAGAGGAATCGAACCTATATCCTACACGGAACCGTCATATAACCTGATATATATATATATATATATATATATATATATATATATATATATATATATATATATATATATATATATATATATATAATCCATAAACCCTTAAATTGGTTTGTTTCTTATTATAATTAATTAATTTTTTCCTAATTCTTCAGATCTCCATTTTCATAATGGTATGAAAATGGCAATCTGAAGAATTAGGACCCAAATCCCGGTCCCAAGGAAATAAATTA